>CM042392.1:33758656-34128656 GCA_023634145.1 Thymallus thymallus
GTCTCCTCAATTTGCTGTTTCGCTCTCTGTGGAATCACATGGATTACATCAGTAATACATGTACCCATCTTCATGGATTACATCAGTAATACATGTACCCATCTTCATGGATTACATCAGTAATACATGCACCCATCTTCATGGATTACATCAGTAATACATGCACCCATCTTCATGGATTACATCAGTAATACATGCACCCATCTTCATGGATTACATCAGTAATACATGCACCCATCTTCATGGATTACATCAGTAATACATGCACCCATCTTCATGGATTACATCAGTAATACATGCACCCATCTTCATGGATTACATCAGTAATACATGCACCCATCTTCATGGATTACATCAGTAATACATGCACCCATCTTCATGGATTACATCAGTAATACATGCACCCATCTTCATGGATTACATCAGTAATACATGCACCCATCTTCATGGATTACATCAGTAATACATGTACCCATCTTCATGGATTACATCAGTAATACATGTACCCATCTTCATGGATTACATCAGTAATACATGTACCCATCTTCATGGATTACATCAGTAATACATGCACCCATCTTCATGGATTACATCAGTAATACATGCACCCATCTTCATGGATTACATCAGTAATACATGTACCCATCTTCATGGATTACATCAGTAATACATGCACCCATCTTCATGGATTACATCAGTAATACATGTACCCATCTTCATGGATTACATCAGTAATACATGTACCCATCTTCATGGATTACATCAGTAATACATGTACCCATCTTCATGGATTACATCAGTAATACATGTACCCATCTTCATGGATTACATCAGTAATACATGTACCCATCTTCATGGATTACATCAGTAATACATGTACCCATCTTCATGGATTACATCAGTAATACATGCACCCATCTTCAATAGCCGGTGATTCATTTTCACATTACATCTAAAATTATTCAGTCTATATTTGTCTTAATGTGTGTGCTTTCTTTTTCACTCCATCTCGCTCTACCTCACCTTGTGTTGCTCTATGCATTTCACCAGCTGTCTCTGCAGAGTTTTGGAGTCCTTGATGACGAGGTTGAGCTGCTCCATCCTGCTCTCCAGCTCCTCAACCTGGGTTAGTGAGGAGACAGGACACCATCATGTTAGTTCCAGGATCATACTAAGAACTGGGGCCTGTATTCCTAAAAGGGCTCAGAGAAGGAATGCTGATCTAGGGTCAGTTTTTCCACTTAGATCGAAATGAATAAGATTCAATGGACAAGAGGGAATTGATCCTAGATCAGAACTCCTACTCAGACATTCTATGAATACGGCCCTGATTTGTTTTCTGGATATATTGTACAGAGCATTATGGGTATTGTAGTACATTGTTATGGGTTCTGTAGTACAGAGCATTATGGGTATTGTAATACATATTTTTTGGTATTTATTAAGGATCATTATGGTATTGTAGTACATCATTATGCAGTACAGTGAATTATGGGTATTGTAGTACATCATTATGCAGCACTGTAGTACAGAGCATTATGGGTATCGTAGTACATCCAGCTGCAGTACCTGTCCCCTGAGTTCCTCCCTCTCCTGCATCAGCTCATTCACCTGTCCCTGGGCCTCCCCTCTGTCCTCCTCCATCTCCCTCTTAACCTGGCCCAGCACAGTGTTACTCTAGCAGGGAGAGATGAGGTTAGAATACACAGGGGATGGGTGGAATATTAGTAGAAAAAAATAGAACAGTTTTAGCCTTTCCCAACAAAACTCACAACCTTCTGCATGCCAACACATTGAAACTCAAAGTCAACTAATATATGACAAATGTAAATATATACAGTATATCCACCTGGGACACTGGGGATATTCTACTAGCAGTAGCATGTCCCCCATCTCCAATCAATACCTCTTTCACCTCCTCAACTTCCTCTCTGAGCTTCTGCACCTCCTTGTTCTGCACCTCCTTCATAATGCCCAGCTCCTTGTCATGGCTCTCCACCTCCTCCTTCAGCGCTCCCTTCAGGGCGGTCAGCTCCCTCTCCTTCCAGTGTACCACCTCCTCCTGCTCCTCCTGCACCAGAATGAGCTCCTGGAAGTCCAAACGCAGCTGGGCCAGGTCCTAAAACAGACACTGAGTTAATTTATATAATCCAGCTGGGCCAGGTCCTAAAACAGACACTGAGTTAATTTATATAATCCAGCTGGGCCAGGTCCTAGCACAGATACAGAGTTAATTTATATAATCCAGCTGGGCCAGGTCCTAGCATAGATACAGAGTTAATTTATATAATCCAGCTGGGCCAGGTCCTAAAACAGACACTGAGTTAATTTATATAATCCAGCTGGGCCAGGTCCTAAAACAGACACTGAGTTAATTTATATAATCCAGCTGGGCCAGGTCCTAAAACAGACACTGAGTTAATTTATATAATCCAGCTGGGCCAGGTCCTAAAACAGACACAGAGTTAATTTATATAATCCAGCTGGGCCAGGTCCTAGCACAGACACTGAGTTAATTTATATAATCCAGCTGGGCCAGGTCCTAAAACAGACACTGAGTTAATTTATATAATCCAGCTGGGCCAGGTCCTAAAACAGACACTGAGTTAATTTATATAATCCAGCTGGGCCAGGTCCTAAAACAGACACAGAGTTAATTTATATAATCCAGCTGGGCCAGGTCCTAAAACAGACACTGAGTTAATTTATATAATCCAGCTGGGCCAGGTCCTAAAACAGACACTGAGTTAATTTATATAATCCAGCTGGGCCAGGTCCTAAAACAGACACTGAGTTAATTTATATAATCCAGCTGGGCCAGGTCCTAAAACAGACACTGAGTTAATTTATATAATCCAGCTGGGCCAGGTCCTAAAACAGACACAGAGTTAATTTATATAATCCAGCTGGGCCAGGTCCTAGCACAGACACTGAGTTAATTTATATAATCCAGCTGGGCCAGGTCCTAAAACAGACACACACACCGAGTTAACTTCTATTATCCAGTAATTTGAACTCAAACCCTGTGCTTCAACCTTTCCAACCTCTCCACCTGATAGCTGATGTGTGGTCAGCGTTCTGGCATCACCCAGGTGGGGGCAACACACTGATGGTGGAGGAGGGGACTTTACTCCCACTACCTTAAGAACTTTGAGAACCTCAGTTGGTAGAAAAGTGCTATATAAATACAATCAATTATGATGATTATGTGCGTATGTCACATGGCTGGGCCACATCCTACCATAAACAGGTACCTATTAAAGACAACGTGTATAATACAGTATAGGGTGGTTTCCTGACCCAGATCAAGACTAGACCTGGATTACAACTCATTAAGGGAGAATCTTCACGTGTGTCGTTGTCCAGAACTAGTCTTAATCTCGGTCCATTTTATAATACACAATAGTCTGAACTCAAAGTATACACTTAAAATAAACAGAATATTTTCAATGAAAGTGTTGAGGAAGAATATTATCTTGTCCTTACCTTTAGAAGGAGCTGTTTCTCTGTGCTGTCTGCCTGAGTTGTGCTCTTGGCCTGGTCCAGCTCATCATGCATCTCAGACAGCTGCTGCTGGAGGTCCTTCGTCTCTGTACGGCCCTGCTCGCTCTCGGCCTTCACCTGGACGAGCCTGGGAATAGAGACAATACCACAGAATAGAGATGGAGCCTGATTTGCCCTCCATGGGGAATTTGTATATGCTACCATGTTGTTGTCATGTTTTGCTAGCATGTTGTTGTCGAGGTGCTACCATGTTGATGTCGAGGTGCTACCATGTTGATGTCATGTTGCTACCATGTCATGTTTCTATCATATTGTTGTCATGTTGAGTTGCTACCGTGTTGTCATGTTGCTACCGTGTTGTTGTCACGTGTTGCTACCATGTTGTTGTCACGTGTTGCTACTAGGGTTGCAAAGGGTCGGTAACTTTCTGGTAAATTTCCAGATTTTTCTGGAATTTTTCCATGGGAAGTTAAACCCTGGAATTTGGGGAATTTTGCTTGAATTCATCAAAAAAGTTAGTTTATAACAGTGAACCTACTACACTGTCTGAGCCGAGGACTACATGCTTTCTGGTAAGTGTTGAATACTGGGTGGGGTGAATATATTTTATATGACATACATGATTTTTTGTTAACTAGTAAATAGTAGCCTACAGCAAAGTGTGTTTAAATCATTTCTAACTTGTTAACAATTTCTGGTAGTTAGTTTTTGCTACCATGTGGGTTTGGAAAACAGGCTGGAATGGGCTGGTAACACCGGGGCTCTGTACAAAAAGGGCCAGAGCAGACTCCATTTTCTGAGGAGGCTCAGGTCCTTCAACGTGTGCAGTGAACTCTGGTGCCATCTTTTTTGCAGGGGTGTGCTGGGGCGCCAACATAAAGGCTGGTGATGCTTCTCGGGTAAATAAGCTGATCAGGAAGGCTAGCTCTGTCCTGGGGATTAACCTTGACACTCTAGAGCAGTGATTCTCAAATGGGGGTACGCGTACCCCTAGGGTTACGTTGCGGTACTGTAGGGGGTACGTGAGATTTATAAAAAAATATATAATAAAAAAATAAATATTAATTAATTTAAATTATTAATTTAATTTAAAAGATATACAAAATCATCCATGATTACTAAAAAATATCATACGAAAATAAGTTTAATAAAATGTTTATGTAAACCACATTTTTATATAAAATGTTTCTATTTTAAATGTAAACTACCTAAATCAGAGAAGAAGAATTTGAATCACGCAGAGCGGGAAGCCAGTTGCTTTAATGGAAACAAACAGACATTTAAATGAAATCCTGGTTAAAACGTAGCAATACTACAGCGGAGAACGGGGAGGATGAAGAAAAAAAGAAAGCCAAAGTGGAGCCAACAGAATCCCGTCAATATCAGGAGGGGAATGTTTTGATGGGATTCACACCAACAAACGCCAACCCTCCCCAGGCATTGTGTTTTTTCTGTGGGGAGAAACTAGCTAACAGCTGGATGAAACCGGCGCACCTCCAGAGACATCTCAGCACCAAACATCAGTGTCATGTTGGAAAGCCACCAGAACTTAGTTTGTTGTTTATTATTACAAGTGTTTTTGAGCTAAAATGTTATAAACACATATATATATATATATTACACACACACATACACTGTATATATATTATTTATATAGGTTTCTTTTATCAAACATGTTTGGGGCCAGTCATGGGGTACTTAAACTGAATGATCGGTAATTATACATTGTTTATTATTGCAAATGTTTATTATTGCAAATGTTTTTCATTTACAATGTTTAATAAATCTCATAATGATGGCTCATCACTATATCGTAGTCATAGCTTTTATTTCGATCTCTAATGATTGGGGCCGGTCAGGGGGTACTTGGCTGAGAAAACATTCGATAGGGGGTACGTTATTTAAAAATGATTGAGAAGCACTGCTCTAGAGGTGGCGGAGAGACGGATCCTGGCCAAACTGCTGGCCATCATGGACAACGTCACCCACCCTCTGCATGCCATGGTTATGACACAGAGGACCACCTTCAGTCACGGACTGATCCCACCACGGTGTGCCAGAGAGCTACAGGAGGTCCTTCCCGCCGGAGGCTAGTAGACTATTTAATGCCTCACCGGGGTGCCGTGCCGTCGTCAACATAGACCTGGAACTGTTGGGGTGCTAGGACCTAGTTTAACAATTAGGCATCCATCCGTGAGTAACTCTGGTCTGTAATCACTCAGGACTTAAATCATTCAGGACTGTATATACATATTCATGTACAGTTGTTATGTCATATCACGTGCAACATTGTAAGTAATTCTTGGACTGAACTTAAGTAGTCATTCACTCAGGAATTGTCACGGTGCATGGGTAGGGAATGAGGCGCAGAGCGAGAGGTACGTGTATTATTTATAATACACTCAGACTATCAAAACAAGAAACGCAATAGAATACCGTGAACTGGTGACTAGCAGCAAGCCAGAACACACAAGAATCCACACTCACAGGTGGAAACAACTGAACATAAATAGGATCCCCAATTAGAGACAGCTGCCTCTAATTGGGGATTGAATAAACTGAACAGAAAACTCCCAGGTCTCTTGTCAGGGCCTGACAAGGAATGCATATTAGTATCCTGTCAGTTGTATCTTTTTTCATTGCTTTTAGTATATCGAATGTGCAATACGTGCATTTATAATTAAACCCTGTTCTAAGGACTGTATTTTAAGGGAATCATTATTATTAACCTAAATGATATACGCACATTTAGCTATTTAAGTATTTCTCTGCCATCAACCTGTATAGTATAGTTAACCATCCTTATTTATCTATATCAACTTGCAATATTTGAATAATTTTTTTTCATTCTGTAACAATGTATAGTGTACATATTCAGCATTCCACCCATACTATGCAATGTCTTTTTATAGCTTTTTATTATACTTTTTCATACTGCCGCACTATGTATCATGTATCTGTCTTTTGTGTATTTTCGTTCTGGCATTTTGCACCTGCACTGTGTTATTTCGTAGCTGCTTGACAAAAAAAAATGTCCCCTCGGGGATCAATAAAGTATCTATCTAGTGTGCAAGATTTTAAGAATCAGCTGTACACGTGATGGAAGTTTGCACTGTGCATGCAGAGGGTTGCAAAATTGAAATATACCTACTGGAAAGTTTTCAACCCTAGTTGCTACCATGCTGTGTTGTCATGTGTTGCTGCCATGCTGTGTTGTCGTGTGTTGCTGCCATGCTGTGTTGTCGTGGGTTGCTGCCATGCTGTGTTGTCGTGGGTTGCTGCCATGCTGTGTTGTCGTGGGTTGCTGCCATGCTGTGTTGTCGTGGGTTGCTGCCATGCTGTGTAGTCGTGTGTTACTACCATGCTGTCTTGTCATGTGTTGCTGCCATGCTGTGTTGTCGTGGGTTGCTGCCATGCTGTGTTGTCGTGGGTTGCTACCATGCTGTGTTGTCATGTGTTGCTGCCATGCTGTGTAGTCGTGTGTTACTACCATGCTGTGTTGTCATGTGTAAGAAGAATTTAAGAATGTGTTCTTAACTGACTTGTCTAGTTAAATAAAGGTTCAATAAAATTAATTAAAAGTATTACGGAGCACCAGAGAAATTATTCCACGTCAAGACGTTGTGAGGTAATTAGCCTTGATGTTTACACCTGTCCAATTCTTTCAGATCTACAGTAGTTCCTAGTGGATAGGGACTAATAATAACAATCAAGGTGGATTATGGTCCTAAACCCAATCTCAAATTCACTTCTAGACCCATACGCCCTACGCACTTGTGGAAATGCTCTTACTCCTCTACGGCGACCTCAAGTTCTGCCTCCTTCTGAGCCAGCCTATCCCGTAGCGTGGAGAGTTCTTCCTGTCTCCTGCCCAGTTCCTCCTGAATAGTCTTCATGTCTGTCTGGGCCTTGTAACAAACCTCCGCCAGACTCCATCCACTCTGCAGGACACACATACACAGTCAGCGCATTCAACTAAAGTAGGTAAAACAACCACATAAGAATGCCATCTGCAAAATCAGTACTAGTAAGAGTATATGTATCCGAGCTGGCCGTCACTCCATGCACAGAAGGAGAAAACAAGTACAAATATCCTGCTTATCCTGCTGAAAGTATTGTATTGTACTGTGTTGTACTGCACCATGGTCTTATGCTCAAGCTGTGTCTTCAGCTGTGACACCTCTCTCTCCAGCTCTGCTCCTCTCTTCTGAAGCTCCTTGGCCTTAGCAGAATAGTCCTGCAACAGGTCCAACAACCCTCTCATCACAACCCGCCTCCCAGACAGACACAGTACGTTACCCCCCCCAGACAGACACAGTACGTTACCCCCCCAGACGGACACAGTACGTTACCCCCCCAGGCGGACACAGTACGTTACCCCCCCAGACGGACACAGTACGTTACCCCCAGACAGACACAGTACGTTACCCCCAGACAGACACAGTACGTTACCCCCAGACAGACACAGTACGTTACCCCCAGACAGACACAGTACGTTACTTTTTTCTGTTACAGTGAAATACATAAGATATGAATGCATTAGTATAACACACAAGATCGTACGATTCCAATGCTACTATGTGGAAATCCCAATCATCTGACTGGCTGGGGATCTAACAGTACAGCCAATCATCTGAGCCATGTCGGCCAAGCCTTACCCTGATCTCCTCCTCCACGTTCTCTGCAGTCTTCCACTTCAGTTGGTTGATTCTGTCAAACACCAGGTTCACCTTCTTCTGAGTGGTGGAGGTTTTATCAATGGTCCTGATAAAATACCAACAACCAATCACACTGAATTCAACAACACCAGCAAACCACAGTCATATAACTACTGTACAGAACAACATACCAGTTATATAACTACTGTACAGAACAACATACCACAATCATATAACTACTCGTGGCCCACACTCCGGAAGACCTTCAGTCCATTCTTTTAGCGGCTGTGAGGTTCTATAGCAGGATGGGACTGTCTATTAACACCACCAAGACAGAGGTGGTCTGCCAATGGAGATCCAGCCCTCCACCCACCATGCCGGTCTTCACCATTGAACAAATCACTGGCAATAATCCCGTCATTCAAATACCTGGGCAGCATCCTCTCATACCCCTTTTCCACCAAAAAAGAACTGGTTCGGAACTGGTGCAGGTTCAAAGTTGGTTCAACTTGCGAACCTTCTCAGAACCTGTTTGTTTTTCCACCGACTAGAGAGCCCAGCGAACAACGTCGTTACGTCACTGTGTACGTCGCCATACGTCTTAGCTTTCCCAGAAACGCTTGCGCCAACTTCAAGCATAACAATTACAATGGCGGACTACATCGTCTTTCTACAAATGTTTCTCCTGGCTTTGCGATCCTATATTGGGGTCAGAAGACTACGCTTAGAACACATCTACTAGCGCTGTGTTTTTAGCAATGGCGGTCACAACCTTTCCCGTCGTGTTGTTGGTCACAATAACCCCGCCCCCAGCCCCCGACGTAAGCATGACGTGGTAAAAGAACGGTTCTAGTCCAGCAAAGAGCTGGTGCCGCTTTGGAACCAATTTTCCTGGCCGAGAACCGGTTCTTTGGCTGTCGAAACACAAAACACAACTGGTTTGCGAGTAGGCACCGGCTCCCAAAATGCTTTGGTGGAAAAGGGGTATCAGAGGACTGCAGCATCGACCTAGAAATTCAAAATAGGATCAAGCAAGCATCAGCTGCCTTCAGGAAACTCAGACGCAGGGTCTTCCAAAACAGGGGTCTCCACCTCCACACCAAAGTCGCTGTCTATCAAGCCATCTGCATCACCACACTTCTTTACAGTAGTGAAGCCTGGGTCATTTACAGCCTGCAGTGCATCCTGGGAATCACATGATGCCACCGTGAGCCCCATAGAGAAATACTTGCTAAGACCAACTGCAAGAGTATGGAGGTCATGGTCACCATGCGTGTGTGTGTGTGTGTGTGTGTGTGTGCGTGTGCGCGCGTGTGTCTGAAACAGCAATCCTTTATCAGACTGTAACAGATCTATGTCACATTCTCTCCCTCAGATCATGAAAGACAGGATATGAGAAATGTGTAATGGTCACTTGGGATCAGGATCATTAAGTTCCATTTTAATTCAGTCAATTGGAAAAGTAAACTGAAATTCCAATTCTCCTCATTGGAATGGAATGGGATCGGAATTGATTCCAACCCTCTTTGGGAAAACATTCTCGCTGGCATCTTTCCAAGGAAGTTCTGTCACACCTCAAAAACCTCCAGGTAAAAGAATCATGACAGTGGTTGCTTTAGTCCAGTGTTACTCACCCATCCTTGAGGTAAGTGAACAGTATCTTTTTGGTGGCGTCTTCATTTGGTTGTGGTTCAGTTGAGAACTCCTGCTGACCCCTCTGACCTTTCAGAAGATCTAACGTGATGATCTGATTAATGAACACAACAGAATATCAAGGTGTATCAATCAATTAATCAATCAATCAGAAAAGTTAAATACTTTACAGTAAACCAACCGTGATCCTCAAAGAGCAAAAGCACAGTTCCAAGGAAAAACTCCCTAGAAGGAATAAAGTAAAAACCTCTTTACCCGAGTAAACCTCGAAAGCTCATCTATTTACCTGAATTCCTCTCTCAGACTCCTCCTCCGTGTGGTTGAGAGACCTGGATCTGGTCAGGGAGGTCTTCTCCACTCTGCTCTGGATGACGTAACAACTAGGCTCCTTCTCCTTCTCCCACTGTAGTTTATTAAACATCAGTGTGGAGTTTCCGTTGGCCCCTCTCCCCTTACGTGACCCTGGGGCGATGGTGGCTCTGCCTGCAGTCTCTCTCCTGGCCCCTCTGATGGCCGAGGCTGGGCTGGAGGGGTCTGAGTGACGCTCCTGTCTGCTTTCCACGCTGCGTGACCTCCTCCGGTCCTCAGGGGCTATCCTCCCTCTCCTAGGCCCAGCTTGGCCCACCTGTTGGGGGCTGTCAAACTGGTTGATAAGGCTACCTACGGAGGAGATAGGCTCTGTGTCCACTGAGTATGGGGATCTCCTGGGGACGTTGATGACCTCGTTTGGGGGGCTTAGTAAGGTGGCCAAAGAGGAGTGGTGGAGAGCTGGGGCCGAAACAGGGGCAGGGCCTGGGCTTTGGGTCTGGGTGGAAGCCGATACAGGGTTGGGGGCACTCTCTACACCCCCAGCAGGCAGAGGGATTCTGGCTGCACCTGCCCCACTCTGGAGACCCCTGGCGAGATGTCCCGGCCTAGGTACAGAGGCTGTCTGAGTGGGGGGAACAGAGAGTCTTCGGGTGGAGAAGAGGAGGGGGTGTTGGGAGCTGAGGCTGATCCTGTCTGGGTTGTAGGGTTTCAGCAACTCTGGGTGTCTCTGGAAGTTCAACTCCATGTTAGATGCCGGCATGGTCCTCTGTGACTGCTGTAAATGTGACTCCTGAATGTCGAACATGGACGTGGCGGACATCAGCGGAGTCCTCTGTGACTCCCTACCCACAGTCAGAGAACCTCCAAGAGCATACTCCCCCTGACGGTTGGGAAGTCTGCGCTCCACATAGGGACTACCTAATGGAGATGGCTTATCATTCACAATGGAGGCATACTCAGACTGGCTGTGGGCGTTGACAGACACTTCCTGGTGGTCCCAGTTCCTGCTGTAGCTCTCCAGGCCACCAGATGGCAGAGCTGCTCTACTATCCCTGTTATTCAATACAGCGTAAGGAAGACCCTCAATCCCCTGGACTTGTATCCTCACCCCGAACATGCTTCTGTCACTGTGAGGGCGATGGCTGCCTCTGGGACCAGGTCCAGGCTGCTGTATGTTGTAGCCCTGTTGTATTCTACTGACGTCTGGAGAAGAGCCACTCGCTCCATGCATGTGAGACTCCATTTATAGAGTCAACTTAGAGACAACGTTAAGATAATGTTGTGTGGTGGTTGTGTGTTTGCTGGGTCCACACTAGTCCTGAATGACCAGAGGATGTCCCTCAGAACTGAAGACGTTCACAGCTATAAAGACGCAAATACAACGCGTTAGAGGCTGATGCTTTTACTAGTTGACTAATGATTACCAAGGCTCTTCTTAACCTAGAGGCTCCAATAACCACCCTTTACAACAGTTTACCCCAGGGAAAAATACATCACTTTCTATGGCATCAAGTGGATGATGGGACTTGATAACAAAACAGAGAGAAGTCATGTGGACAAACTAACAACAATGACATCCCAAGAGCATCTGATGTCACTCAGACAGCTGCACTAACCAGCAAGCCAACATCAACACATTGATATAGAAAACAGTTTATTCAGTGTGCCAACAGTGTAACTATTATATACATGACACTACTGCTGCATGACGACTACCACTGGCCGTGGTCGCTCCAACCAGACTGCCGTCATCCACACACACACACACACACACACACACACACACACACACACACACACAGTTGATGATATGAGAGAGAGAAAATCAGTTACGGAACAAACAAAATCACACACAGTTTTAGAACAGTGTACATTGTTATTGAAATAAACAACATGCAAAAGCACTGTATTCAAATGTAGGTGACACGTCTTACAGCCCACTGGGCAGTGGGCACAGACCTCAGCTCAACATCTAGTTTTCATTTGGTTGAGTTGTTAACTATTGTGGATTCAACAAAAAAATGTCACCATGTCATTGGATTTAGGTTAAAAGTTAGGTGGGGAAAAGAAAGACAATTACTTTTTGCAAATCCACTGATTTTTCCAACGTCATCACTTTGATTTTGGGGATTGAAATGACGTGGAAACAAAGTTGATTGATTACACTTCTTTAATGCAAATAAATAGAACATAACCTTTTTAATTAACTAAATACCAAAAGTTTGTGTCCTTCACATGTAATTAAAGACAAAGAATATATGCATGGATAAGCATTTTTACCAGCGCATAATAAAACACCACTCTCCCATTCTCCCTTTACTAGCGGATCAAACGTGATGTTCTTGAACGATAAGATAGCCTACCCAGGAAATGCCAAAAACGACAATCACATCATAAAGCACTAACCGTGTAATTGGTTCGAGTAACAGTTAGACAGTTTAGAAAAGTGTTCCAGTGCGCACATCTGTGTGATTTTCTTACCTACATTCGCGTAGTTCTGTTAAAGTAGTGCCCTGGCTGAAGTGACAGAGTTGTGGGAGCTGTTTTATGGCGCTCGGGATTCCCCCTCCCCATTCCAGTCTCTATTCACAAGTGCGTGTTTCCCCTAGCGGAATTGTCCAGACATTCAGCAAATTGCGCAGGTGTTCATCATCATCGTCATCATCATCATCATCATCATCCTTATCTTTAACTCCTCGAATAATACATACCTTATGTATTTTCTGAGAAAAAAAATGTAGGGAAAACATGTTTTTTGCTAGATAATAATTGTATGGTTTACATCTCCTGTAGACGACGACACTCATCAACATAACTACATAAGTAAAAGGTATGGATATTACAAAGACATCCCTCATTATGGAACTCTCCAATATACACTAAGTTGTGAAATGTTTAGGGCATCATTATTTACAATGTCTGGTAACATATGTGACTGAAAAAACACATTTTTGGTTAAAATTAGAGATATGTAATTCAGATATCTACTTATTAGTAATATTAGAAAATATAAACCACAGAAGGTTAGTAAAAAGTCATCAATATTTTCAATAAAAACTGAACAATTAAGTATTAAAACATCTGTAGCCTAATTTAGCTAAAAAAAAATCTGACTGCCTAAGCACAAGCATGTACTGTACAGTTGAAGTCAGAAGTTTACATACACCTTAGCCAAATACATTTAAACTAAGTTTTTCACAATTCCTGACATTTAATCCTAGTAAAAAAATCCCTGTTAGGATCACCACTTTGTTTTAAGAATGTGAAATGTCTGAATAATAGTAGAGAGAATGATTTATTTCAGCTTTTATTTCATCACATTCCCAGTGGGTCAGAAGTTTACATACACTCAATTAGTATTTGGTAACATTGCCTTTAAATTGTTTAACTTGGGTCAAACGTTTCGGGTAGCCTTCCACAAGCTTCCCACAATAGGTTGGGTGAATTTTGGTCCATTCCTCCTGACAGAACTGGTGTAATTGAGTCAGGTGTGTAGGCCTCCTTGCTCGTACACACTTTTTCAGTTCTGCCCACAAATGTTCTATAGGATTGAGGTCAGGGCTTTGTGATGGCCACTCCAATACCTTGACTTTGTTGTCCTTAAGCCATTTTGCAACAACTGGAAGTATGCTTGGGGTCATTGTCCATTTGGAAGACCCATTTTCGACCAAGCTTTAACTTCCTGACTGATGTCTTGCTTCAATATATCCACATAATTTTCCTTCCTCGTGATGCTATCTATTTTGTGAAGTGCACCAGTCCCTCCTGCAGCAAAGCACCCCCACAACATGATGCTGCCACCACCGTGCTTCACGGTTGGGATGGTGTTCTTCGGTTTGCAAGCCTCCCCCTTTTTCCTCCAAATATAATGATGGTCAATATGGCCAAACAGTTCTATTTTTGTTTAATCAGACCAGAGGACATTTCTCCAAAAAGTACAATCTTTGTCCCCATGTGCAGTTGCAAACCGTAGTCTGGCTTTTTTATGGCGGTTTTGGAGCAGTGGCTTCTTCCTTGCTGAGCGGCCTTTCAGGTTATGTCGATATAAGACTAGTTTTACTGTGGATATAGATACTTTTGTACCTGTTTTCTCCAGCATCTTCACAAGGTCCTTTGCTGTTGTTCTGGGATTGATTTGCACTTTTCGCACCAAAGTACGTTCATCTCTAGGAGACAGAACGCGTCTCCTTCCTGAGTGGTATGATTTTTCTGGAATTTTCCAAGCTGTTTAAAGGCACAGTCAACTTAGTGTATGTAAACTTCTGACCCACTGGAATTGTGATATAGTGAATTATAAGTGAAATAATCTGTCTGTAAACAATTGTTGGAAGAATGAATTGTGTCATGCACAAAGTAGATGTCCTAACCGACTTGCCAAAACTATAGTTTGTTAACATGACATCTGTGGAGTGGTTGAAAAATGAGTTTTAATGACTTCAACCTAAGTGTATGTAAACTTCCGACTTCAACTGTACATACAACTGAAAGGCTCTGCATGGTGAATCTGACATCTGCAGTGGCCATATAGCATTTACTGTGAAGTCAAGGCATTCATACTTCTTGTGCAGCAAACCGGCGGTGAGGTACGGAGATCGATTTGGTCTCAGCAAACCTCCATGATTGGTTGACGGTAGGTGGGGCGGTACATCCTGTATAAACACAAACTCACTTCCTTGCCAACTTCTTTGACAATAAAAATGTAGAACTTTGACGAAAGGCTATCAGAAGTTCACAAATAAAAAACATCTTTATGATACTTTGTGTATGAAAATGAGTTTGAACTTCTGGAAAGAGATCAGGGAGGTAATTGGGATAGGTGCGGTAAAGAAGTCAATGGAATGCAGACCGTAGGGTATAGAAGGACACTGGATTGGAGCACATTCAAAAAATGTGATCGAAAAAAGTGGCTATTTATCAAATTCGTCATGATTGATGTATTGTAACAGGCGCACAATGTGGTTACTAAAATCCAGTTTGTATATATTTGGCTGTTTTCGTTGCATAATATTTTGAAGCTGTCCCTTTTCAGGTTTAGAAAAAGTGACTGCTAAATGCTAACTCCCATTCGTATTAGCTTGTAACATAGCTAGCATACAGAGCAGTCAAAGTATACTCAGATATTTACCTCAACATGGTGTGAAATACACATACTGTATAAATAATAGCCTAAATGTAGACTAAATGGGGAGATTCTGCATTTTTGATAATTGGCTGCCGCCCTCCCGCGCCCCTGATGAGCTACTACACCGCCAGCGGCGCCCCAGCCACCAGCCACCAGCTGCTAGCGTTGCTGCAGTTCCCGCCCCCCTGTGCTTGTCCTGGGGGGCGCTGGCGGTGTAGTAGCCGACCGGGGGGGATCGGCAGATTTTTGTCTCACCTAGGACGGCAGAACGTCCAGGGCCGGCTCTGATCACAGTAAATGCTTTACGGCCACTGCAGATGTCGGATTGACCATGCAGAGCCTTTTAAGAGGTCAATACTGACAGAGGAGAATATAAATATGAAATAAACATGTTTTACACAGGATAGTGTTATGTTTTTTTTTCACTGTAAATTTTTATTTTACTGTACTAACGAATATAAAACATATTGTACAAAACATTTGCTGGTTACAAGTAAGTTTAGGCACAAGTGAAAGTCGGTCAGGAGGGTCAGGAGGGTCAGGAGGACATTGTCACTACTATCATGATTAATTGGCTGCTGCAACATTTTCTCCATACACCGAAAGACCTTCTGTTTCTTCGCTACTGGGTCCTAGAGATAACACTGAATGTCACTGGATGGTCTTTCACCACACTTCATCTGTAGGATGAAAGAAGAATCTAGATTAGTCAACTTGGACCAACACCAGATCAACACACGCTTTCATAGAAGAAGAAGGCTGTGTTTAGACAGGCAGCCCAATTCCTTTGATTAATCACATCAGATCTTTTCACAGCATATCATTTGACCAATCTGTCCAATTAGTGAAAAAAATAAATTAGAACTGGGCTTCCTGTCTAAACACAGCAGAAGAAGAAGAAGAAGAAGAAGAAGAAGAAGAAGAAGAAGACGGGGAGATCTTTGTAATGTACCTGTTTTAGACGTTTAGAGATGATGTCTCACAGTGTCTAATCCAGGATGTAGTGATGCCTGGTGTTGCTGCAGGCCCTGGGCGTCTGTTAACCTAGCTGACATCTTCTCCTGCTCCCTCCTCCTTACACAGGCTGTCTTAGGATTCAGGTTACGCTCTAGAGGTAACAGATCACACGGACATCAACGTTAGTACTGTACCATAGATCAGACAGGGAACCAGGACATCAACAACAGAGAGACCTGTTCAAGATGGCAGCAGTACTGACCTCTGACTTGTTGTTCTAGACTAAGTATTAAAGCCACGGCCTGGTGTAAGACAAGCAGCTTGGTCTGGGGCTTCTCGCTCTTCAGGTGAAGCTGTGTCATGTGACCCAGCTCTTTGAACGCCTCGTTGATGTCACGGACCCGAAGGCGCTCACGGGCGTTGTTGGCCATCCGCCGCTCCCGCTCCCGCTCAGCCTTCTGCTCCGGACTCAGGTTGTCCTCGTCCTCATGGATGCTGCTGAAAGGGACAAAAGAAAGTGGGGGGTTAGTATTAGAATTGGCAGTTGCTATGTGGCGCCCTCTGGTGGGAATTCTTTGAACACTTTGTTTTTTATTTTTTATTTTACCTTTATTTTACTAGGCAAGTCAGTTAAGAACAAATTCTTATTTTCAATGACGGCCTAGGAACAGTGGGTTAACTGCCTTGTTCAGGGGCAGAACGACAGATTTTACCTTGTCAGCTCGGGGATTCAATCCAGCAACCTTTCGGTTACGGGCCCAACACTCTAACCACTGGGCTACCTGCCGCCCCAAGTTGGAACTACAGGTTATCTCTTCTTCTGATCTTGCGCAAAAAAGATTGAGTTGAAAATGTAATTCATAACCAGTTTTTAACACTCTAACAGATAGATAGACAGCTACCAAGACAGTAGGCAAAGTTTGTTGAAATGGCATCATAACAACCATTTCCCCAGCTGGGTAGAGGGAGAATAGCTATAACAATAACTATATCTTGCCAGCGCTTACAAGACAGCACAAACTGATCTGGGATCATGCAAGATGCAGGCAGAGAGAGTATAAAGCTGACCTGGGACCAGGCTAGAGACAGAGAGAGCATAAAGCTGATCTGGGACCATGCTAGAGGCAGAGAGAGAGTATAAAGCTGATCTGGGACCAGGCTATAGGCAGAGAGAGAGTATAAAGCTGATCTGGGACCAGACTAGAGGCAGAGAGAGAGTATAAAGCTGATCTGGGACCAGACTAGAGGCAGAGAGAGAGTATAAAGCTGATCTGGGACCAGGCTAGAGGCAGAGAGAGTATAAAGCTGATCTGGGACCAGGCTAGAGGCAGAGAGAGAGTATAAAGCTGATCTGAGACCAGGCTAGAGGCAGAGAGAGAGTATAAAGCTGATCTGGGACCAGGCTAGAGGCAGAGAGAGAGAGTACCAAGCTGTTTTTGCTGTCCTCACCTGGTCATGCTGTCTCCTTGTGTCTTGTGTGACTCGTTCTCCTGGTCAGAGCTGTGGCTGTGTCTGTGACCCTGATTGTGATGGCTGGGATGTAGCTCATCTTTCTCCAGACCCTCCAACTTCAGCTCCAAGCTACCTAGTCCTGCAGGGAGACCCGCTGGGAAGGAGTGGCCATTTTTATTCTGTGAGCAGCTCTGCAGCGCAGGGTGGTTGTTGTTGTTCAGATTGACAGCCTCTACCTGTACACACACACAATGAATAGGTGTAATA
The DNA here is from genome assembly GCA_023634145.1 of Thymallus thymallus. Lineage (NCBI taxonomy): Eukaryota > Metazoa > Chordata > Actinopteri > Salmoniformes > Salmonidae > Thymallus > Thymallus thymallus. The sequence goes on from CM042392.1 coordinate 33,776,579, forward strand.
AATATACACATACACTATATATACAGCAGTATGTGGACACCCCTTCAAATTAGTGGATTCGGCTACTTCAGCCACACCCGTTTGCTGACAGGTGTATAGAATCAAGCACACCGCCATGCAATCTCCATAGACAAACATTGGTAGTAGAATGGCCTTACTGCAGAGCTCAGTGACTTTCAATGTGTCACCATCATAGGATGCCACCTTTCCAACAAGTCAGTTCGTCAAATTTCTGAGCTGCTAGAGCTACCTCGGTCAACTCTAAGTGCTGTTATTGTGAAGTGGAAAAGTCTAGAAGAAACAACAGCTCAGACGCTAAGTGGTAGGACACACAAGCTCACAGAATGGGACTGCCGAGTGCTGAAGCGCGTAACGCGTAAAAATCGTCTGTCCTTGGTTGCAACACTCACTACCAAGTTCCAAACTACCTCTGGAAGCAACGTCAGTACAAGAACTGTTCATCGGGAGCTTCATGAAATAGGTTTCCATGGCAGAGCGTCTGAAGTGTTGTAAAGCTCGCCGCTATTGGACTCTAGAGCAGTGGAAACACGTTCTCTGGAATGATGAATCATGCTTCACCATTTGCCAGTCCAACAGACAAATCTGGGTTTGGCGGATGCCAGGAGAACGCTACCTGCCCCAATGCATAGTGGCAACTTGGAGGAGGAGGAATAATGGCCTGGGGTTGTTTTTCATGGTTCAGGCTAGGCCCCTAGTTCCAGTGAAGGGAAATCATAACGCCTGCATGGAGTATTGGATGGGCAGAGTTTCTATTGGCTCTACTCTACCAGGCAATATCAAGCACAGTTAGAATATTTGAGAGAAAACAAATGTTTTTTTGAACCCAGGTCTGACACTGATATGTAAGTGCCATGGTGGAGGCATTCCCTTCCCCCTGTTGTTCCGTTACCTGGTCAGTATCCACACATAGATAGACTTTCTAGACCGAAATGAAATGTGTCGTTCACCATTGTTCTCCAGAACAATAACCCTCCTGTTAGGGAAAATATGTCAGAAATTATGTGGAAAATATGTCGAAATTACATGGAAAATCTGTTGAAATTACATATGGAAAATATGCATACCATAGCTGGTGTGTCTGGTGTGATTGGTAGAGCAGTGGTGGCAGGGCACACACACGCATATGCACACGCACACATGCACACACACACACAGATTTATGTTTTCTCAATGACATTCAATTCAGCATTGAAAAAATACAGAAGTTTCAGTTTTTCCACCTGAGTCAGATCACAAGTCAGAGACCACTATGATGACACACCAGTTGAGTTGGATGGATCCTGAAGGGGAATATAATCCAAAGTAATCAGATTACATTACTGAGTTTGGGTAATCCAAAAGTTACGTTACTGATTACAATTTTGGACAGGTAACTAGTAACTGTAACGGATTACATTTAGAAAGTAACCTACCTAACCAAACCCAGCACACACACACACACACACACACACAGTGGCCAATAGCCTTCCAGGCACACTTTCCATACATAAAACAGACAAAACCTGAAACACTTTCACAAAGTAATGAATGGGTCTCACCATGGCTGTGTCATGTGCCACTGTGGGTCTGTGTCCAGTGTTGTGACTGTGTCCATGGTGAGCCTGGTTTAACAGGCTGTGGATGTCAGAAGGCAGGCTAGGGATGGGTCCTGCCACATTGTTACGCAGAACATAGATCACATCATCCAGTCTGTCTAGACGATGCTCCAACTGAGACTAGAGAGAGAGGAGAGGGGGAGAGAGAGAGAGAGAGAGAGAGAGAGAGAGAGAGAGAGAGAGAGAGAGAGAGAGAGAGAGAGGAGAGACAGAAAGAGGAGAGAGAGGCGGGGAGGGAGAGAGAGACAGAAAGAGGAGAGAGAGGAGAGGAGAGGAGTGGGGAGGAGTGGAGAGGGGAGGGGAGGGGAGGAGCGAGAGAGAGAGAGGGTGTTATTGTTATGATGAGAATGACACATTGTAGTGATTGAGGCTATAATAAAATAAGATATGTCTCAGATGAGTTGGATCAATTCAAAGACAGCAGCATTTACAAAACATGTGACTGTATTTTAACAGTCTCCGTGACCTATCAAACTCACACAGATGTCCTTACCAGTGATATAGGAGAAGACTCGTAGCTGGGGAAGACAGAGGCCTGAGTGGACGTGCGCCAATGGTTAGCTGGGGGACCAGTTGCAGACCCTGTGTGTGGAGATGGAGACCTGTCTGTTGTGGAAGAGTTTTCACTGCTGCTGGTGTAGTCAGGAGAATAAATCTGAACACAGACAGACAGAAGAAGCGGAAGAAGAAGAAGAAGGAGGAGGAGGAGGAGGAGAAGAAGAAGAAGAAGAAGAAGAAGAAGAGGAGGAGAGATAGAGGAGAGATAGAGGAGAGGTAGAGGAGGGATAGAGGAGGGGTAGAGGAGGAGTAGAGGAGGGGTAGAGGACGGGGAGAGGAGGGGGAGAGGAGGGGTAGAGGAGGGGTAGAGGAGGGGTAGAGGAGGGGGAGAGGAGGGGTAGAGGAGGGGTAGAGGAGGGGGAGAGGAGGGGTAGAGGAGGAGTAGAGGAGGAGTAGAGGAGGGGTAGAGGAGGGGTAGAGGAGGAGTAGAGGAGGAGTAGAGGAGGAGTAGAGGGGGGGTAGAGGAGGGGTAGAGGAGGGGTAGAGGAGGGGGAGAGGAGGGGGAGAGGAGGGGTAGAGGAGGGGTAGAGGAGAGATAGAGAGTGAGTAGCAACTCCATGCATCATTTTAAAAGCACAAATTGTCATTTCTCTGTGTGGTTTTATAACCACCACCTCAGGTTTGTAGCGTGGCTCGTAACCCGTGCTGACTCAATAATATTTTACTGGTTGGACAGACGGCCAATAAACAGCCCAGCAGCACGGCCTAGGGCTGGGTTTATAATAACACAGTGGTTTGTTACACTAGGGACACTTCCCTAATTGTCATTGTGGCTAGAGATAATGTCTCTTCACTGAAGTTAGCTTTGTAAGTAGTCCCAGTACATACAGAAGCCAGTGCTTTCCCTAGGGCTGCTCCAGTCTGAGACCCTCCTGTAGAGGGGTTTCCTGTGAAGTTCTCTGAGCTGTTGGCTGACAGGGAGTGAGATGAAGCAGGGCTGTTCCGGTGGAAGGTAGACATAGGAGGAAGACTCCTGTTCACCTCTACAGGTGAGACTGAATGGGGAGAAAAGACCTGCAAAACAACCAAACATACACATGTTACATTTGTCTTGGTGATGGTGCAGCAGTGTGCAGTACATAAACATACAAAACATAGGAACATCTCTTCCCATGACATACACTGACCAGGTGAATCCAGGTGACAGCTATGATCCCTTATTGATGTCACTTGTTAAATCCACTTCAATCAGTGTAGATGAAGGGGAGGAGACAGGTTAAAGAAGGAATTGAGACAATTGAGACATGGATTGTGTGTGTGTGCCATTCAGAGGGTGAATGGGCAAGACAAAATATTTAAGTGTCTTTGAATAGGGTATGGTAGTAGGTGCCAGGCGCACCGGTTTGAGTGTGTCATGAACTGCAACGCTGCTGGGTTTTTCACACTCAACAGTTTCCTGTGTGTATCAAGAATGGTCCACCACCCAAAAGACATCCAGCCAACTTGACACAACTGTGGGAAGCATGGAGTCAACATGGGCCAGCATCACTGTGGAATGCTTTCAACACCTTGTAGAGTCCATGCTCCTACTTTGTGCATGACACAAGTAATTCTTCCAACAATTGTTTACACACAGATTATTTCAAGTAGAATTCACTATATCACAATTCCAGTGGGTCAGAAGTTTGCATACACTAAGTTGACTGTGCCTTTAAACAGCTTGGAAAATTCCAGAAAATGATGGCATGGCTTTAGAAGCTTCTGATAGGCTAATTGACATCAGTTGAGTCAATTGGAGGTGTACCTGTGGATGTATTTCAAGGCCTACCTTCAAACTCAGTGCCTCTTTGCTCGACATCATGGGAAAATCAAAAGAAATCAGCCAAGACCTCAGAAAAAACATTGTAGATCTCCACAAGTCTGGTTCATCCTTGGGAGCAATTTCCAAATGCCTGAAGGTACCATGTTCATCTGTACAAATGAACGTACTTTGGTGCGAAAAGTGCAAATCAATCCCAGAACAACAGCAAAGGACCTTGTGAAGATGCTGGAGGAAACAGGTACAAAAGTATCTATATCCACAGTAAAACGAATCCTATATCGACATAACCTGAAAGGCCGCTCAGCAAGGAAGAAGCCACTGTTCCAAATCGGCCATAAAAAAGCCAGACTACGGTTTGCAACTGCACATGGGGACAAAGATCATACTCTTTGGAGAAATGTCCTCTGGTCTGATGAAACAAAAATAGAACTGTTTGGCCATATTGACCATTGTTATGTTTGGAGGAAAAAGGGGGAAGCTTGCAAGCCGAAGAACACCATCCCAACCGTGAAGCACGGGGGTGGCAGCATCATGTTGTGGGGGTGCTTTGCTGCAGGAGGGACTGGTGCACTTCACAAAATAGATGGCATCACGAGGAAGGAAAATTATGTGGATATATTGAAGCAACATCTCAAGACATCAGTCAGCAAGTTAAAGCTTGGTTGCAAATGGGTCTTCCAAATGGACATTGACCCCAAGCATACTTCCAAAGTTGTGGCAAAATTGCTTAAGGACAACAAAGTCAAGGTATTGGAGTGGCCATCACAAAGCCCTGACCTCAATCCTATAGAACAATTGTGGGCAGAACTGAAAAAGCGTGTGCGAGCAAGGAGGCCTACAAACCTGACTCAGTTACACCAGTTCTGTCAGGAGGAATGGGCCAAAATTCACCCAACTTATTTGTGGGAAGCTTGTGGAAGGCTGCCCGAAACGTTTGATCCAAGTTAAACAATTTAAAGGCAATGCTACCAAATACTAATTGAGTGTATGTAAACTTCTGACCCACTGGGAATGTGATGAAAGAAATAAAAGCTGAAATAAATAATTCTCTCTACTATTATTCTGACATATCACATTCTTAAAATAAAGGGGTGATCCTAATTTGTACTAGGATTAAATGTCAGGAATTGTGAAAAACTGAGTTTAAATGTATTTGGCTAAGGTGTATGTAAACTTCTGACTTCAACTGTATTTGCCCCAAACCTTCTTACTGTTTTGAATGTGAGCACTCTGGTGAGTAAGATTTACAATGTTTTTATCATATGGCAAATTAACTAAAAACTTACCAGGTGATTATGTGATGGTTGAAGGTTACTGTAGCTTCCTGATTGGTGTGCTGAAGCCCCTCCCATTCCTCCATAGCCAGACTGGTTCATTCCATTGGAGTTCCACATGTCAGGTGAACTGCTGCTCCCTTGTTGGGGAGAGGAGGAGTCAGGGTTGAGGTCGTCGTGATTTGGAGGTTGATCATAGACCTGAACAAGAGGTGCAGCTAACTTAAAGGTTGTGATAAAACTAAACATCTATAACACTGAAACAATGACTTCATACACTGACCTGGTAAATACAGGAGAAAACTATCATCCCTTATTGATGTCACAATAGGTATTTTTAAGCCTTGAGACAATTGAGTCATGGATTGTGTATGTGTGCCATTCAGAGGGAGAATGGACAAGACGAAATATTTAAGTGTCCTTGAACAGGGTATGGTAGTAGGTACCAGGGGCACCAGTTTGACTGTGTCAAGAACTGCAACGCTGCTGGGTTTTACACACTCAACAGTTTCCTGTGTGTATCAAGAAAGGTCCACCACCCAAAGGACATCCAGCCAACTTGACACAACTGTGGGAAGCATTGGAGTCAACATGGGCCAGCATCCCTGTGGAATGCTTTCAACACCTTAGCCCAATGGCCCAATGAATTGAGGCTGTTCTGAGGGTAAAAGGGGGTGCAACTCAATATTACGAAGGTGTTCCTAATGTTTTGTACACTCAGTGTGTATAAATACATATACAATAAAGCCTATGAATACATGGGAATATATGTCTATGGACCAACGCAATGGCAGAACTGGGAACTGAAGCTACAATACTCTACAGTACACTACAACATAATACAGTACACTACAGAATACTACAGTATACTACAATACACTACAGTATACTACAGTATACTACAACATAATACAGTACACTACAGAATACTACAGTATACTACAATACACTACAGTATACTACAGTACACTACATTACACTACATTACAGAATACTACAGTACACTACAGCACACTAAAGTAGATTACAGCATATTACAGTACACTACAGTGCACTACATTACAGAATACTACAGTACACTATAGTACACTACAGCACACTACAGTACACTACAGTATACTACAGTATACTACGGTAAACTACATTACACTACAGTACACTAAATTACAGAATACTACAGTACACTATAGTACACTACAGAACACTACAGTACACTACAGAATACTACAGAACACTACAGTACACTACAGAATACTACAGTACACCATAGTACACTACAGCACATTACAGTACACTACAGTATACTACAGTACACTACAGTACACTACAGTACACTACAGTACAGAATACTACAGTACACTACAGAATACTACAGTACACTACAGTACACTACATTACAGAATACTACAGTACACTACAGAATACTACAGTACACTACAGTACACTACAGAATACTACCGTACACTACAGTACATTACAGAATACTACAGTACACTACAGAATACTACAGTACACTACAGAATACTACAGTACACTACAGCATACTACAGTACACTACATTACACTACAGAATACTACAGTACACTACAGAATACTACAGTACACTACAGCACACTACAGTACACTACATTACACTACAGAATACTACAGTACACTACAGTACAGAATACTACAGTACACTACAGTACAGAATACTATAGTACACTACAGTACAGAATACTACAGTACACTACAGTACACTACAGAATACTACAGTAGACTACAGTATACTACAGTACACTACAGTACACTACAGTATACTACAGTATACTACAGTACACTACAGTACACTACAGTACCCTACAGAATACTACAGTACACTACAGTATACTACAGAATACTACAGTACACTACAGTACAGAATACTACAGTACACTACAGTACACTACAGTACAGAATACTACAGTACACTACAGTACACTACAGAATACTACAGTACACTACAGTACAGAACACACAATCAGTGTGTTGATAGGAGCAGACTTAGAGCTACTGTGTTAATCTCTGAGCTGGGTGATCCATGCACCTCCTCATCACCGCACACAACCCCCCTCCCCACACACACATACACACACACCGTACACACAACCCCCCTCCCCACACACACATACACACACACCGTACACACAACGCCCCTCCCCACACACACATACACACACCGTACACACAACGCCCCTCCCCACACACACATACACACACCGTACACACAACGCCCCTCCCCACACACACATACACACACCGTACACACAACCCCCCTCCCCACACACTCCGTACACACAACCCCCCCCCCCCCCACACACATACACACACATCGTACACACAACCCCCCTCCCCACACACACACACACACACATACACACACACCGTACACACAACCCCCCTCCCCACACACACACACATACACACACACCATACACACAACCCCCGCCTGTACACACCGTACACACAACCCCCCTCCCCACACACACACATACAGACACAACGTACACACAACCCCCCTCCCCACACACACACACACACAACCCCCCTCCCCACACACACACACACACATACACACACACCATACACACAATCCCCCTCCCCAAACACACATATACACACACACACACCATACACACAACCCCCCTCCCCACACACACACACACACACACACACCAGACACACAACCCCCCTCCCCACACACACACACACACAACCCCCCTCCCCACACACACACACACACATACACACACACCATACACACAATCCCCCTCCCCAAACACACATATACACACACACACACCATACACACAACCCCCCTCCCCACACACACACACAGCTCTAGCCGTAACCCTGGCTGGCATGAGTCCTGTGGTGATAGTTGGAACAGGCCAAACATAGGAGCCCTGCCGTCGCTAGCCCTGTTTCACACACACACACACACACTAGCCCTGTTTCACACACACACACACACACTAGCCCTGTTTCACACACACACACACACACACACACACACACACACACACACACACACACACACACACACACACACACACACACACTAGCCCTGTTTCACATACACACACACACACACACACACACTAGCCCTGTCTTAGTGTCCGTGGGTAGCATATGGTACAGGATAAAGCCAATTGTCCTCCTTACCATGTGACGGAGCAGGCGACCCGTTAATAAAACACACACACACTCCTTGAACGTAGTAGACAACCCGTTAATAATGGTCACACCCCCGCTGTCCCCCAGCACACCCCCGCTGTCCCCCAATAACACCCCCTGACACACACCCTGAAACACGGATACATAAACCGTCATCATGATGTTCTCTTTTAGTACCACATAGATTTACTAACCATCAATCACGGCATCACTAAAGATTAGAGACTCTCCATATGTGAACACAACTAAAGGAAGACAGACACATAGTACATGACACATGTTCATAGTTCTGAGATACGTTAGCATCTCTGACAGCAACACAATCTAAATAGTTATGTGTTATGTTAGCATCTCTGACAGCAACACAAACTAAATAGTTCTGTGTTACGTTAGCATCTCTGACAGCAACGCAATCTAAATAGTTATGTGTTATGTTAGCATCTCTGACAGCAACACAAACTAAATAGTTCTGTGTTACGTTAGCATCTCTGACAGCAACACAATCTAAATAGTTATGTGTTATGTTAGCATCTCTGACAGCAACACAAACTAAATAGTTCTGTGTTACGTTAGCATCTCTGACAGCAACACAAACATAATAGTTCTGTGTTACGTTAGCATCTCTGACAGCAACAAAAACTAAATAGTTCTGTGTTATGTTAGCATCTCTGACAGCAACAAAAACTAAATAGTTATGTGTTACGTTAGCATCTCTGACAGCAACACAAACTAAATAGTTCTGTGTTACGTTAGCATCTCTGACAGCAACACAATCTAAATAGTTCTGTGTTACGTTAGCATCTCTGACAGCAACACAAACAAAATAGTTCTGTGTTACGTTTGCGTCTCTGACAGCAACACAAACTAAATAGTTCTGTGTTACGTTAGCATCTCTGACAGCAACACAAACTAAATAGTTCTGTGTTACGTTAGCATCTCTGACAGCAACACAAACTAAATAGTTCTGTGTTACGTTAGCATCTCTGACAGCAACCCAAACTAAATAGTTCTGTGTTAAGTTAGCATCTCTGACAGCAACACAAACTAAATAGTTCTGTGTTACGTTAGCATCTCTGACAGCAACACAAACTAAATAGTTCTGTGTTAAGTTAGCATCTCTGACAGCAACACAAACTAAATAGTTCTGTGTTACGTTAGCATCTCTGACAGCAACAAAAACGAAATAGTTATGTGTTACGTTAGCATCTCTGACAGCAACAAAAACGAAATAGTTATGTGTTACGTTAGCATCTCTGACAGCAACACAAAACTAAATAGTTCTGTGTTACGTTAGCATCTCTGACAGCAACACGAAACTAAATAGTTCTGTGTTACGTTAGCATCTCTGATAGCAACAAAAACTAAATTACTTAAATATATTGAGAAGACATAAAAGAGGACAAGACCCCATTTTGCACTCAATATGTATTCTTTCAATCATATACAGGAACATGTCAATGAGTGTAATATTAACCAACTATTCAATAGCCTGTGCCCTATAGTAACACAACATCCAACTCTAGCCACATGCAACCAATTTGCCGTCTGTGTCTGGTATGAACGTCTGGTTCTAGTTAGTTACTCCCCCAGAGATCAAAGCAGTCTTTGATAGTGGTGATGGGCCGTATAGGGACCAGTGTTAAAACAGACCACAATTAAATCAAATAGAGATCAGAGCAGCAATCTGCTTCACGTCAAAGAATGGTAGACAGTAAAATTAGAATGATATATGTTGTGTTCTCAGGTCTGCCTCTTGATCATTAGCACAGTGTATTGATCATTGATGTTTGTTACTGAACTCGCTGACCCTACAGTAAAGAGTATATGGTCAATGTCACTTCAGTATGTATTAAAGAACTGCATGACTAAAGAAATCAAATAATTTCTACAGCAAAATTCATAAACAGTCACAATGAAACCACAGAGACTCTGAACTTTAACAAAGTTGAAATGAACACCGACAAGCCTGACTGAATAACGCACCCAGTCCCATTCACACTCACCATGCTGTACCTTGCCAGACACACACAGCCATATGTACCCATACCTAACCCTTACACACTCAAACACATGGTTGCTGCAATAACTTTTGGGTAGCTGTATATCAAAGGGTCTGTTCCTGTACTGGTATAGAATGTAGTCTGCATGGACTCCCTGGTGTGAATGGTATAGAATGTAGTCTGCATGGACTCCCTGGTGTGAATGGTATATAATGTAGTCTGCATGGACTCCCTGGTGTGAATGGTATATAATGTAGTCTGCATGGACTCCCTGGTGTGATACAGTGGATAGAGTAGGCTTTCTTTGATGTGTCAATACTGTACTATTCTATGATAAGGTGTTATTACATTGTTAGTGAACATGTTGACAATGTATTTAAATTATCTATGCCTTATCCCATATCTTATGTGTACATGAGGATAATGAAGTTGACAGAGAATAGATAATGAAGTTGAGAACTATCCAATCAGGCCGTTACACATGTTTAGAACATGTAATTACATCAAATCGTTTAGAACATGTAATTACATCAAATCAAACCGCTACACACGTTTAGAACATGTAATTACATCCAATCAGACCACTACACATGTTTAGAACATGTAATTACATCCAATCAGACCGCTACACACGTTTAGAACATGTAATTACATCCAATCAGACAGCTACACACGTTTAGAACATGTATTTACATCAAATCAGACCGCTACACAAGTTTATAACATGTAATAACATCTAATCAGACCGCTACACATGTTAAGAACATGTAAATACATCAAATCAGACCGCTACACACGTTTAGAACATGTAATTACATCCAATCAGACGGCTACACACGTTTAGAACATGTAATTACATCCAATCAGACGGCTACACACGTTTAGAACATGTAATTACATCCAATCATTCACAAAGACAGTATGCAGACCGGTACACACGTTTAGAACATGTAATTACATCCAATCAAACCGCTACACACGTTTAGAACATGTAATTACATCCAATCCGACTGCTACACATGTTTAGAACATGTCATAACATCCAATCAGACCGCTACACACGTTTATAACATGTAATTACATCCAATCATTCACAAAGACAGTATGCAGACCGCTACACACGTTCAGAACATGTAATTACATCCAATCAGACCGTTACACACGTTTAGAACATGTAATTACATCAAATCAAACCACTACACACGTTTAGAACATGTAATTACATCCAATCAGACCGCTACACACGTTTAGAACATGTAATTACATCCAATCAGCCTGCTACACACGTTTAGAACATGTAATTACATCCAATCAGACCGCTACACACGTTTAGAACATGTAATTACATCCAATCATTCACAAAGACAGTATGTAGACCGGTACACACATTTAGAACATGTAATACATCCAATCAGACCGCTACACACGTTTAGAACATGTAATTACATCCAATCAGACAGCTACACACGTTTAGAACATGTAATTACATCCAATCAGATCACTACACACGTTTAGAACATGTAATTACATCCAATCAGACCGCTACACACATTTAGAACATGTAATTACATCCAATCAGACCGCTACACACGTTTAGAACATGTAATTACATCCAATCAGACCGCTACACACATTTAGAACATGTAATTACATCCAATCAGACCGCTACACACGTTTAGAACATGTAATTACATCCAATCAGACCGCTACACACATTTAGAACATGTAATTACATCCAATCAGACCGCTACACACATTTAGAACATGTAATTACATCCAATCAGACCGCTACACACATTTAGAACATGTAATTAGATCCAATCAGACCGCTACACACATTTAGAACATGTAATTACATCCAATCAGACCGCTACACACGTTTAGAACATGTAATTACATCCAATCAGACCGCTACACACATTTAGAACATGTAATTACATCCAATCAGACCGCTACACACGTTTAGAACATGTAATTACATCCAATCAGACCGCTACACACATTTAGAACATGTAATTAGATCCAATCAGACCGCTACACACGTTTAGAACATGTAATTACATCCAATCATTCACAAAGACAGTATGCAGACCGGTACACACGTTTAGAACATGTAATTACATCCAATCATTCACAAAGACAGTATGCAGACCGGTACACACGTTTTATCTGGAGGGTAGAAACACACTCACCGATTTTATGTAGCAATACATCAGATTATTGCTGGTGGTCCCGGCAGAGACAGGATAGGAAGCACAGTACATGATGCTGTTCAGTTTCAGTTTCAGTTGAATAGTCCAGTAGCTTAAGTAGTGTCTCAGTATAGTCCTGTAGTACAGACTCCAGTAGTCAGTAGTGTCTCAGTATAGTTCTGTAGTACAGACTCCAGTAGTCAGTAGTGTCTCAGTATAGTCCTGTAGTATAGACTCCAGTAGTCAGTAGTGTCTCAGTATAGTCCTGTAGTATAGACTCCAGTAGTCAGTAGTGTCTCAGTATAGTTCTGTAGTACAGACTCCAGTAGTCAGTAGTGTCTCAGTATAGTCCTGTAGTATAGACTCCAGTAGTCAGTAGTGTCTCAGTATAGTCCTGTAGTATAGACTCCAGTAGTCAGTAGTGTCTCAGTATAGTCCTGTAGTATAGACTCCAGTAGTCAGTAGTGTCTCAGTATAGTCCTGTAGTATAGACTCCAGTAGTCAGTAGTGTCTCAGTATAGTCCTGTAGTATAGACTCCAGTAGTCAGTAGTGTCTCAGTATAGTCCTGTGAGTCCACAGCTCCAGTCTCTGTTCATATGCTCTGTAGTCGACATACACTCCTCCTCTGTACCATAACTCTGCAGCTCGCCCAGCTTCTCTGTCACAGACAACTTATGCAAATGAGGGCTGGTCCATTCCAGGAACTGGTGAGGGGTGGCTTAGGGAGGGATGGGGGAGGTTCCACTAATACACACACAGTCACAGTCACCCAAACTGTCTGACCCATATTCTCAAAGCAGACATGCCTGGCCTGAGTTCTTAACTTCTAAGCATGTGTGGTTGGGTAAGTTCCTCCTCACTAAGGCTGTCTGGACTAAGGTTATTCATAAAGTTGCTGTCTGGACTAAGGTTATTCATAAAGTTGCTGTCTGGAATAAGGTTATTTATAAAGTTGCTGTCTGGACTAAGGTTATTTATAAAGTTGCTGTCTGGACTAAGGTTATTCATAAAGTTGCTGTCTGTACTAAGGTTATTTATAAAGTTGCTGTCTGTACTAAGGTTATTCATAAAGTTGCTGTCTGGACTAAGGTTATTCATAAAGTTGCTGTCTGGAATAAGGTTATTCATAAAGTTGCTGTCTGGAGTAAGGTTATTCATAAAGTTGCTGTCTGTACTAAGGTTATTCATAAAGTTGCTGTCTGGACTAAGGTTATTCATAAAGTTGCTGTCTGGAATAAGGTTATTCATAAAGTTGCTGTCTGGAGTAAGGTTATTCATAAAGTTGCTGTCTGTACTAAGGTTATTCATAAAGTTGCTGTCTGGACTAAGGTTATTCATAAAGTTGCTGTCTGGACTAAGGTTATTTATAAAGTTGCTGTCTGTACTAAGGTTATTCATAAAGTTGCTGTCTGGACTAAGGTTATTCATAAAGTTGCTGTCTGGAATAAGGTTATTCATAAAGTTGCTGTCTGGAGTAAGGTTATTCATAAAGTTGCTGTCTGTACTAAGGTTATTCATAAAGTTGCTGTCTGGACTAAGGTTATTCATAAAGTTGCTGTCTGGACTAAGGTTATTTATAAAGTTGCTGTCTGTACTAAGGTTATTCATAAAGTTGCTGTCTGGACTAAGGTTATTCATAAAGTTGCTGCCTGGACTAAGGTTATTCATAAAGTTGCTGTCTGGAATAAGGTTATTCATAAAGTTGCTGTCTGGAGTAAGGTTATTCATAAAGTTGCTGTCTGTACTAAGGTTATTCATAAAGTTGCTGTCTGGAATAAGGTTATTCATAAAGTTGCTGTCTGGAGTAAGGTTATTCATAAAGTTGCTGTCTGTACTAAGGTTATTCATAAAGTTGCTGTCTGGACTAAGGTTATTCATAAAGTTGCTGTCTGGACTAAGGTTATTTATAAAGTTGCTGTCTGTACTAAGGTTATTCATAAAGTTGCTGTCTGGACTAAGGTTATTCATAAAGTTGCTGTCTGGAATAAGGTTATTCATAAAGTTGCTGTCTGGAGTAAGGTTATTCATAAAGTTGCTGTCTGTACTAAGGTTATTCATAAAGTTGCTGTCTGGACTAAGGTTATTCATAAAGTTGCTGTCTGGACTAAGGTTATTTATAAAGTTGCTGTCTGTACTAAGGTTATTCATAAAGTTGCTGTCTGGACTAAGGTTATTCATAAAGTTGCTGCCTGGACTAAGGTTATTCATAAAGTTGCTGTCTGGAATAAGGTTATTCATAAAGTTGCTGTCTGGAGTAAGGTTATTCATAAAGTTGCTGTCTGTACTAAGGTTATTCATAAAGTTGCTGTCTGGACTAAGGTTATTCATAAAGTTGCTGTCTGTACTAAGGTTATTCATAAAGTTGCTGTCTGGACTAAGGTTATTCATAAAGTTGCTGTCTGGACTAAGGTTATTTATAAAGTTGCTGTCTGGACTAAGGTTATTTATAAAGTTGCTGTCTGGACTAAGGTTATTCATAAAGTTGCTGTCTGTACTAAGGTTATTCATAAAGTTGCTGTCTGGACTAAGGTTATTTATAAAGTTGCTGTCTGGACTAAGGTTATTCATAAAGTTGCTGTCTGTACTAAGGTTATTCATAAAGTTGCTGTCTGGACTAAGGTTATTTATAAAGTTGCTGTCTGGACTAAGGTTATTCATAAAGTTGCTGTCTGGACTAAGGTTATTCATAAAGTTGCTGTCTGGACTAAGGTTATTCATAAAGTTGTTGTCTGGACTAAGGTTATTTATAAAGTTGCTGTCTGGACTAAGGTTATTAATAAAGTTGCTGTCTGGACTAAGGTTATTTATAAAGTTGCTGTCTGGATTGGGTGCTAAAGCACTGAGTAAACGCCACCCGACTAAGTGGTTTTCCTGTGATCTCTAATCTCTTTGGCTCTTACCACTGGGCACAAACGTCAGTTCAATGTCTAGTTTTTAAATTTGATTGAGTTGTCAACTAAAGAGAATTCAATGCGAAATCAACAAAAACGTGAACCATGTAATTGGATTTAGGTTAACAGTAAAAAAAAAAAAATGTACGCTGATTTTGTAAATCCAATTTGTTTTACATGTTTATTCAACGTCATCAAAAGTTTTAAAATGACATGGAAACAATGTTGATTCAACCAGTTTGAGCCATGTGGATACTTGTTAGCCTGGGCTGGCAAGCAGGTTGACCTACTGTAGAAGCCAGTGTTGGGGAGTAGGAGGAGGAGGAAGAGGAGGCCAAGGAGGAGGAGGAAGAGGAAGACAAGGAGGAGGAGGAAGAGGAAGACAAGGAGGAGGAGGAAGAGGAGGAGGAGGAGGAGGAAGAGGAGGAGGAGGAAGAGGAGGAAGAGGAAGACAAGGAGGAGGAGGAAGAGGAGGAAGAGGAAGACAAGGAGGAGGAAGAGGAGGAAGATGAAGACAAGGAGGAGGAAGAGGAGGAGGATTAGGCGGAAGAGGAGGAAGACGAGGAGGAAGAGGAGGAAGAGGAGGAAGATGAAGACAAGGAGGAGGAGGAAGAGGAGAAGGAGAAGGAGGAAGAGGAGGAGGGGAAGGAAGAGGTGGAGGAGGAGGATGAAGACAAGGAGGAGGAGGAAGAGGAGGAGGAAGAGGAGGAGGAAGATGAAGACAAGGAGGAGGACGAAGAGGAGGAGGAAGACCAGGAGGAGGAGGAGGAAGAGGAAGATTAAGACAAGGAGGAGAAGGAGGAGGAGGAGGTGGAGGAAGAGGAGGAGGAAGAGGAGGAAGACAAGGAGGAAGAGGAGGAGGAGGAGAAGGAGGAAGACGAGGAGGAAGAGGAGGAAGACAAGGAGGAGGAGGAGGAGGAAGTGGAGAAAGAGAGGGCAGAGGAGCAGGAAGAGTAGGAAGTGGAGAAAGAGAGGGCGGAGGAGGAGGAAGAGTAGGAAGTGGAGAAAGAGAGGGCGGAGGAGGAGGAAGAGTAGGAAGTGGAGAAGAAGAGGGCGGAGGAGGAGGAAGAGTAGGAAGTGGAGAAAGAGAGGGCGGAGGAGGAGGAAGAGTAGGAAGTGGAGAAGGAGAGGGCAGATTACCACAGGCCGTAGCTACATAACAGGTTATTACTGTATAATTTTCACAGGCCGTAACTACAAAACAGGTTATTACTGTATAATTACGATCACAGGCCGTAGCTACATAACAGGTTATTACTGTATAATTATCACAGGCCGTAACTACAAAACAGGTTATTACTGTATAATTATCACAGGCCGTAGCTACATAACAGGTTATTACTGTATAATTATCACAGGCCGTAACTACAAAACAGGTTATTACTGTATAATTATCACAGGCCGTAGCTACATAACAGGTTATTACTGTATAATTATCACAGGCCGTAACTACAAAACAGGTTATTCATAAAGTTGCTGTCTGGACTAAGGTTATTCATAAAGTTGCTGTCTGGAATAAGGTTATTCATAAAGTTGCTGTCTGTACTAAGGTTATTCATAAAGTTGCTGTCTGGACTAAGGTTATTCATAAAGTTGCTGTCTGGACTAAGGTTATTCATAAAGTTGCTGTCTGGACTAAGGTTATTTATAAAGTTGCTGTCTGTACTGAGGTTATTCATAAAGTTGCTGTCTGGACTAAGGTTATTCATAAAGTTGCTGTCTGGAATAAGGTTATTCATAAAGTTGCTGTCTGGAGTAAGGTTATTCATAAAGTTGCTGTCTGTACTAAGGTTATTCATAAAGTTGCTGTCTGGACTAAGGTTATTCATAAAGTTGCTGTCTGGACTAAGGTTATTTATAAAGTTGCTGTCTGTACTAAGGTTATTCATAAAGTTGCTGTCTGGACTAAGGTTATTCATAAAGTTGCTGCATGGACTAAGGTTATTCATAAAGTTGCTGTCTGGAAGAAGGTTATTCATAAAGTTGCTGTCTGGAGTAAGGTTATTCATAAAGTTGCTGTCTGTACTAAGGTTATTCATAAAGTTGCTGTCTGGACTAAGGTTATTCATAAAGTTGCTGTCTGTACTAAGGTTATTCATAAAGTTGCTGTCTGGACTAAGGTTATTCATAAAGTTGCTGTCTGGACTAAGGTTATTTATAAAGTTGCTGTCTGGACTAAGGTTATTTATAAAGTTGCTGTCTGGACTAAGGTTATTCATAAAGTTGCTGTCTGTACTAAGGTTATTCATAAAGTTGCTGTCTGGACTAAGGTTATTTATAAAGTTGCTGTCTGGACTAAGGTTATTCATAAAGTTGCTGTCTGTACTAAGGTTATTCATAAAGTTGCTGTCTGGACTAAGGTTATTTATAAAGTTGCTGTCTGGACTAAGGTTATTCATAAAGTTGCTGTCTGGACTAAGGTTATTTATAAAGTTGCTGTCTGGATTGGGTGCTAAAGCACTGAGTAAACGCCACCCGACTAAGTGGTTTTCCTGTGATCTCTAATCTCTTTGGCTCTTACCACTGGGCACAAACGTCAGTTCAATGTCTAGTTTTTAAATTTGATTGAGTTGTCAACTAAAGAGAATTCAATGCGAAATCAACAAAAACGTGAACCATGTAATTGGATTTAGGTTAACAGTAAAAAAAAAAAAATGTACGCTGATTTTGTAAATCCAATTTGTTTTACATGTTTATTCAACGTCATCAAAAGTTTTAAAATGACATGGAAACAATGTTGATTCAACCAGTTTGAGCCATGTGGATACTTGTTAGCCTGGGCTGGCAAGCAGGTTGACCTACTGTAGAAGCCAGTGTTGGGGAGTAGGAGGAGGAGGAAGAGGAGGCCAAGGAGGAGGAGGAAGAGGAAGACAAGGAGGAGGAGGAAGAGGAAGACAAGGAGGAGGAGGAAGAGGAGGAGGAGGAGGAGGAAGAGGAGGAGGAGGAAGAGGAGGAAGAGGAAGACACGGAGGAGGAGGAAGAGGAGGAAGAGGAAGACAAGGAGGAGGAAGAGGAGAAGGAGGAGGAGGAAGAGGAGGAAGATGAAGACAAGGAGGAGGAAGAGGAGGAGGATTAGGCGGAAGAGGAGGAAGACGAGGAGGAAGAGGAGGAAGAGGAGGAAGATGAAGACAAGGAGGAGGAGGAAGAGGAGAAGGAGAAGGAGGAAGAGGAGGAGGGGAAGGAAGAGGTGGAGGAGGAGGATGAAGACAAGGAGGAGGAGGAAGAGGAGGTGGAGGAAGAGGAGGAGGAAGATGAAGACAAGGAGGAGGACGAAGAGGAGGAGGAAGACCAGGAGGAGGAGGAGGAAGAGGAAGATTAAGACAAGGAGGAGAAGGAGGAGGAGGAGGTGGAGGAAGAGGAGGAGGAAGAGGAGGAAGACAAGGAGGAAGAGGAGGAGGAGGAGGTGGAGGAAGACGAGGAGGAAGAGGAGGAAGACAAGGAGGAGGAGGAGGAGGAGGAAGTGGAGAAAGAGAGGGCAGAGGAGGAGGAAGAGTAGGAAGTGGAGAAAGAGAGGGCGGAGGAGGAGGAAGAGTAGGAAGTGGAGAAAGAGAGGGCGGAGGAGGAGGAAGAGTAGGAAGTGGAGAAGAAGAGGGCGGAGGAGGAGGAAGAGTAGGAAGTGGAGAAAGAGAGGGCGGAGGAGGAGGAAGAGTAGGAAGTGGAGAAGGAGAGGGCAGATTACCACAGGCCGTAGCTACATAACAGGTTATTACTGTATAATTTTCACAGGCCGTAACTACAAAACAGGTTATTACTGTATAATTATCACAGGCCGTAGCTACATAACAGGTTATTACTGTATAATTATCACAGGCCGTAACTACAAAACAGGTTATTACTGTATAATTATCACAGGCCGTAGCTACATAACAGGTTATTACTGTATAATTATCACAGGCCGTAACTACAAAACAGGTTATTACTGTATAATTACCACAGGCCGTAGCTACATAACAGGTTATTACTGTATAATTATCACAGGCCGTAACTACAAAACAGGTTATTACTGTATAATTATCACAGGCCGTAACTACATAACAGGTTATTACTGTATTATTACGATCACAGGCCGTAACTACAAAACAGGTTATTACTGTATAATTACCACAGGCCGTAGCTACATAACAGGTTATTACTGTATAATTATCACAGGCCGTAACTACATAACAGGTTATTACTGTATAATTACGATCACAGGCCGTAACTACAAAACAGGTTATTACTGTATAATTATCACAGGCCGTAACTACAAAACAGGTTATTACTGTATAATTACCGATCAACTGGGACCACTGGCTGGCATTCCTTTCTTTATAAAGAGTTACAAAGTACAATCACAGCTGTTACATACAGCATGGTCCACCGTAGCTCTGGTCCAGGGCATTATGTGCAGCATGAGCCTTCAGACACAGATAATGCCCTGGATAATGCCATGCACCAGAGCTAGGTCCACTGGATCCTCCTTTCATCTCATATCCCCTAAACACTGTTACATTCAAGGTACATTAAGCC
Organism: Thymallus thymallus; assembly: GCA_023634145.1. Classification (NCBI taxonomy): domain Eukaryota; kingdom Metazoa; phylum Chordata; class Actinopteri; order Salmoniformes; family Salmonidae; genus Thymallus; species Thymallus thymallus. Next base: position 33,796,577 of record CM042392.1, read on the forward strand.
TGTCTATAGCCTTATTGACTATACTGGTTTGTGGTTCCTAACAACACTGTTCCATTTAAGGTACAGTAAGCCTGTCTATAGCCGCTACTGGTTCCACAAACCACTAATGTCTTAGGCTGTGTCCCAAATGGTCCCCTATTCCTTATATAGTGCACTACTTTTGACCAGAGCCCATAGGGAATAGGGTGTCATTAGGGATGCACTCCTGCAGTCTTAATCCGACTTCTGAGTCTCCTGAGCCTCTACGCAACACGTGTACTCTGTTTCTGTAAACTGGGTCATTGGGTCAGTGTATGTCTCTGGCTGTCAGCATTAGCTTTAACTAACTGGATCTTAAAGGAGAGGGAATGTCTGTAGAAAATGATATTATGGGGAATAGTTTCACGGTGGAAGAGATATAGTTTCACGGTGGAAGAGATATAGTTTCAGGGTGGAAGAGATATAGTTTCAGGGTGGAAGAGATATAGTTTCAGGGTGGAAGAGATATAGTTTCAGGGTGGAAGAGATATACTTTCAGGGTGGAAGAGATATAGTTTCAGGGTGGAGGACAAGAGATATAGTTTCAGGGTGGAAGAGATATAGTTTCAGGGTGGAAGATATATAGTTTCAGGGTGGAAGATATATAGTTTCAGGGTGGAAGAGATATAGTTTCAGGGTGGAAGACATATAGTTTCAGGGTGGAAGACAAGAGATATAGTTTCAGGGTGGAAGACATATAGTTTCAGGGTGGAAGAGATATAGTTTCAGGGTGGAGGACAGGAGATATACTTTCAGGGTGGAAGATATATAGTTTTAGAGTGGAAGAGATATAGTTTCAGGTTGGAAGACAATAGATATATTTTCAGGGTGGAAGAGATATAGTTTCAGGGTGGAAGACAAGAGATATAGTTTCAGGGTGGAAGAGATATAGTTTAAGGGTGGAAGAGATATAGTTTCAAGGTGGAAGACAAGAGATATAGTTTCAGGGTGGACGACAAGAGATATAGTTTCAGGGTGGAAGACAAGAGATATAGTTTCAGGGTGGATGACAAGAGATATAGTTCCAGGGTGGAGGACAAGAGATATAGTTTCAGGGTGGACGACAAGAGATATAGTTTCAGGGTGGAAGACATGAGATATAGTTTCAGGGTGGACGACATGAGATATAGTTTCAGGGTGGAGGACAAGAGATATAGTTTCAGGGTGGAAGACAAAAGCTTTAGTTTTATGTACTGTATATACCATTGAACAGACGCTTTTATCCAAACAGTGAGTTCCTACATTTTTGAATGATTATGAAAACAGGCTGAGAGCTCTCCACTATGAAATAAATAATGTGTGTCTGTGAGTCTCTCTATGTATATATCTGTGTGTCTGGGTGGGGATGTTGTTATATTTTTATGGGAGACCCTGGCTATGATGTCACTTCCATAGTGCTCCCCACACCTTCTGATGTCTTGGAGGTTTTTAGACGCTGGTTGTTGTGCTCTCTGGTGGGAGAGCGGATGGGAAACTCTGATGTCATCAGCCACGGCACCGCAGGACACACACACACACACACACACACAGGCACACACACGCACACACACGAGCACATACTGTACAGACTGAGGAAAACGTAGTGCCTCAGGCTGGCCTGTTATGATTGGTGTGGTGCCCATGTGTTAGTGGTGCCCTGTAGATGGTTAGAGAGTGGTTGGGTGGGGATGGGGGGATGGGGTGGCGGTGCCCGCCTGTGCTGCACCTGGGTCCCAGCAGGCTGATTGATCAGTTTGGTCATGTGGAATGTCACCATCTGGTCCCCATGTAGTCCTGGCACCTCTCTCCTCCCCTTCGTCCTCTCTCCACCTCTCTCCTCCCCTTCGTCCTCTCTCCTCCTCTCTCCTCCCCTTCTGTCTCTCTATCCTCCTCTCTCCTCCTCCCTCCTCCCCTTCTGTCTCCCTCTCCTCCTCTCTCCTCCTCTCTCTTCCTCTCTCTTCCTCTCTCCTCCTTTCTCCCCTTCTGTCTCCCTCTCCTCCTCTCTCTTCCTCTCTCTTCCTCTCTCCTCCTTTCTCCCCTTCTGTCTCTCTCTCCTCCTCTCTCCTTCTCCCCTTCTGTCTCTCTCTCTTTTCTTCTTCTTCTCCTGGTCTCTATACAGTCCTGGCTATTACTTGCAATATCTGCAGGCAAGAAAAAAGGCTGTAAAGGTACACCTTAATATTATTGAAAGGTGTGTTTACTGTAAAGGTACACCTTAATATTATTGAAAGGTGTGTTTACTGTAAAGGTACATCGTAATATTATTGAAAGGTGTGTTTACTGTAAAGGTACATCTTAATATTATTGAAAGGTGTGTTTACTGTAAAGGTACATCTTAATATTATTGAAAGGTGTGTTTACTGTAAAGGTACATCTTAATATTATTGAAAGGTGTGTTTACTGTAAAGGTACATCTTAATATTATTGAAAGGTGTGTTTACTGTAAGGGTACATCTTAATATTATTGAAAGGTGTGTTTACTGTAAAGGTACATCTTAATATTATTGAAAGGTGTGTTTACTGTAAGGGTACATCTTAATATTATTCATATTTACTGTAAGGGTACATCTTAATATTATTCATGTTTACATCCTTTTTCTCTCCTCTCCTCTCCTCTCCTCTCCTCTCCTCTCCTCTCCTCTCCTCTCCTCTCCTCTCCTCTCCTCTCCTCTCCTCTCCTCTCCTCTCCCTCCCCTCCCCTCCCGGACTCCCTCCATCTCCTCTCCCTCTCCTTCCCCTCCCTCCCTCCCTCCCTCCCTCCCTCCCTCCCTCCCTCCCTCTCCTTCTCCTCCCTCCCTGTTAATGGATAATTATACATATCAGAGTGCAGCAGGAGTGGCATTCATCATTGTAGACTGTCATAATCAATGACATTTCAACAAAAGGAAAACACAGATATGCAAATAGGAAGCCATTAACATTTGCATTTCCTGATTGAATAATCACCTGGTTGTCAAAATACTGTAATGAACAAAGCCTTATGCAAAGGCCAGGGTGAGGAGAGCGTATACATTTCCTCCTGGGTCGTTCGGCTCAGATGCATGTGTCTGTGTGTGTGTCTGTGTGTGTGTCTGTGTCTGTGTCTGTGTGTGTGTCTGTGTGTGCTCGTGCCTGTCACTGCTATCCTATGGACGTCATTTATTTTACTCTGACCTCATTTCCTGTTTGTCTATATGTATTATTAGTACTTGTTGGATGCTGAATCTGTACGTAATACACTGTACGGTCAGAAACACCTCAATGTCACTGTGGTGAAACTTTGAAATAAACATGTAGAATTGTGAGAGGAAAAAGCCAGTCAAAGGTGGTGTTTAATACCTGGCCTGTTACGGCTCTAGTGACTACAGTGTGAGGCTCCATCTAAGTCCTGGAGAACAAGCTAATCTTGGGATGTGTCCCAAATGGCACCTTATTTCCTACATAGTGCACTACTTTTGACCTGGGCCCTGGTCAAAAGTAGTGCACTATATAGGGAATAGGGTGCCATTTCAGACAAAGCCAGTGCCAGAGGATGAGGATGTGAGGTGGCCGGATGGTGGGGGTGGGTAAGAGGTCTAAAGGTAGTCTGTTAGCTGCACGTGAGGCCAATACCGGCTGACCCCTGCACTACATTGACCTCAGCCACTCAGCTAGATACACCTAGTTCAATCTTTTTAGAAGAGACATTGAGGAAAACAGCTAGAGGTGGTTAAGCTGACCGTGGTGTGTGTCGTGTCATCCCCAGTAGCACTACATGAAGCACCACTTTGACCTGGGTCGTTTTACTGGTTACCCGGGTTACACATGTTGTGTGTTCCAAATGGCACCCCTATTCCCTAAGCCAACCAATTTTTATTAATTCTGGAAACAAAGCTTGTTTTATAAGGACGATGGGATTCACCCAAATCATTTGGGTTCCTGGATCCTTTCACAGCATTATAAGGCTGCGTTGAGACAATGACTTATCAATGACCCAAGCCCAGCTCAATTAATCCCTACCATTGTGTCGCTGAGTCGTCATAATGCTTCATCAGATGTACATTATCCCAGGGGCGTTGGAAGACACAATGTAAGTAACCTAATTAATTTCCTTTTAACTGCCCTGAATGCCTCTGTTGATCCTACAGCTATTGTATGCAGTAATCATGTGTCTATGAACCAGAGTTATGCTGTTAGCACTGAGGCGGTGTGCCCTAGTAGGAAGTCCACTGTGTGCAGCTCACCCTGCACTAACATAAATAACATGAGCATGTCTACCTCTGCTAAGCTTCCCAGTAAAGCAATGAAAACAATCAAGCATCCCAGAAAAGTGCTAACAAATAGCCCACGCTAACAGATGTGGCTTAAGAAACAAGGTTCATGAAATCAATAACATGCTAGTAAGAGACGACATTCATATTCTGACAATCTCTGAAACTCACTTAGATAATACCTTTGATGATACCTTGGTAGCGATACATGGTTATAACATCTACAGAAAAGACAGAAATGCCAAAAGTGGTGGTGTTGCCGTTTTATATTCAGAACCACATTCCTGTAAAGCTTAGAGAGGATCTCATGTTAAATACTGTTGAAGTAATATGGCTACGGGTTTATCTGCCTCACCTAAAGACCATTCTGGTGGGAAGCTGCTATAGACCACCAAGTGCTAAGAGTCAGTATCTTGATAACATGTGTTAAATGCTTGATAATGTACGTGAAATCAACGGAGAGCTATATTGATTTAAATGTTGACTGGCTTTCATTAAGCTGCCCACTCAAGAAAAAGCTTCAAACTGTAACTAGTACCTGCAACCTGGTTCAGGTTATCAGTCAACCTACCAGGGTAGTTACAAACAGCACAGAAATGAAATCATCAACATATATTGATAACATCTTTACTAACGCTGCAGAAGTTTTCTTTAAAGCAGTATCCAAATCCATCGGATGTAGTGATCACAATATAGTAGCCATATCTATGAAAACCAAAGTTCCAAAGGCTGGTTCTAATATAGTGTATAAGAGGTCATACAATACGTTTTGTAGTGATTCCTATGTTGTTGATGTAAATAATATTTGTTGGTCAGTGGTTTGTAATGAGGAGCAACCAGACGCTGCACTTGATACATTTATAAAACATACCAGTTACTTATAGCAGTTACCCATTAAGAAAATTACTCTAAAAACAGTTAAATCCCTGTGGATTGATGAGGAATTAAGGAATTGTATGGTTGACGTACTTCAAATTAAGAAATCATGTGACTAAACTGAATAAAAAGAAGAAGAAACTACACTATGAAACAAAGATAGATTATATAAAGAATGATAGTGACATTTTTTTTTTTAAAGGCCAACTCAACTCCATCATCCATTGAATCAGAGGGCTCATTCATCATAAAACCCACTGATATTTCCAACTACTTAAATTATTTTTTCATTGGCAAGATTAGCAAATTTAGGCATGACATGACAGCAACAAACACTGACAATACACATCCGAGTATAACTAATCAAAGTATGAAAGACAAGCATTGTAATTTTGAATTCTGTAAAATGAGTGTGGAAGAGGATAATTTATTTTTTTGTCTATCAACAATGAGAAGCCACCGGGGACTGACAACTTGGATGGAAAATGACTGAGGAGAATGCCATATCTTCAATCTAAGCCTACTAGAAAGTTTGTGCCCTCAGGCCTGGAGGGAAGCAAAAGTCATTCCGCTTCCCAGGAATAGCAAAGCACCTTTTACTGGCTCAAACAGCCGACCAATCAGCCTGTCACCAGCCCTTAAAGAACTTTTGGAAAACCAGATACAATGCTATTTTACTGTAGAAAAAATTGACAACAGACTTTCAGCACGCTTATAGGGAAGGACATTCAACAAGCACAGCACTTACACAAATGACTGATGATTGTCTGAGAGAACTTGATGATAAAATGATTGTGGGGGCTGTTTTGTTAGACTTCAGTGCGGCTTTTGACATTATCGATCATAGTCTGCTGCTGGAAAAACGTATGTGTTATGGCTTTACACCCCCTGCTATACTGTGGGTAAAGAGTTACCTGTCTAACAGAACACAGAGGGTGTTCTTTAATGGAATAGGCATCTCTAGGGCTGACAGGTTTAGGAGTTGGTTAAGTAGTCTAGCAGACTCTATGGTGTTAATATGTGTTGGTCCCCAATTAGAGGCAGCTGCATTGTGTTGTCTCTAGTTGGGGACCCTCTTTAGTGTGTTCCTTTTCACCTGTGTGTGGATCATTATTTGTGTGTTGCTCCATTTTGAGCTCAGCGTTACGTTACGGGTTTATTGTATTCTCTTTGTTGTTTTTCTATGTTCACATTTAATAAAGGTATGTTGAACGTTACCAGCGCTGTGTCTTGGTCTGCCTACACACCGCACCGTGACAACGTCAGCTACCACAGCGACTGAAATCACTGCAACACTTAACAAAGAGCTGCAGTTAGTTTCAGAATGGGTGGCAAGGAATAAGTTAGTCCTAAATATTTCAAAAACTAAAAGCATTGTATTTGGGACAAATCATTCACTAAACCCTAAACCTCAACTAATTATTGTAATGAATAATGTGGAAATGGAGCAAGTTGAGGTGACTAAACTGTTTGGAGTAACTCTGGATTGTAAACTGTCATGGTCAAAACATGTTGATACAACAGTAGCTAAGATGGGGAGAAGTCTGTCCATAATAAAGCCCTGCTCTGCCTTCTTAACAGCACTGTCGCACCTGGATTACTGTTCAGTAGTGTGGTCAGGTGCCACAAAGAAGGACCTGGGAAAATTACAATTGGCTCAGAACAGGGCAGCAAGGCTGGCACTTAAATGTACATGGAGAGCTAACATTAATAATATGCATGTCAATCTCTCATGGCTCTAAGTGGAGGATAGACTGACTTCATCACTACTTGTATTTATGAGAGGTATTGACATGTTGAAAGCACCAAGCTGTCTGTTTAAACGACTAGCACACAGCTCAGACACCCATGCATACCCCACAAGACATGCCACCAGAGGTCTCTTCACAGTCCCCAAGGCAAGAACAGACTATGGAGGAGCACAGTACTACATAGAGCCATGACTACACAGAACTCTATTCCACATCAGGTAATTGATGCAAACAGTAGAATCTGATTAAAAAAACTGATAAAAATACTCCTTATGGAACAGCAGGACTGTGAAGAGACACACACACAGGCACAGACACACATGCACAGGATAAGACACACTCTACACACACGTACACATGGGTGTTGCATTGTAGATATGTGATAGTGGAGTAGTGGCCTGAGGGAACACACTTAATGTGTTGTGAAAAATATGATGAATTGTAATGTCATGTAATATTTTTAATTGTACATAACTGCCTTAATGTCGTTGGACCCAAGGAAGAGTAGTGGGGATCCTTAATAAATACAAATTCAAAATCCAATTCTGGAACTCTTCCAAGTCAAGGGAAGTTTTTGATTTTACTAATTTATTGCAAACAAACCCTTCACTATGTACACACTATTCATAAATAGTTGATTGATCTTTTTAAGGATATGATGTAGCTTACTGTATGGGATTATCAGAGCTACTGACAGTCAGAAGCACACACAGCAGAGTGAAAGAGAGAGAGCAATGATGTGGTGCACATATCTGCACATACGGCAGTTCTGGGAAAGCTACTCTGAAAATATAGTTTACCAAGCTACAATTACTTCAACGGAAGAAGCTAAACTACACTAAAGCTACCCTTAAGAAAAATACAGTTTACTTAACTAAAGTTACTTTGAAAATGTAGTTCAATACATTCAATCTTCTCCGTAAAAAAAGTCTTGCCTACTTCAAACGTATTTTGTATTTGAAAAAAAAGTGGTGTGTAGTTGCAGTAGTTAGCTACACCACTACATGCCAAACACTACCAAGATTTGAATTTAATTAAACTACCACCAAGCTACTGCAAAATGTAGTTAAATTACTAGTTGAACTGCATATAGTTCACTACTCCCCAACACCGTACATACACCATAGATACAAAAGTATGTGGACACCCCTTCAAATGAGTGGATTCAGCTATTTCAGCCCCACTTGTTGCTGACAGGTGTATAAAACTGAGCACACCGCCATGCAATCTCCATAGATAAACATTGGCAGTAGAATGGCCTTACTGAAGAGCTCAGTGACTTTCAAAGTGGCACAGTCATAGTATGCCACCTTTCCAACAAGTCAGTTCATCAAATTTCTGCCCTGATAGAGTTGCCACAGTCAACTGTAAGCGCTGTTGCTGTGAAGTGGAAAAGTCTAAGAGCAACAACGACTCAGCTGTGAAGTGGTCGGCCACACAAGCTCACAGAACGGGAGTGCTGAAGCGCGTAGCACGTAAAAATCGTCTGTCCTTAGTTGCAACACTCACTACCGAGTTCCAAACTGCCTCTGGAAGCAACGTCAACACAAGAACTGTTAGTCGGGAGCTTCATGAAATGGGTTTCCATGGCCGAGCAGCTGCACACAAGCCTAAGATCACCATGTGCAATGCCAAGTGTTGGCTGGAGGAGTGTAAAGCTCGCCGCCATTGGACTCTGGAGCAGTGGAAACGAGTTCTCTGGAATGATGAATCATCCTTCACCATTTGCCAGTCCAACGGACAAATCTGTGTTTGGCGGATGCCAGGAGAACGCTACCTGCCCCAATGCATAGTGCCAACTGTAAAGTTTGATGGAGGAGGAATAATGGTCTGGGGCTGTTTTTCATGGTTCGGTTTAGGCCTCATAGTTCCAGTGAAGGAAAATCTTAACGCTACAATATACAATGACATTCTAGACGATTCTGTGCTTCCAACTTTGTGGCAACAGTTTGGGGAAGGGCTTTTCATGTTTCAGCATGATAATGCCCCCATGCACTAAGCGAGGTCCATACAGAAATGGTTTGTCAAGATCGGTGTGTAAAAAATGGACTGTCCTGCACAGAGCCCTGACACCTTTTGGATGAATTAGAACTCTGACTGCGAGCCAGGCTGAATCGCCCAACATCTGTGTCCGACGTCACTAACGCTCCTGGCTGATGGAAGCAAGCCCCGCAGCAATGTTCCAACATCTAGTGGAAAGCCTTCCCAGAAGAGAGGAGGCTGTAATAGCAGCAAAGGGGGGACCAACTCCATATTAATGCCCATGATTTTGGAATGAGATGTTCCATGAGCAGGTGTCCACATACTTTTCGAGGACCACTTTTGACTTGTGAGCACTACTTTCAGAACTACTGGCTAAAAAGTAAACAAAACTACCGAAGAATCTGTTTAATGAATGGGAGTTGAGGGAGATGATTCTGGAAAGTCACAGGACAAAATAACCTAAAGGACTTAAGGACTGCTCAGATGAAACTCTCTGCTGGACAGATGAGAACTGACAGAAGATTGACAGGGAAGTAAATTCATACAGAATAGCCGTGAAGGGAGACGGAAATAACTAGTGTGACAAAACAACAAGAAAACAACATGTAAATAAATGTAACCCTCATTCAACCAACGGGTGGCTAAAAAAACACAGGATATTCTCTTTTACATAAACAACCTGTGGGAGGGAATGAATGAACCATTTGGATGATTAAATCTTAGGTGGCCATTGGGGGTCTAATTTGAGGGAAGAGTGCCCCCTACTGGCCGTACGTGATCATGACTAGATGCCTACATGTAGGTAAAAACTGCAACACCAGCGTTGACTAAAGAGTGGCAGTATTGCACAAGTAAAATATGTAATTAGCCCTAAAGTCATTAGATTAGCCCAGGCTAGTTATCAATTTAAATTTTATTTTAAGGGCTTTATTGGCATGGGAAACATATGTTAACATTGCCAAAGCAAGTGAAGAACATAGCCTGTCTTTTCTTGAGAGCCAGGTCTGCTTAAGGTGGCCTTTCTCAATAGCAAGGCTATGCTCACTGAGTCTGTACATAGTCAAAGCTTTCCTTAAGTTTGGGTCAGTCACTCTCTGTTTAGGGCCGGATATCATTCTAGTTTGCTCAGTTTATTTGTTAATTCTTTCCAATGTGTCAAGTCATTCTCTTTTTGTTTTCTCATGATTTGGTTGGGTCTAATTGTGTTGCTGTCCTGGTGTTCTGTGAGGTCTGTGTGTGTTTGTGAACAGAGCCCCAGGACCAGCTTGCTAAGGGGACTCTTCTCCAGGTTCATCTCTCTGTAGGTGATGGCTTTGTTATTGAAGGTTTGGGAATCGCTTCCTTTTAGGTGGTTGTAGAATTTAACGTCTCTTTTCTGGATTTTGATAATTAGCGGGTATCGGCTTAATTCTGCTCTGCATGCATTATTTGGTGTTTTTCGTTGTACAGAGGATATTTTTGCAGAACTCTGCATGCAGAGTCTCAATTTGGTGTTTGTCCCGTTTTGTGAGTTCTTGGTTGGTGAGCGGACCCCAGACCTCACACCCATAAAGGGCAATGGGTTCTATAACTGATTCAAGTATTTTTTGCCAGATCCTAATTGGTATGTAGAATTTTATGTTCCTTTTGATGGCATAGAAGGCCCTTCTTGCCTTGTCTCTCAGATCGTTCACAGCTTTGTGGAAGTTACCTGTGGTGCTGATGTTTAGGCTGAGGTATATATAATTTTTTGTGTGCTCTAGAGCAACGGTGTCTAGATGGAATTGGTATTTGTGGTCCTGGCAACTGGACCATTTTTGGAACACCATTATTCTTGTCTTACTGAGATTTACTGTCAGGGCCCAGGTCTGACAGAATCTTTGCAGAAGATCTAGGTGCTGCTGTAGGCCCTCCTTGGTTGGTGACAGAAGCCCCCGATCAGCAAACAGTAGACATTTGACTTCAGATTCTAGTAGGGTGAGGCCGGATGCTGCAGACTGTTCTAGTGTCCTCGCCAATTCATTGATATACAGCGGGTGAAATAAGTATTGAACACGTCACCATTTTCCTCAGTAAATATATTTCCAAAGGTGCTATTGACATGACATTTTCACCAGATGTTGGTAACAACCCAAGTAATCCATACATACAAAGAAACCAAAACAAATAAGTTCAGAAATTAAGTTATGTGTAATAATGTGAAATAGCACAGGGAAATAGTATCCTCTAGCGCTCTCTGGCACACCGTGGTGAGATCAGTCCGTGACTGAAGGTGCTCCTCTGCGTCATAACCATGGCATGTAGAGGGTGGGTGAAGTTGTCCATGATGGCCAGCAGTTTGGCCAGGATCCGTCTCTCCGCCACCTCCACTAGAGTGTCAAGGCTCATCCCCAGGACAGAGCTAGCCTTCCTGATCAGCATATTTACCCGAGAAGCATCACCGGCTTTTGTCTTGGTGCCCCAGCACACCACTGCAAAAAAGATGGCACTGGCCACCACAAACTGGTAGAAGGTATGCAGTAGTTTACTGCACACATTGAAGGACCTGAGCCTCCTCAGAAAGTAGTCTGCTCTGGCCCTTTTTGTACAGGGCCCCGGTGTTACCAGCCCATTCCAGCCTGTTGTCCATTTGGACTTCCAGGAACTTGTATGACCCAACCATTTCCACATCCATCCCCTGTATAGGGACTACAGTCAGTATGGCCTTGGTTCTTCTGAAGTCCACCACTATCTCCTTTGTTTTGCTGATGTTGAACTGAAGGTGGTTCTGCTCACACCACAACACAAAGTCATTGATTGTGCTCCTGTACTCCTCCTCCTGCCCACCTCTGATGCTCCCTACAATTGTAGGTGGCACTTTATATCTGAAGTCCGAGATTACATACTTATGGGAATACGTTATTTCAGTTTTTAATTTTTAATACATTTGCAAAAATGTGTAAAAAACTATTTTCGCTTTGTCATTATTGTGTGTAGATTGATGAGGAAAACATTTCATTGAATCAATTTTAGAATAAGGCTGTAATGTAGCAAAATGTGGAAAAAGTCAAGGGGACTGAATACTTTCCCAATGCACTGTATGTATTGACTTTCTAGTTACAGTGCGATACACTATGAATTACAGTGAAAACGAATTATATATTTAGCAAGAATAGCATGCGTTGTTTGTACATTTACTAAATGATATCATTATATTATGAAAACAATTCGGAAACTGCTAGAGCAGTTTATTGTTCGTACGTTATCGGTCTCAACTGGAGCTGACTTTGTTCAAATACTGTAAATAGCATTATTATGTTAGTTACTATTATATTGTTATTACACTGTTGCTATTATTATTATCAATTTGATATGGAAACATTCATACTGTATCTGAACTGATGTTGCAGATTGCGCGTGCGCCTCTACAGCCTGCAAGCAGCGTCGCCTTCCGTAGCCTGCAGCAGGCGTGCTCGCTGTTTGCGGCAGTGGCCAGCCTCTCTCTGCGAAATAATGCCTTTTGTATTCCCGCATGCCGTTTGTTTTCTTTTATAAAATGTCAAGTGCAGTCAAGTCATAGTCTTAACCGTCATAGTCTATCGTCGATCCAGTAGGTTGACCTAGCTCATACGCTCCTCATCATCAAACGGTGGGTACTCCGCTCTGGCGTCATGCATGCACTGCCACAGCCGGGGGAGCAACGCTATATCGAGGTATAAGTAGGATGAGGCCTATTTGTTAGACCCCGACCAACCCACCTCCCCTCAACGAGAATATCATCATGATGGCCGATGATGATGAACAACAACAACCTGGTCAACTGAAGGCCAACTCGGGATTAGGCTCTCTTCCAACGTTAGTACCAGGACTACAGGGCCCCGAGGCCAATGCGTTGCAGTACAAAATAAAGAATTCAATTTGGTAAGAGATATATTAATGCATTCGATGGCCAATGCACACACCACACACTTCACTTGGCTAGTTTAGAAATGAGCTACGGTGCTGCACAGCTACAAGATGATGACAGTCCGGGGGCTCGCCCGTCTTCCACCTTACCTCGCGCGTTCCCGTCTTCCATTCGTTAGTTAATCAATATTTATAGCTAGCTAATAGCTAACTACATTGGTGTGTATTTAAGTAGCCAGGTAGTAGTAGAATATGAATTGAGTGTAGGTTAGCTATCTAGCTAATATTGGTTGTCTGTTCTTGTTGCCGGGGCTGGCTGTGAAATGATTGTTGCTAGCTACAGTAGTTAGCCAAGCTTGCTAGACCATTTCTCCAGACATTGATAAAGCTATCGCCCTACCTGGCTCTACACAAGCTACACTATGACAGCTAGCTACACAGTTATAACGATGTGTGCATAGCCAAAGGAGGCCCAATGACACCTGAGTCATAAACACTGGCACACTATTCTCTATTATCAATAATAGTCATAAGTCTGCAAGGATGATTATAATGTCATTGAATACAGTGTTTGTGTACAACATGTACTGTTCCATATTCTTGGTGATGAGACCTGTCACAAATAACATTCCTAGACCCTATGCACTGCATTGTGGGGATCTGAAAGGATTTGATATGATATAAATCTACCTTGGCAAGGTGGAATAACCTCCACATTGCACCTATTAGGGCTGGGCGATATGGTCAAAATATCACATCAAGGTATTTATCACATTTTTGATGGTTTTTGTGTTTTTGAATAATGCAAGTTATACGTTAGTTTTTTTAGTAGTGTGGACCCTCGGGTGGCAACACATACATTCTAAGTGATTTCAATGAGTCTTTCTCCATTCTGATTGTTTTATACTGTTCAATTCAACTTCAACCCAAAATAATTTCCTGCATTTTCATCAATTTCTGCATTTCTACACTGTCTCGTAGGGCTGTGAGATTGAGGGCTTTAGAGAACATATTTTGCTGCTGCCTAGTTCCGCTGTCAATCTCTCTCCCTTTCTCTCTTTCTCTCTCATTGTAGCAAATCTGTACAATCAAAAGTGGACAACATATTGGTGAGTAGTTGTTACTAATATATCCGCTTTGATGCAGAGTGAAAGACAAGAGTTTAGCTTAGTTAAAGGTGCTCATGTACCGGTATGTAGGGTTGCAAAGGGTCGGAAACTTCCCGGTATATATTTTTTTTTAAACCCTGGAATTTGGGGTATTTTGCTTGAGTTCATCAAAAAGTTAACTTATAACAGTGAACCTTTTTTTGTGGGATACACATAAGGCAATTCTAGGTCTTGTGGCATATTTTGGTTAAACTGTCCCCAATTCAGTGGAATTGCAGCCCTCTGCATGCACAGTGCATTCTTCCATCACATGTACAGCTGATTCTCAAGATCTTGCACACTAATGAGATGCTATTGAGCCCCACACTACTACACTGTCTGAGCCGAGGACTACATGCTTTCTGGTAAGTTTTGATTACAATACTGGGTGGGGTGAATATATTTTATATGACATACATTATTTTTTTGTTAACTAGTAAATAGTAGCCTACAGCAAAGTGTGTTTAAATCATTTCAATTTCTGCTAGTTAGTTTGTCGCAAACCTTGTGGGTTTTAGCTTGCTTGAGCCTGCTAACTGAGGAGTGTTAATTCACCTGTTTCCATACATGTTTCATTTTAAAACATTTATCTTACAAAGGAGTAGTTTAATCTAACTGTGTAACTATTCATCTGTACATGGAATTGTATTTTTGATTTTTTAACTAATTTTTTTCTAATCTTTACAGGAAAATGCCACGGGCATCATCACTATCTGATGTGTGGAGACATTTCACTGCAGCCAATGTAGAAGGAAAAGCTGTGTACATTTGTAAATACTGAGCCAAATCATATGTGAAGAATGCAACAAAGATGCAGAATCATCTGGCCAAGTGCATAAAGTTCCCTCAGCGCTCACAACAAGCAACCCCTGACAAAAGTCCCTCTACTTCTATTCGAGGTGAAAAGGATGAATCAGCCACCTTATCGATTGCAACAGCTCATGGTCCTCCTTGAATCAGAAGTCAGATTTTTTTTGACTCAATGGAGGAACATAGGCAGAGAAATGCTAATGAATGTCTTGCTCAAGCTGTGTATGCAACTGGTTCACCTCTGATGCTCACAGGCAATGTGTATTGGAAGAGATTTCTGAATGTTCTTCACCCAGCATACACCCCTCCAACCAGACATGCTTTATCTACTAATTTGCTGGATGCTGAGTTCAACCGAGTTCAAGTGAAGGTCAAGCAAATCATAGAGAAAGCAGACTGTATTGCAATCATCTCTGATGGGTGGTCGGATGTTTGTGGGCAAGGAATAATTAACTACATCATCTCCACCCCTCAACCAGTATTCTACAAGAGCACAGACACAAGGGAAAACAGACACACCAGTCTCTACATTGCAGATGAGCTGAAGGCAGTCATCAATGACCTTGGACCACAGACGGTATTTGCACTGGTGACAGACAATGCTGCGAACATGAAGGCTGCTTGGTCTAAAGTGGAGGAGTCCTACCCTCACATCACACCCATTGGCTGTGCTGCTCATGCATTGAATCTGCTCCTCAAGGACATCATGGCACTGAACACAAAGGATACACTCTACAACAATGGATACACTCTACAAGAGAGCCAATGAAATGGTTAGGTATGTGAAGGTTCATTAAGTTATAGCAGTAATCTACCTCACCAAGCAAAGTGAGAAGAATAAGAGCAGCACATTGAAGCTGCCCATCAACACCCGTTGGGGTGATGTTGTCATCATGTTTGACAGTCTCCTGGAGGGGAAGGATTCTATCCAAGAAATGGCCATATCACAGTCTGCCGATATGGACAGCCTCATCAAGAGGATCCTCCTGGATGAAACTCCTGAAACCTATAGCAGTAACCATGGCACAGATTGAGTGAGACAGTGCCATCCTGTCTGATATTCAGACTCTGCTTGCAGATGTAAGAGAAGAAATCCATACTGCCCAGCCCACTTCACTGTTGCTCCAAGCAGAGGAAACTACAGTTCTGAAATACAGCTTCATTAAATATTATCCGCAAAACACCAGTCTCAACGTCAACAGTGATGAGATGACTCCGGGATGCTGGCCTTCTAGGCAGTGTTGCAAAGAAAAAGCCATATCTTCCTCTGTCAAGTGTCTGTGTTATTTTGCACATCTTAATATTTTATTTTTATTGGCCGGTCTGAGATATGACTTTTTCTTTGCAACAGCATCCCGGTGTCGCCTCTTCACTGTTGACGTCGAGACTGGTGTTTTGCAGGTACTATTTAATGAAGCTGCCAGTTGAGGACTTGTGATGCGTCTGTTTCTCAAACTAGACACTCTAATGTACTTGTCCTCTTGCTCAGTTGTGCACCGGGGCTTCCCACTCCTCTTTCTATTCTGGTTAGAGCCAGTTTGCGCTGAGTAGTACACAGCGTTGTACGAGATCTTCAGTTTATTGGCAATTTCTCGCATGGAATAGCCTTCATTTCTCAGAACAAGAATAGACTGACGAGTTTCAGAAGAAAGTTCTTTGTTTCTGGCCATTTTGAGCCTGTAATCGAACCCACAAATGCTGATGCTCCAGATATTCAACTAGTCTGAAGAAGGACAGTTTTATTGCTTCTTTAATCAGCACAACAGTTTTCAGCTGTGCTAACATAATTGCAAAAGGGTTTTCTAATTATCAATTAGCCTTTTAAAATTATATACTTGGATTAGCTAACACAACGTGCCATTGGAACACAGGAGTGATGGTTGCTGATAATGGGCCTCTGTACGCCTCTGTAGATATTCCATAAAAAAACAGCCATTTCCAGCTACAATAGTCATTTACAACATTAACAATGTCTACACTCTATTTCTGATCAATTTGATGTTATTTTAATGGACAAGAAATTAGCTTTTCCTTCAAAAACAAGGACATTTCTAAGTGACCCCAAACCTTTGAACGGTAGTGTATATTTTTCAACTGCTGTGATGCTTCACACAAGTACGGAACCTTTCTATTCTCATAGTTTCTACAGATTGTAAACTAAAGATAAACATTTTTGCTAAAATAATTATTATATTATTGATCGATTGACTATGTCTTTTCAAATCACCCAGGACTGCTACCTGCAGCGTTAGCTCCAGGTAAATGTTGCATTCCTGGACCTGTGACCAAAAACAAGCTACATATGGACAATATCAATGCTGGTATTTAATGCTTCTGGGCCGACAGACAAGTTCCTTACTTTCTCCCACTTCCACGTTCCTCGTCCATGTTTGTGGTAACGCTGCAGTTAGTTGGTTGTAATTTTGGGTAGAGCAGACATTTCCATATGTTTTTTGTTAGCTGCACGTGTGACATAACTCCACCAGTCCTATCGATGATATAATTTACAAAAATTATAAATGTTTTAAAAAATGTACCAGTTAGTATATTTGAGTTTAACCACAATATTTGCTGTATTATTTGTTCTGTCTTTTTTTTAGGTGGATTAAACATTTCAAGTCTTTATCATAGCCACATTAGCAGCTAATTAGCATTTCTTTTTGGGGGGTAAATACAGGCAAATATATTGATAAACGTCACCTTGACCTAGAGAAATTTACACGGTTATCAAAACGTCACACCAGGGTAAGCCTACATGAAACACAGCCCTTATTTTAAGTGTTTGTAAAATGAAGGGTGGAAAAACTATTGGAACCGTTTCCTTGTTTGAACGCTGAGTTTTATGGGTATTATGACTCATAATGTGGTACTCTATTATGTCCAGGTACTAGTTCCTCCCTGTTTCAGTCCGTTTTCTTCCTTTTTGTGCCTTATTTAATGAACACGACCCTGGTAATAAGCCTAACTCATATAAGGAGGAACCAATTAATATGTAAGCTTAGACCTACTTGTGTCAATCATAACAGAATGAAAGCAGACTATAGCTAGCCTATATTGTTAGAAAAGACAGTGGCAGGCGGTAGCTAACAAGCACACGGCATGCGGGTAGTGGTGGAGTCCAGTAAATTGCTTTTTTATTCTCCGCTGATTGGCTGACAACTCTCACCACGTTCGTAAGTATGTGTTCCCCTAGCAACAAAGAGGCAAATAGAAAAGGAAGAGGTGAGATGAATTCCATTCTTAGAAGCCAATTGAAAAAGTGGTGGGATGGAGTCTGTTGTGTAGTCAGTGTTGTCAGTGTGCTGCTGGCAGCATCTGTATATATAAAACATGTGTAGCGTTTTGATTATCATAATATCTAGGCTACATTTACATTTGACTCATTAGGAGGCACTCTTATCCAGAGCGACTTGGCTACAATCAGTACATTCAACTCAGGTAGGTAACTAACTGGCTGTGGCCGAGAAGCAGGTTGGTTCCCATGGCCACAGCGATATTAAATGCTCATCAAAACATGTTTTGTTTCCCCTCTCTTTCACCTCTATTTTACCTCTTTCCCCTCTCTTTCCCCTCTATTTTACCTCTTTCCCCTCTCTTTTACCTCTTTCCCCCCTCTTTCCCCTCTCTTTCCCCTCTCTTTCCCCTCTCTTTCCCCTCTTTTACCTCTTTCCCCTCTTTTACCTCTTTCCCCTCTCTTTTACCTCTTTCCCCTCTCTTTCCCCTCTCTTTTACCTCTTTCCCCTCTCTTTCCCCTCTATTTTACCTCTTTCCCCTCTCTTTCCCCTCTTTTACCTCTTTCCCCTCTCTTTTACCTCTTTCCCCTCTCTTTTACCTCTTTCCCCTCTCTTTCCCCTCTCTTTTACCTCTTTCCCCTCTCTTTCCCCTCTCTTTTACCTCTTTCCCCTCTCTTTTACCTCTTTCCCCTCTCTTTCCCCTCTTTTACCTCTTTCCCCTCTCTTTCCCCTCTCTTTCCCCTCTATTTTAACTCTTTCCCCTCTCTTTCCCCTCTTTTACCTCTTTCCCCTCTCTTTTACCTCTTTCCCCTCTCTTTCCCCTCTCTTTCCCCTCTTTTACCTCTTTCCCCTCTCTTTCCCCTCTCTTTTACCTCTTTCCCCTCTCTTTCCCCTCTCTTTCCCCTCTTTTACCTCTTTCCCCTCTCTTTCCCCTATCTTTCCCCTCTCTTTTACCTCTTTCCCCTATCTTTCCCCTCTCTTTTACCTCTTTCCCCTCTCTTTCCCCTCTTTTACCTCTTTCCCCTCTCTTTCCCCTCTTTTACCTCTTTCCCCTCTCTTTCCCCTCTTTCCCCTCTCTTTCCCCTCTCTTTCCCCTCTCTTTTACCTCTTTTTCCCCTCTCTTTTACCTCTTTTTCTCCTCTTTCCCCTCTCTTTTACCTCTTTCCCCTCTCTTTCCCCTCTCTTACCTCTTTCCCCTCTCTTTCCCCTCTTTTACCTCTTTCCCCTCTCTTTCGCCTCTTTTACCTCTTTCCCCTCTCTTTCCCCTCTTTTACCTCTTTCCCCTCTCTTTCCCCTCTTTTACCTCTTTCCCCTCTCTTTCCCCTATCTTTCCCCTCTCTTTTACCTCTTTCCCCTCTCTTTCCCCTCTTTTACCTCTTTCCCCTCTTTCCCCTCTTTTACCTCTTTCCCCTCTCTTTCCCCTCTTTCCCCTCTCTTTCCCCTCTCTTTCCCCTCTCTTTTACCTCTTTTTCCCCTCTCTTTTACCTCTTTTTCTCCTCTTTCCCCTCTCTTTTACCTCTTTCCCCTCTCTTTCCCCTCTCTTTCCCCTCTCTTTCCCCTCTCTTACCTCTTTCCCCTCTCTTTCCCCTCTTTTACCTCTTTCCCCTCTCTTTCGCCTCTTTTACCTCTTTCCCCTCTCTTTCCCCTCTTTTACCTCTTTCCCCTCTCTTTCCCCTCTTTTACCTCTTTCCCCTCTCTTTCCCCTCTCTTTCACCTCTTTCCCCTCTCTTTCCCCTCTCTTTTACCTCTTTCCCCTCTCTTTCCCCTCTTTTACCTCTTTCCCCTCTCTTTCCCCTCTTTTACCTCTTTCCCCTCTCTTTCCCCTCTTTTACCTCTTTCCCCTCTCTTTCGCCTCTTTTACCTCTTTCCCCTCTCTTTCCCCTCTTTTACCTCTTTCCCCTCTCTTTCCCCTCTTTCCCCTCTCTTTCCCCTCTCTTTTACCTCTTTTTCCCCTCTCTTTTACCTCTTTTACCTCTTTCCCCTCTCTTTCCCCTCTCTTACCTCTTTCCCCTCTCTTTCCCCTCTTTTACCTCTTTCCCCTCTCTTTCGCCTCTTTTACCTCTTTCCCCTCTCTTTCCCCTCTTTTACCTCTTTCCCCTCTCTTTCCCCTCTTTTACCTCTTTCCCCTCTCTTTCCCCTATCTTTCCCCTCTCTTTTACCTCTTTCCCCTCTCTTTCCCCTCTTTTACCTCTTTCCCCTCTCTTTCCCCTCTTTTACCTCTTTTACCTCTTTCCCCTCTCTTTCCCCTCTTTTACCTCTTTCCCCTCTCTTTCCCCTCTTTCCCCTCTTTCCCCTCTCTTTCCCCTCTCTTTCCCCTCTCTTTTACCTCTTTTTCCCCTCTCTTTTACCTCTTTTTCTCCTCTTTCCCCTCTCTTTTACCTCTTTCCCCTCTCTTTCCCCTCTCTTTCCCCTCTCTTACCTCTTTCCCCTCTCTTTCCCCTCTTTTACCTCTTTCCCCTCTCTTTCGCCTCTTTTACCTCTTTCCCCTCTCTTTCCCCTCTTTTACCTCTTTCCCCTCTCTTTCCCCTCTTTTACCTCTTTCCCCTCTCTTTCCCTTCTCTTTCACCTCTTTCCCCTCTCTTTCCCCTCTCTTTTACCTCTTTCCCCTCTCTTTCCCCTCTTTTACCTCTTTCCCCTCTCTTTCCCCTCTTTTACCTCTTTCCCCTCTCTTTCCCCTCTTTTACCTCTTTCCCCTCTTTCCCCTCTTTTACCTCTTTCCCCTCTCTTTCCCCTCTCTTTTACCTCTTTTTTCCCTCTCTTTTACCTCTTTTTCCCCTCTCTTTCCCCTCTTTCCCCTCTCTTTCCCCTCTCTTTTACCTCTTTCCCCTCTCTTTCCCCTCTCTTTCCCCTCTCTTTTACCTCTTTTTCTCCTCTCTTTCCCCTCTCTTTCACCTCTTTCCCCTCTCTTACCCCTCTTTAACCTCTTTCCCCTCTCTTTCCCCTCTTTTACCTCTTTCCCCTCTCTTTCCCCTCTTTTACCTCTTTCCCCTCTCTTTCCCCTCTTTTACCTCTTTCCCCTCTCTTTCCCCTCTCTTTCCCCTCTTTTACCTCTTTCCCCTCTCTTTCCCCTCTCTTTCCCCTCTCTTTTACCTCTTTTTCCCCTCTCTTTTACCTCTTTTTCCCCTCTCTTTCCCCTCTTTCCCCTCTCTTTCCCCTCTCTTTTACCTCTTTCCCCTCTCTTTTACCTCTTTTTCTCCTCTCTTTTACCTCTTTCCCCTCTCTTTCACCTCTTTCCCCTCTCTTTCCCCTCTCTTTCCCCTCTCTTTCCCCTCTTTTACCTCTTTCCCCTCTTTTTCTCCTCTCTTTTACCTCTTTTTCCCCTCTCTTTTACCTCTTTCCCCTCTCTTTCCCCTTTCTTTCCCCTCTCTTTTTATGTCACAGCAAGACGTTGAGAAGTTTACAGACATCGAGAAACTCTACCTCTACCTTAAGTTGCCTTCTGGTCCCAACAATGGCAGTGATAAAAGGTATTTAAAACACATCAAATATTACCCAGCAGGCAACAGACACAGAGCCTTCAGAGAGTATTCATACCCCTGACTTATTCCACATGTTGTTGTGTTACAGCCTGAATTAAAAATTGATTAAATATATTTTATTTCTCACCCACACAATACCTCATAATGACAAAGTGAAATACATTTATTGAAAAATTAAATACAGAAATATCTAATTTCACACCCCTGAGTCAATACTTTGTAGAAGCACCGTTGGCAGCGATTACAGATGTGAGTTTCTTTTTAAAAAATGTAATGCTCTGTCAAGTTGGTTGTTGTAGGCCGTCATTGTAAATAAGATTTCTTTCTTAACTGACTTGACTAGTTAAATAAAGGTTAAATTAAGAAAAATTAATTAAATTGCTAGACAGACATTTCCAAGTCTTGCCATAGATTTTCAAGCCGATTTAAGTCAAAACTGTAACTAGGCCACTCAGGAACATTCACTGTCGTCTTGGTAAACAACTCCAGTGTTGATCTGGCCACATTATTACACATAACTTAATTTCTGAACTTATTTGTTTTGGTTTCTTTGTATGTATGGATTACTTGGGTTGTTACCAGATGTTGGTAACAACCCAAGTAATCCATACATACAAAGAAACCAAAACAAATAAGTTCAGAAATTAAGTTATGTGTAATAATGTGAAATGGCACAGGGAAAAAGTATTGAACACACTTACTGATATTTATTTAATACTTTGTACAAAAGCCTTTGTCGCATGCATTGCTCTGGTGTGATTTTGGCCCATTCTTCCACACAAACAGTCTTCAAATCGTGAAGGTTCCGTGGGCCTCTTCTATGAATCTTGATCTTCAGTTCTTTCCATCGATTTTCAATGGGATTTAAGTCAGGTGATTGGCTGGGCCATTCTAGCAGCTTTATTTTCTTTCTTTGAAACCAATTGAGAGTTTCCTTGGCTGTGTGTTTGGGATCATTGTCTTGCTGAAATGTCCACCCTCGTTTCATCTTCATCCTCCTGGCAGATTTTTGTCAAGAATGTCTCGGTAAATTTGCCCATTCATCCTTCCTTCAATTATGTGAAGTTTGCCAGTACCATTTGCTGAAAAGCAGCCCCACACCATGATGTTCCCACCTCCAAACTTCACTGTTGGTATGGTGTTTTTAGGGTGATGTGCAGTGCCATTTCTCCTCCAAACATGGTGTGTATTATGACATCCAAACAGTTCAATTTTGCTCTCATCTGACCACACTATATTCTCCCAGTATTTCACTGGCTTTTCCAAATGTTGTGCAGCAAACTTTAAACGAGCTTCAACATGCTTTTTTTCCAGCAATGGAGTCTTGCGTGGTGAGCGTGCATACAGGCCATGGCGGTGGAGTGCATTACTTACTGTTTTCTTTGAGACAACAGTACCTGCTAATTGCAGGTCTTTTTGAAGCTCTCCACAAGTGGTCCTTGGCTCATGGACAACTCTTCTGATTATTCTTTTCACTCCTATGTCAGAAATCTTGCGAGGAGCACCTGGTCGAGGCAAATTTATGGTGAAATGATTGTCTTTCCACTTCCGTATTATGGCCCCAACAGTGCTCACTGGAACATTCAGAAGCTTAAAAATGCGCCTATAACCAATGCCATCATTATGTTTTGCAACAATCAGACGGGGCTGGATTGCTTTTTAATTACTGATAGTTTTCAGCTGTTGTCTTGGCTTTCCATGCTTTTTTGCACCTCCCTTTCTTCATGTGTTCAATACTTTTTCCCTGTGTCATTTCACATTATTACACATAACATAATTTCTGAACTTATTTGTTTTGGTTTCCATACGAAAGAGGTTGAATACTTGTTGACTCAAGATATTTCAGCTTTTCATTTTTAATTAATTTTAAAAAATGTCTAAAGATAATTCCACTTTGACATTATGGGGTATTGTCTGTAGGCCAGTGACACAAACTCAATTTAATCAATTTTTAATTCAGGCTGTAACACAACAAAATGTGGGAAAAGGTCAAGAGGTGTGAATACTTTCTGAAGGCAAAGTTGTCTAGTATACATACAGTACACAGTGTTCTGTGTCTCATTGTCCTCTGTGTTATTATTTCTGTGCTGATTGTGGTATCTCATTGTCCTCTGTGTTATTATTTCTGTGCTGATTGTGGTATCTCATTGTCCTCTGTGTTATTATTTCTGTGCTGATTGTGGTATCTCATTGTCCTCTGTGTTATTATTTCTGTGCTGATTGTGGTATCTCATTGTCCTCTGTGTTATTATTTCTGTGCTGATTGTGGTATCTTATTGTCCTTTGTGTTATTATTTCTGTGCTGATTGTGGTACTCGCCACGGCTTTCAATTTGTCTTGGATTTCCACATTGTTACGTGGCCATTAAACGTTTTGGTCGCCTGATAATATATTTTTATCCAGCTGCTTTTTGATCACAAGCAGGATATATGAATTTGACTAATATTTTGGTGCATTTGAAAAGAAAGTGTCTACAATTCCTTTGCATCAATATTCACCACTGCAGTCTCTGTCTTCTGATCTGATTTATATAACTGTTTGTGTATAATTCTGAATTTATACTAGTACAATGATTGATGTGCTGTTATACCCAGCTTTCTGTGACCTTTATTTGTTTCTTTATCTGTCAACCCTCCAACATCACTAGGACTGAGAATCAGAGAGCCTCCACTCCTGGACTGTGGTACGTTACACACACACACACACACACACACACACACACACACACACACACACACACACACACACACACACACACTATTCATTGAAAGGAATTGAAACAGAACTGGAGACTGGCTTTTTAAACACTGCCTTGTCTGATCAAACACATCACAAGAAAGTATCAGAAGATTGTTTCGCTACTAACTTGTTTGTGTTGTTGTAACTTTAACCGTTTCAGTGACCAGAGTGGCATGTCGTCCAGCCGAACACAGCAGATGTACGCTTTCAACTGGATCCGGAATCACCTAGAGGAGCACCCCGAGACATCCCTGCCCAAGCAAGAGGTGTACGACGAGTACAAGTGAGTATGACCTGTACATAGAGTTGCAAAAGATTCCTGGAGTCAAAAGGCAATGAGAATTTGGGGAAAGTTACTGGAATTTTGCAACACTACCTCTGTTCTCAGGACAGAATTTCCATTGAAAGGGCTTTCTAGTCTAGACCTGTTTTTTTGTTGTAGCTGCTTGACAAATAAATTTCCCCTCAGGGATCAATAAAGTATCTATCTATCTATCTATCTATCTATCTATCTATCTATCTATCTATCTATCTATCTATCTATCTATCTATCTATCTATCTATCTATCTATCTATCTATCTATCTATCTATCTATCTATCTAGTAGCAGCTGTAGTAGCTGCAGCAGTAGTGGTGGTGGTGGTAGTAGTAGTAGTAGTAGTTAGTAGTAGTTAGTAGTAGTTAGTAGTAGTTAGTAGTAGTAGTTGGTAGTAGTAGTAGCAGTAGTAGTTAGTAGTCGTTATTAGAAGTTAGTATTAGTTAGTAGTAGTTAGTAGTAGGTAGTAGTAGTTAGTAGTTAGTAGTTGTTATGAGAAGTTAGTAGTCATTAGTAGTAGTTAGTAGTCATTATTAGAAGTTAGTAGTAGTTAGTAATCGTTAGTAGTAGTTAGTAATAGTTAGTAGTAGTAGTAGTTAGTAGTAGTTAGTAGTAGTTGTTAGTAGTCATTAGTAGTAGTTAGTAATAGTTAGTAGTAGTAGTTAGTAGTAGCAGTAGTAGTTAGTAGTAGTAGTAGTAGTTAGTATTAGTTAGTAGTCGTTAGTAGTCGTTATTAGAAGTTAGTTGTCATTAGTAGTAGTTAGTAGTCGTTATTAGAAGTTAGTAGTAGTTAGTAATAGTTAGTAGTAGTTAGTAGTCGTTATTAGAAGTTAGTAGTAGTTAGTAGTAGTTAGTAGTCGTTATTAGAAGTTAGTAGTAGTTAGTAGTAGTTAGTAGTCGTTAGTAGAAGTTAGTAGTTAGTAGTAGTTAGTAGTCGTTATTAGAAGTTAGTAGTATTTAGTAGTCGTTAGTAGTCGTTATTAGAAGTTAGTTGTCATTAGTAGTAGTTAGTAGTCGTTATTAGAAGTTAGTAGTAGTTAGTAGTAGTTAGTAATAGTTAGTAGTAGTTAGTAGTAGTTAGTAGTAGTTAGTAGTAGTTAGTAGTAGTTAGTAGTAGTTAGTAGTCATTATTAGAAGTTAGTAGTAGTTAGTAGTAGTTAGTAGTAGTTAGTAGTAGTAGTAGTAGTAGTAGTTAGTAGTAGTTGTTAGTAGTCATTAGTAGTAGTTAGTAATAGTTAGTAATAGTTAGTAGTAGTAGTTAGTAGTAGTTAGTAGTCGTTATGAGAAGTTAGTTGTCATTAGTAGTAGTTAGTAGTCGTTATTAGAAGTTAGTAATAGTTAGTAGTAGTTAGTAGTAGTTAGTAGTAGTTAGTAGTCGTTATTAGAAGTTAGTAGTAGTTAGTAATCGTTATTAGAAGTTAGTAGTAGTTAGTAGTCGTTAGTAGTAGTTATTAGTAGTTAGTAGTAGTTAGTAGTCGTTAGTAGTCGTTATTAGAAGTTAGTAGTAGTTAGTAATCCTCCAGTTCTAGTGTTATAGTTCAAAAGTTTCAAGTTTACTTTTATTACTATTAATTGTGCGACCCTACCTGGGTTCTCAGTACAGTATTACATTTGTTTACATCTTATTCACTAGAGAATCATCTTACTTTAGTGTGTATCTTTCTGTCAACTGTTCAGATCAATCAAATATATTTTATAAAGCCCTTTTCAGATCAGCAGTTGTCAGAAAGTGTTTTACAGAAACCCAGTCGCAAACCCTAAAGAGCAAGCAGTGCCGGGGCAGAAATACAGTGGCTGTACAGTATTGTGATAATAAATGTACAGTTGAAATCTGAAGTTTACATACACTTAGGTTAAAGTAATTAAAACTCATTTTTTCAACCACTCCACAGATTTCAGGTTAACAAACTATAGTTTTGGCAAGTCGGTGAGGACATCTACTTTGTGCATGACACAAGTCATTCTTCCAACAATTGTTTACAGACAGATTTTTTCACTTATAATTCACTATATCACACTTCCAGTGGGTCAGAAGTTTACATACACTAAGCTGACTGTGCCTTTAAACAGCTTGGAAAATTCCAGAAAATGATGGCTTTAGAAGCTTCTGGTGGCCTAATTGACATCATTTGAGTCAATTGGAAGTGTACCTGTGGATGTATTTCAAGGCCTATCTCCAAAATCAGTGCCTCTTTGCTCAACATCATGGGAAATCAGCCAAGAACTCAGAAAAAAAATTGTAGACCTCCACAATTCTGGTTCATCCTTGGGAGCAATTTTCAAACACCTGAAGGTACCACGTTCATCTGTACAAACAATAGTACGCAAGTATAAACACCATGGGACCACGCAGCCGTCATACCGCTCAGGGAGGAGACACGTTCTGTCTCCTAGAGATGAACGTACTTTGGTGCGAAAAGTGCAATTCAATTCCAGAACAACAGCAAAGGACCTTGTGAAGATGCTGGAGGAAACAGGTACAAAAGTATCTATATCCACAAAAAACCGAGTCCTATATCGACATAACCTGAAAGGCTGCTCAGCAAGAATGAAGCCACTGCTCCAAAACCGCCATAAAAAAGCCAGACTACGGTTTGCAACTGCACATGGGTACAAAGATCGTACTATTTGGAGAAATGTCTTTTGGTCTGATGTAACAAAAAATAGAACTGTTTGGCCATAATGACCATCGTTATCTTTGGAGGAAAAAGGGGAGGCTTGCAAGCCAAAGAACACCATCCCAACCGTGAAGCACGAGGGTGGCAGCATCCTGTTGTGGGGGTGCTTTGCTGCAGGAGGGACTGGTGCACTTCACAATATAGATGGCATCATGAGGAAGGAAAATTATGTGGATATATTGAGGCAACATCTCAAGACATCAGTCAGCAAGTTAAAGCTTGTTCTCAAATGGGTCTTCCAAATGGACAATGACCCCAAGCATACTTCCAAAGTTGTGGCAAAATGACTTAAGGCCAACTAAGTCAAGGTATTGGAGTGGCCATCACAAAGCCCTGACCTCAATCCTATAGGAAATGTGTTGGCAGAACTGAAAAAGCGTGTGCGAGCAAAGAGGCCTACAAACCTGACTCAGTTACACCAGTTCTGTCAGGAGGAATGGGCCAAAATTCACCCAACGTATTGTGGGAAGCTTGTGGAAGGCTACCCTAAACGTTTGATCCAAGTTAAACAATTTAAAGACAATGCTACCAAATACTAATTGAGTGTATGTAAACTTCTGACCCACTGAGAATGTGATGATAGAAATAAAAGCAGAAAAAAATAATTCTCTCTACTATTATTCTGACATTTCACATTCTTAAAATAAAGTGGTGATCCTAACTGACCTAAGACAGGGAATTTTTACTAGGATTAAATGTCAGGAATTGTGAAAAACTGAGTTTAACTGTATTTGTATAAGGTGTATGTAAACTTCAGACTTCAACTATACATATCAGTGGAGGCGGCTGAGGGGAGGATGACTCATAATAATGTCTGGAACGGAGATCTTTCATACCATTCCGTTCCAGCCATTACCACGAGCCTGTCTTCCCCAATTAAGGTGCCACCAACCTCCTGTACTACAGATTGTATTGTGATAATACATGTCATGTCTATCATATTGTGATTGTGTTTCAGGAGCTACTGTGCCAGTCTTGCCTACCACCCACTGAGTGCTGCAGACTTTGGAAAGATCATGAAGAATGTCTTTCCCAACATGAAGGCTCGCCGCCTGGGCATGAGAGGCAAATCCAAATACTGTTATAGTGGACTGAGGAAGAAAGCTTTTGTTCACATGCCTTCTCTGCCCAACCTGGACTTACAAAAATCAGGCGACGGGGTAAGATTACATGGTGGCTTTTTAGCCAGGAAGTGACCATAATCATTTCAGAGCAAGTTCATGTAGATTTCAGGGTTGGGTTCAGTTCCATTTAAATTCAGTCAATTCAGGAAGTAAACTGATATTCAAATTCCAAAACTCATTTTTAATTTCTGTTTATATTTGAATTGAAATGGAATTGAACCTAGTAGATCCACCCTAACTCCAGACGGGATATCAGATATGAATGACCTCTTCCCTAACTCCAGACAGGATATCAGATATGAATGACCTCTTCCTTAACTCCAGACAGGATATCAGATATGAATGACCTCTTCCCTAACTCCAGACAGGATATCAGATATGAATGACCTCTTCCCTAACTCCAGACAGGATATCAGATATGAATGACCTCTTCCTTAACTCCAGACAGGATATCAGATATGAATGACCTCTTCCCTAACTCCAGACAGGATATCAGATCTGAAGGACCTCTTCCCTAACTCCAGACAGGATATCAGATCTGAAGGACCTTTTCCCTAACTCCAGAGAGGATATCAGATCTGAATGACCTCTTCCCTAACTCCAGACAGGATATCAGATCTGAATGACCTCTTCCCTAACTCCAGACAGAATATCAGATCTGAAGGACCTCTTCCCTAACTCCAGACAGGATATCAGATATGAATGACCTCTTCCTTAACTCCAGACAGGATATCAGATCTGAATGACCTCTTCCTTAACTCCAGACAGGATATCAGATCTGAAGGACCTCTTCCCTAACTCCAGACAGGATATCAGATCTGAATGACCTCTTCCCTAACTCCAGACAGAATATCAGATCTGAAGGACCTCTTCCCTAACTCCAGACAGGATATCAGATCTGAAGGACCTCTTCCCTAACTCCAGACAGGATATCAGATCTGAAGGACCTCTTCCCTAACTCCAGACAGGATATCAGATCTGAAGGACCTCTTCCCTAACTCCAGACAGGATATCAGATCTGAAGGACCTCTTCCCTAACTCCAGACAGGATATCAGATCTGAAGGACCTCTTCCCTACTAACCCTCTTGCCTTATCCCCCTCCAGTGTGAGTTAATGGAGTCGTCGTCGGGCCAGTCTCCCAGTGCGGAGGATGAGATGCGTTCAGCGGCCTGTGGCTTGGTGTGTGAGTGGGCTCAGAAGGTCCTCAGCAGACAGTTTGATGCCGTGGAGGACCTGGCTCGCTTCCTGCTCAACAGTCACTACATAGGAACCAAGTCCATGGCTGCCCTCACCGTCATGACTGGGGCTCCCACAGGTAGGCATGGCTAATGGGGATGGTGGTAGGGAGGGTATTGGCTAGATGCGTGTTGATGACCACAGTCAACGGGGCTCAACTGTCAACAGGGGGCTCAACAGTCAACAGGGGGCTCAACTGTCAACAGGGGGCTCAACTGTCTTGCTCATGTATCAAGCTCTAGTTGAAGATGTAATGGTTTGGGTACCTATCTATCTATCTATCTATCTATCTATCTATCTATCTATCTATCTATCTATCTATCTATCTATCTATCTATCTATCTATCTATCTATCTATCTATCTATCTATCTATCTATCTATCTATCTATCTATCTATCTATCTATCTATCTATCTATCTATCTATCTATCTATCTGGAGTCAAACACTAGTTCTCCAGATTCAACAACTTTTTAAACAAATTCTCAGGTGTATTGACTTTAAAAAGTATCTGTTACTAAAAATAAAATTTCTCATCTGTATGTCTCACCAGGTCTGAAGACGCCCACGCCAACCTCTGCATTCGTGCCCACGTCCGAGGCCTCGTCCTTCCAGCCGCAGGTGAAGACGCTGGCCTCTCCCTCGGTGGACGCCAAGCAGCAGCTCCAGAGGAAGATCCAGAAGAAGCAACAGGAGCAGAAGCTCCAGTCCCCCCTGCCTGGAGAGGCCCAGGGACAGGGACAGAACCAGGCCAGGAGGGCCGAGGCCAGCACCCCAGGGCCAGCTATACCCTGTGGAAGTCCTGCTCTGCTCTCACCACAACCTACCATTGGTATAGTGGTGGCAGCTGTCTCCAGCCCCATCACGGTAAGAAGGGGTTAATAACTTCTGCTCTAGCTTTACACACCGATGCACACACACACACACACACACACACACACACACACACACACACACATACACATACACACACACACACACAGATCAGACAAGATTGATGATGGTTCTACACTACATAGCGTAAAAATACACACAAATAAATATACATAATTCCTAATCTAACATGTTCCACCGCGTCTGTTTCCCTGGCAGGTCCAGAGGAGCAGGCAGCTGATGACCTCCCCGAGCCCAGTGGGATCTGCGGAGGGGAAGGTCCTGCCAACGGTCAACTTCCAGGTGGTCACCCACACCCAGTCTCTGACCCATAGGCAGTCCCCAAAGACGCCCCAAAACATCTCAGCCAGCCCCGTGGGCGACCGCCTGGCCAGGCACAGGTAACAACCCTCATAAGGAAGTGTATATTCCACCGTTGGAACTAAAACCTAATGTTAGGCATATTAAGTAGTGTTGGTCTCCCGAGTGGAGCAGCTGTCTAAGGCAGCGCTAGCTGTGTCACTACAGATCCTGGTTCGATCCCAGGCTGTGACCGGGAGACCCATGAGGCGGCACACAATTGGCACAGCGTCATCCTGGTTAGGGGAGGGTTTGGCCACATGCACGCTGACACGGTCGCCAGGTGTACGCCGTTTCCTCCATCACATTGGTGCGGTTGGCTTCCGGGTTAAGCGAGCATTGTGTCAAGAAGCAGTGCGGCTTGGAAGGGTCGTGTTTCGGAGGACGCATGGCTCTCGACCTTCACCTCTCCTGAGTACTTACGGGACTTGCAGTGATGAGACAAGACTGTAACTACCAATTGGATATGACGGAATTGGGGAGAAAAAGGGGTAAAAAAAACAACAAAATAAACATAGGGGTTAAGGTTCAGGAACATGTGTTAAGTTGGGTATAGTTTCAGTGGGGTTAAGGTTAGGGTTAGGGTAATGCATGAATGTTCTGCTGGTTAAATAGACACTGTCTAATAAACATTATAACACACTATAAAGCTGATGTTTGTTCATCTAACAGGTACCCCCAGATCCTCCCCAAGCCCTCAGCCACAGGGGCCATCACCCTGCGTTCGCCCCCCACCCTGCTCATCACCAACAGCCCCATCAAGACCCACCACGTGGTCAAGATGACTGCCATCTCCCTGGCCCCTAGCAACACTATCAGTACAAGCAGTAACAGTATGGTCCTCAGGCCAGCTTCAGCCTCGGCCGGGGAGGGAACCACCACCTCCACCTTTACCACCATCGCTGCCCTAGAGGAGGGACAGAGCCAGGGAGGCCCCACAGCTCCAGCCACCCCCCTGTCCTCTGCAGTATGGGCCGGCCCCCCAGCCACCCCCCAGTCCCCTGCAGTATGGCCTAGCCCCCCAACTCCAGCCACCCCCCAGTCCCCTGCAGTACGGCCTGGCGCCCCAGCCACCCCCCAGTCCCCTGCAGTATGGCCTGGCGCCCCAGCCTCCAACCCCACTCCCACAGTGGCCCCCGAAGCCATCATTACTGACAATAACCTGGGCTCTAACTCTGATAAACAGAGCACCATACAGCAGTCCCCCGGGGGGGCCAAGGGTCCAGAGAGGGCCACCAAGTACCGGGCGGCCAGCGAACCCTCGCTCATGGTCAAATGCTCTCCAGGACCTGACAGAGTGACCGCCAGGACCAAAAGCGACTCCTCCTCCACCTCTCCTCCAGCCGCTGCCACCAATGCAGCGATCAAGGGGGCGGGGCCTCAGCAGGACAGCAATAACAGCAGCGGCATCGCCACCACCTGTCACCAAGAAGGTACTTTGTATCTGACTGTTGCTCCCTCGGCCAATCAGAGCGCTCCCAGCGTCAGCGGAGTGTCCTCCTCATCCAATGGCTCATCGGCTGTTACCTTATTGTCTCCTAAAGACTCCTCGTCCTGCCCGTCAGGGGTCAAGAGCCCCAGGAAGCGAACCGGCCCAGGGCTGGATTCCTCCCACGTCATCCCTGTGAAGCGCGTCTTCATCTCCCAGAAGCCTATGAGTGTGACCTTTGACCCCAAACCATGGGTCAGCGCTGCTGTCAAGAGGGTCCCAGCTAGACCTGGCACCCCTGCCAGACCTGAGAGCGCCCCCTGTCGAGTGACGGTGAAACAACACCTAGTGACCCCGCAGATCCTTGCGCTGTCTGACTCACCTGTCACGAACGCAGAGATCTCCTCCCTCTCCCTCTCCTCCTCTCAGACTGTTGTCAGTGTGAAGCCCCAGGTCTCCTCGTTGCTGATAGTGAAACGCGAAGACCCGTCCTCTCTAGGACTAACACTTAGCACTGTCAGCAGTCACACCAGCAGCACTGCAGCCCCTGGTAGCACCACCACCACAGTGTCTGAACAACACTCTGTCTCTGTGATGGCAGTAGGAGCACAGCAACACTCTGAGGCCTCTGTCTCTGTGATGGCAGTAGGAGCACAGCAACACTCTGAGGCCTCTGTCTCTGTGATGGCAGTAGGAGCACAGCAACACTCTGAGGCCTCTGTCTCTGTGATGGCAGTAGGAGCACAGCAACACTCTGAGGCCTCTGTCTCTGTGATGGCAGTAGGAGCACAGCAACACTCTGAGACCTCCGTCTCTGTGATGGCAGTAGGAGCACAGCAACACTGTGAGGCCTCTGTCTCTGTGATGGCAGTAGAAGCACAGCAACACTCTGAGGCCTCCGTCTCTGTGATGGCAGTAGGATCACAGCAAAACTCTGAGACCTCCGTCTCTGTGATGGCAGTAGGAGCACAGCAAAACTCTGAGGCCTCTGTGATGAGGGACATGAAGAGCACAATGTGGGAGGAGTCAGCTGCAGGGCATCTGGAGGAGCTGCAGAAACAGGCCTTCAGTCAGAATGTGAGTCTATAGCTGTGTTTGAATACCCATACTAACATGCTGTATATTACATACTTAATGAGTATATACTACATACTACATACTATTAGTTCATTTTAGTATACTGTAAAAGAACAGGATCGTTTCAGTTGAGTGTACTAGCGCTTCGCCTGCCTACCAGAAGTTGATGCTGTTGCTATGCAACTTCTTGCTAGCTTGTTAGCATAACAAATTACTAGCTAGACATCTTACGAATTCATTAACAATGTCCATTAAGAACGCACAACGACTACCACTTAGCTAAGCTGAAAGAATTACTTGAGTAATCAACTCAGTAGGTTGCGTTCGTAAATTCACTTTGGCTGTCTACTCCAATTTCAGAGTGTGCCAGAGCGCAGAATAACTGTTGAATTTACGAACGCTCAACAGCCGCTGAATACGGCCGGTGTCAGTAAATGTCGGCAAAAAAGCGTAATTAAATTGTTTCCAGCAGCCCAGTCACCAACGCTCTGGTTAACATGAAAACAGCCTAACCGGCTCTGCTAGGGAGAGTAAAATGGTCAGAGTGAGATGTTCTCTCATTTGTGTCTGGAAGTAGCTAGCATGCTTACCAACGTGCTTGACAGCTGTTGTAAGGTCAGAACGCTCGGATCAACCCTACTCCTCGGCCAGAGCGTCCAGTGTGCGCTCTAAACGCTCCGTGAGCGAAATGCTCTAACAGACAATCTGACAACGCTCTGAATTTACGAACACACCCTTAGGTAGCTAGCTAACGTACCGGTACAAACTGCTGTAAATGCTATGTGGTTCGTAAGGACAGCGTAGCTAACTAATTGTCAGCCAACATATTTGTAAGGTAACTTATTTGAAAAGTCATTACTTTATTACATTGCTCAACATTTTCTTAACATTTTTCTTCAAATCTGAAAATGTTGTGAAGCCACACACATTTTATGAAGAATTGCATTATGGGCCCTAAAAGCACAGAAATAGTTTCCACTGCTTGTATACTTCGGAGTTTGGTGAATGTAATACCACATCCGGGAAGTTTTGGCATACTAACTGTACCCATACTATGACTAATAAGCATACTCAATTTATGTCACAAATAGTACCGTTATTATGAGTATTTGAACACAGCTTATATGTATATCCCTCTATGACTATGTCTATGTATAGTGCGTTTTATCAGGCTAACTGTTTTTAATTAGTAGAGTTTAGAAAGGTTGTTGAAGTGTCATTCCACAATATTATAACACCAGACACCATACTGATTAAAATGTAACATTTTGAATCATCCTTGAAGGGTGATGCCAATGAAACATTGTCTTCCTCTGATGGTCAATAAAGTTCTATTCTGTTATTTTCCATTCTAGATACCAGCAGACCACACCAAGCAGCAGGCCGTGGGCCCCACCATGGACCAACACCAACTCTCCAACATCATGTCCCAGACCTCAGACTCCTCTGCCCAGTTAACAAGCCTTCACCAGGAGATGGTGGACTTTGCTTCAGCCTCCCAGCACGGCTCCACCATGGACTACTTCTCCTTTAACGATGATGATATGACCCAGGACAGCATAGTAGAGGAACTGGTTCAGATGGAAGAACAGATGAAGCTAAAGGGCCTGCAGCCACTGTTCAGTAGCTGTGTGGATAATATCTCTCTCCAGCCTGTTGGCCCCCAGGGGCCCATCCTCAACACCCACCACCAGGGGGGTAACTCCTCTTTCTACCAGTCTGCCCATAGCAGCACCACCCCCATCCAGACACCCACCCCGACCCCCACCCCGACTCCAACCCCGACCCCCACGGAGATGGCTCTCGTTGGGCACGGGATGACCAGAGAGAGCCCCTGCTGCCATCATAGCACGGCCCCTATCACGCCCGTGGAGGGGCCTCTAGGAGGCCGACACACCCCTATAAGCGCTCTGTCCAACTGTTCTAGTAGCATCCCGCCCAGCCCTGTGGAGTGCAGGAACCCGTTTGCCTTCACCCCCATCAACTCCAGCATGACAGGGGGTTACCACGACGCCTCTGTGGTGTCTGTCTCCTCCAGCCCTGTCAAGCCCATGCAGAGGCCCATGGCCACTCACCCAGACAAGGCCAAACTGGAGTGGATCAACAACCGCTACAACAGTAGTGGAATTGGAGCAGCTGGAGGTGTTGGAGCCGGGCCAGGGTCTGGGTTATCCATCTCCAACCTTGGTGGACTCTTGCCTAGTTACCAGGATCTAGTGGACGACCACTTCCGTAAGCCGCACGCCTTCGCTGTTCCGGGCCACAGTGGCCAGTCTTTCCAGGCCCAGTCCAGACTGCAGGATGGCGGACACTTCTCTCCCATCTCCCCGGTGCAACAGCAGATGACCAGTGTGTCGACCACTCCCACCAACACGCCAACCCAACAGGATGAGAGCTTTGCTGTGCCCGCCCCTTTGGACAACAAGGGTGGAGCCTCATCGTCAGGGGGGGGGACGTTCCGTTGCCGTAGCGTCAGCCCCGCGGTGCGTCAGAGGACCTTCAGCGGTACCGGAACAACCCCCGGCACTGGCACTGGCACTGGCACTGGCACAACTACTCGATTGGTTGTCTCCCCTTTCAGCTCCCCCATGACCTCCTCCGAGATACTCAGCTTCCTGTCCAACAGCCAATCGGTGGGCAGTAACCTCCACAGCATGGCCCAGCGCAGCCAATCGGTGCCCTTAAACATCATGATGCAGAGCGTTGTGGAGATGGAGCTGCTTCCTGTAGAGCTGCAGATCATCCAGGGACAGAACCAGAGTAATGCCACTAAGATCACCAACGTCCTCCTGAGTAAGATGGACTCTGACGTGGACGACACAGTGAGGGGCCTGGGCATCAACAACCTCCCCTCCAACTACACCGCCCGCATGAACCTCAACCAGATGCTGGAGACCCAGTCTCAGAGCCAGGCCACCACTGGGAGCTTCACAACAGGAGGGGGAGGAGGTAATACCCACCAGTCCCACCTTCAGCTGCAGACCGTCAGCTCCAGCCCTGCCTCCTTCGAGCTCCAGCAGCATGAGGGCTACCTCACCAGCGCTGGAGGAGGTGGGGGGGGGGTGAGCTTCTCCTCTGGAGACAACCAAGCACAATCAGGTCCTGGTGAGGACGTGGACCTGGAGCTCCAGCAGATCCAGGGCCTCCAAGAGCTTCAGGAAGACTCGGGACAACTCCAGGTCCAGCTCCAATCCCAGGCTAGGCTGCTCCAGAGTCCCCATCCCCAGCTCCAGACAGGGCTCCAGCTTCTCCGGCCCCAGTCGCAGGTCCTCCTCCAGCCCACCACCACCCAGCAGCAGCAGGAGGAGGAGGAGGCTCAGCAACAGCTAGACTTCAACAACACTGTTAAAGAC
This sequence comes from Thymallus thymallus, assembly GCA_023634145.1. Taxonomy (NCBI): domain Eukaryota; kingdom Metazoa; phylum Chordata; class Actinopteri; order Salmoniformes; family Salmonidae; genus Thymallus; species Thymallus thymallus. The sequence goes on from CM042392.1 coordinate 33,833,132, forward strand.
CTGTTAGGTGATGAAGGCCTCAACCCCAGCTCTCAACTGATCGGTCAGGTGGCGTCAGAGCTTAATGCCGCCGTGGCGTCCGACTTAACCAATGACATCAGGTTGACCTCCGACCTCTCCAATAGCATCACTGACCTGAACACGCTGGACGCCAACCTCCTGTTCAATCCGTCCAATCAGCAGCAAGAACAGTACGAAGACGCCACACTGGAAGAGCTGAAGAACGATCCTCTGTTTCAGCAGATATGTAGTGATACTGTGAACTCCTCTTTCGACTGGCTGGAGAGCAAAGACCAGCCTACTACCGTAGAGATGTTGGGCTAATGTTGTTATTGGATGCATCCCGAATGCCTATTCCCTATATAGTGCACTACTTTTGATCAGGGTCCGTAGGGTCTGGTTAAAAGAAGTGCACTATATAGGGAATAGGGTGCCAATTCTGATGCAAACGGTCTTTTTAAATAAGTATTTATGGTTTTGATTTTTGTTTGTTGTCTTTTGTTTTGAACTGTGAGTAATGTGTATATATATGTTTTTTTATTACTGTTTGTCTTTAAAAAAAAAACTCCTACTGACACACTGCTTTATAGCACTGTTAGCCTAACCTCTCCTACTGACACGCTGCTTATAGCACTGTTAGCTAACCTCTCCTACTGACACACTGCTTTATAGCACTGTTAGCCTAACCTCTCCTACTGACACGCTGCTTATAGCACTGTTAGCTAACCTCTCCTACTGACACGCTGCTTTATAGCACTGTTAGCCTAACCTCTCCTACTGACACGCTGCTTTATAGCACTGTTAGCCTAACCTCTCCTACTGACACGCTGCTTTACAGCACTGTTAGCCTAACCTCTCCCACTGACACGCTGCTTTATAGCACTGTTAGCCTAACCTCTCTTACTGACACGCTGCTTTATAGCACTGTTAGCCTAATCTCTCCCACTGACACGCTGCTTTATAGCACTGTTAGCCTAACCTCTCCTACTGACATGCTGCTTTTTAGCACTGTTAGCCTAACCTCTCCTACTGACACGCTGCTTTCTAGCACTGTTAGCCTAACCTCTCCTACTGACATGCTGCTTTATAGCACTGTTAGCCTAACCTCTCCCACTGACATGCTGCTTTATAGCACTGTTAGCCTAACCTCTCCTACTGACACGCTGCTTTTTAGCACTGTTAGCCTAACCTCTCCTACTGACACGCTGCTTTATAGCACTGTTAGCCTAACCTCTCCCACTGACACGCTGCTTTATAGCACTGTTAGCCTAACCTCTCCTACTGACATGCTGCTTTATAGCACTATTAGCCTAACCTCTCCTACTGACACGCTGCTTTTTAGCACTGTTAGCCTAACCTCTCCTACTGACACGCTGCTTTCTAGCACTGTTAGCTTAACCTCTCCTACTGACATGCTGCTTTCTAGCACTGTTAGCCTAACCTCTCCCACTGACACGCTGCTTTATAGCACTGTTAGCCTAACCTCTCCTACTGACACGCTGCTTTATAGCACTGTTAGCCTAACCTCTCCTACTGACATGCTGCTTTATAGCACTGTTAGCCTAACCTCTCCTACTGACACGCTGCTTTTTAGCACTGTTAGCCTAACCTCTCCTACTGACATGCTGCTTTATAGCACTGTTAGCCTAACCTCTCCCACTGACACGCTGCTTTATAGCACTGTTAGCCTAACCTCTCCTACTGACACGCTGCTTTTTAGCACTGTTAGCCTAACCTCTCCTACTGACACGCTGCTTTACAGCACTGTTAGCCTAACCTCTCCTACTGACACGCTGCTTTATAGCACTGTTAGCCTAACCTCTCCTACTGACATGCTGCTTTATAGCACTGTTAGTCTAACCTCTCCTACTGACACGCTGCTTTTTAGCACTGTTATTGTTGTTATCTGAATCACAGTACCACTTCATTTCACCTTCCAATGAAATCAAAAATGAGTGCATTTCAAGTATTAGAAGGTATTTTAAAGCATGCCGTGAGACATGGGCTGCGTCTGAAATGATAGCTTATTCCCTTCATAGTGCACTGCTGTTGACCAGAGCCGTAGGCATTTCAGTGGCAGACGTGTTGTAAGGGATAGATTTCCCAAGGTGTGATGAACACCACAAAGTTAAACCATATCTTCCATTTTATGTCTACTCATTCAACAATGCAATATGTTCAGAAATCACCTAATACATAGGAATTCTGGCACAAAAACACACAATCACACACACACACAATCACACAATCACACATACACACTCAATCACACAATCACTTATGAACTTCACCAAAAATGTTTGCTGTAGGATGTTGTGTCCAAACAGAAAACGACAACATTGGAATAAGTAGTGACACGTACATTACATTTAGCAGTAAGCTGCCATATCCCGATACTTAAAGGGTAGCAACCATTTGGGAGCTACCAGGTGCTGAATTTAAGACATAATCTTCATCATACATTATCATTATACCAAATCAATGGTACTGGTTCATATCTGAACAGCGTTATCCCACAGTGAAATTTTAAATCTCAAAGCCTATGCTACTTGTACCGTTCAATATGTGGTATTGGGAGGAAGATGAGATGATTTGCTAGTACTGGTAGTCTATCTGGGGAAGAAACAATGTGACACTTAGGAAGGGAAGCAACAACAAACATGGCTGCCTTATTTCCAAAGTCCAAGGCCTTACACCATCTTTACAGACAGACTGTATATAATAGCATAGTAGTACATAGAATCTGCACATTCTAGAAGCGATTCTAGAACCAAACAGATTCTGGATCTAGAACCATCCAGAGCTTCACCATTCATATCAAGGCAGCTTTTTAAACCCTGATAATGTTTCCAATACTATTTCTTATGGTTCTTTTTTTTATTTGCAGTGTCACTTAAGGCATCCATACTGTATAAAACAAACCACACTGTGTGTGCCCTTACTTACTATCAGCTGTAGATGGAGAATAATGTCAAACAGGCAGACACAGGTTTTAGTGGCCAGAGTGTTACTCACAGGCTTGACAAATCTTGTTTGCGTCCCAAATAGCACCTAATTCCCTTGATAGTGCACATCTTTTGATCAAGGCCGGTAAAAAGTAGTACACTATGTAGGGAATAGGGTGCCATTTGGGACAGACCCTAAATGAATGGTGTGGAGATGGCTAAAGATAGTTGTTTTCTGGAATTTGATTATGTCAACGTAAGATCAAGATACAAAACGAATCGTGGTTGTCTTTCCGGAGGTCCAGCCTTATTCCCCTACCAAAGAACAGCAGTTGTTTAAAAACAACGTCATTTTACATTAGAAGTTATAATATCGTAAGAGATTGTTATACACAGGATTCATAATCATCCATGCACTCCTAGAGACTATGTTATAAGTGAAGAGAAGCATATATAACTTGGAGTGCATCCTAAATGGGACTCCATATAGTGCACTACTTTTGACCAGGACACATAGGACCCTGGTCAAAAGTAGTGCACTATATGGATAATAGGGTGCCATTTGGAACGCACAGTATAACTGTAAGGAGTTTTGTTGTAAATGAGTTCCTTGTTGTTGCTTAGGCAACACTGGGCCAGACAGCATGTTGTTGGAACCATCACTGCTAGCCAGACAGCTATGTGATAATAGTGGGATGCTTGCTTGAATTTTGGCTGTTGTTATTGTTGTAAAAGTCATAGTCAAATGAAAGCTCCATTAATTTGTAAATAGGATAAGTACATAGACGTGTGATATATCAAAAGAAGAAAAAGACTGATAGAAGTGTGATGTATCAAAAGAAGAAAAAGACTGATAGAAGTGTGATGTATCAAAAGAAGAAAAAGACTGATAGAAGTGTGATGAAAACTTCTATCAGTGATGAAAAAGACTGCTATATTATGGCCATAATTCTAGCTAAGTAAGTCTATATGCCATTAAAGAAGAAAAAACAGATGTATAATTAGTCAAGATAATAGAGACTGTGTGTTGTGTGTTGCATTTCTGGCTCCTCAATGTATTTGTAAAAGTAATGCTGTCCGTTTGGTCTCTGGTTTGCTGATGTATTTGACTTTCCTTTCAAAGATAATTCCAATAATAATAGGTATCTGATATGTGCTTTGAGAACAATAGCATGGTTTATTGATAAGAAGAAAAAAAAACAAAAGTTGTGATATGATATATTAGCTGGTTGTATACATTTCTGTGACATCATCGATTCTATAGACATTGTGCTCAGAACCTTTCAGCAGACAAACACCTTTATTGCACTACGTTTCTATGATATGAAACATGGCTTTGTCACAAACCTTATAATGGACAAATGTAATGATGGAATGGGGAATGAAGGCCCGCAAACAAACAAAATACACAAAAAAAAAATATTTTTTATGATCTAAGAGGAAAAATTTAAATAATTGTCATGTAGAAAATGACTACTATAATTGTCTTGTAGAAAACGACTACTATAATTGTCTTGTAGCAAAAATGTGCATTAATAATAATCTCAGTGAGATTTCCTCATTCTCATCCACGAGAATATAATCTAAGCGTTAAGAAAAATGAAATGTTTAAAATGATGAAAAACCTTTTAAAAACCTACATGTTTCATTATGTTGATAAATGATTGTATAACGTAGGCGTGCATGTGGTCAGGATTTCTATTGTACTACTTTGTATTCTTATGCGCGTCCAAAATGGAATCCTATTCCCTATATAGTGCCCTACTTTTGACCTGGTCAGAACTGGCAGTGCTACTGTAGTTACTTAATTACAGTAAGTTGGGCGGGTTCTGTGTACCTGACTGTAGTTACTTAATTACAGTGAGTTGGGCGGGTTCTGTGTACCTGACTGTAGTTACTTAATTACAGTAAGTTGGGCGGGTTCTGTGTACCTGACTGTAGTTACTTAATTACAGTAAGTTGGGCGGGTTCTGTGTACCTGACTGTAGTTACTTAATTACAGTAAGTTGGGCGGGTTCTGTGTACCTGACTGTAGTTACTTAATTACAGTAAGTTGGGCGGGTTCTGTGTACCTGACTGTAGTTACTTAATTACAGTAAGTTGGGCGGGTTCTGTGTACCTGACTGTAGTTACTTAATTACAGTAAGTTGGGCGGGTTCTGTGTACCTGACTGTAGTTACTTAATTACAGTGAGTTGGGCGGGTTCTGTGTACCTGACTGTAGTTACTTAATTGCAGTGAGTTGGGTGGGTTCTGTGTACCTGACTGTAGTTACTTAATTACAGTACGTTGGGCGTGTTCTGTGTACCTGACTGGCAGTTCTACTGTAGTTACTTAATTACAGTAAGTTGGGTGGGTTCTGTGTACCTGACTGACAGTTCTACTGTAGTTACTTAATTACAGTAAGTTGGGTGGGTTCTGTGTACCTGACTGGCAGTTCTACTGTAGTTACTTAATTACAGTAAGTTGGGTGGGTTTTGTGTACCTGACTGGCAGTTCTACTGTAGTTACTTAATTACAGTAAGTTACATGACTTTACATTGTGGGCGTTTACCTGATATAAGTTAATATTGTTATGTATGTATTGAGCTATGTTTCGTTAATGACTGACTTATGGTTTTATTTTTACATAATTTTTTTTATTTAGCATTTGTAAAGAAATACTTTGTAAAAAAAAAAATCTAGATTTTTGTCATTCTACTATAAGGCAGTGATATTTGAATTCAATCTTTAAATACAGGAGCTCCAGCTATAGAATTAGAATGAATTTGAATGATTCTATGGTTCCATCAAGCACTGACTGTACATTGTGAGTTCTGACTGACCCAGAGCCAGTACCAACTCTGTTTGACTATCTATCCTGTCCATTTCTACCAGTAGAAGAAGCTCCCTCCCTCTGTCGTTGTCTGGTGTACTGTGTCATATGTACAGTGGCTTGTTAATATGGCAAAACAAAGCATTAATGGTTCTTTTTTTCATTGGAAAGTACTCACTGGTGAGATTTTTAAAGTGGTTTTAAAAGCCAATAAACTTTTCTAAAGAATCTTGATCATGTTTGCTTCATTTTGAAATGGTAACGTTGATGTACACAGATCCACAGTATCCTCTCCCCTCTCCCCTCTCCCCTCTCCCCTTTCCCCTCTCCCCTACTCCACCCACACTGCCTCTTAACCAATCAGAACGGAGTCTGTTGGTCTTTTCTCTCCCAGGCCCTCCTCCATATTCATAACATGTTAAGGACCTTTACTCCTATTGAACGTGACCTCTCCCAGCCTGAACCCTGACTCTTTCTCTTGACCCTGGCCGTGAGGGTGAGGAGCCCAGCCTGTGCTCCCCTCCTCCTCATCCACACAGTGAGTGTTGTTTGGGCTGTATGTGTCCTAGTCAATGAAGTGAAGAAATAAACGATGTACACCAATGTGTGGGTTCTACAGGGTCTTTAGGGCAGGCACTACATTAACATGAGAAGAGGAAGGTAGGGTAAGAACAGTGCTGTTTGAGTTCCACAGAGTGCCATTTGGAATACATGAGTCACCACGTTAGTACAGGATGGTGGAGAATTCACTCCTTTTGAATATATGAACAAATAGTTTTCCATTAAAACAGCCCTTTAACTATTTCTACACAGCATTCATACATCAAGTAAAGGTGAGATGTCTGCTAGGTTGAGGAGCTGATTTAAACCTTAACAGATGGCATGTATTCCACCTGCATTACTAGACATTTAATGAAACAGAGGATTTCCAAATGAATAAATAGGACATCCTTATCTTGAACATTTGTCTTGAGCCTCATCTTTACTCTTGACTGGAGAGGGGGAGGAATGATTAATCAATCAATGGTCAGCGCTCTAATCAATATATAATTACGCTGCACACTCCATCTCATTCTGACTTTGTATTTCATGCTATATTTATATGTGTAGGTTCCTGACATTTATACTGCACACAGTCAGCACAGTCATCACAGTTATCACAGTCAGCACAGTCATCACAGTTATCATAGGCCAACATTTTATATAACTGTGCCTCTGGATATTATTATTTTTTTTCTTCTAATGTATGGTTTACAGAACAAAATTAATAAATACATCTATAAAAATCTTCAATCAACTATAGCCTAATGTCACACAATCTCTTTGGCAGAGAGGATATTTCTTCTAACTAGAATGTCTGGTAAAAGGGGACAAAACCAATAAACCAATGAGAAAGGAGATTTCCCCCTCGCAGCTAGACCCTACAGAGCTCGCCAGCTTGTAGTTCTAACACATAAACCAATGAATAAAGTTATTTGCTCAAGTGTGAAGTGAGACAATTCCCTATTTCCAGAGAGTGGGGATTTTCCCCCTCACAGTTAGTGTCACGTTGCATGGATACGGAACGAGGCGCAGAGCTGGAGTTAAAAGACATTCCTTTATTCTCTATAATTTAAACAGAAACCGAAAACAAAGGAGAAGTAGCCACCGTGAACTGGCGTGGACACACAACAAGGAACAACACACACAACAGTGGAAATTAAATAGAATCCCTAATTAGAGACAGCTGCCTCTTATTGGGGATCACCCAAAACCCAATACCAACCCTGTGATTGTCAGAACCTGACTGTGTCCATCCCACTCCCCCTAGAGGGAGTCAGAGACCTGGCCTCAGTCAGGCCCTTACAGTTAGACCCTACAGAGCTTGCCAGCTTGTAGTTCTAAAAACCCAGAAATGTGTCATTTAGCAGACACTCTTATCCAGAGCCACTTACAGCAGTGAGTTCATACATTTTCATACTTTTTTTCTTACTGGCCCCACGTGAGAATCGAACCCACAACCCTGGTGTTGCTAGTGAGCCACACAGGACTGCATATTATTGAATAAGGGCATGGGAAGACATAGGGGACCTTATTAATTAATTATCTGAATGTTACAGTAGTTAAGTGTTTTATGTTTATACACATTATCACCAAATTATGAATTGTTTCCAGTACAGAACAGGAGAAAACTATATCATGTATATTTCTATTGTAATTGTATAGATTTCAAACTGAATGTACATTTTTTTTTTAAATCGGAAACGTGACTACTGGAGGAAGAGTAGGGCTCAGAGACTGTCAGACATTTTATCTACGGAACCTGAACAATTTGTTGACAGTTGTTTTTCAAAGGCGTTATGTGTTTAGAGAGAGAGAGAGAGAGAGAGAGAGAGAGAGAGAGACTGTACATATCTATATGCACATCAATTACACTATACATATCTATATACACAGTCTGTCCCGAGGTCAAGGGTTAATTTTCTCTCTCTCTCTCTCTCTCTCTCTCTCTCTCTCTCTCTCTCTCTTTCTCTCTCTCTCTCTCTTTCTCTCCCTCTCTCCTGAAACCTGATTCGGCCACCAGGTAGATGTGATTTATAATTCATGAGAAGCATAACTGGGAAAGGCTTTGTGATGTGTCCTTTCACTAATCTCACACTAATTTCACTAGTCGTTGGTCCTGCCGGTGGCTTTCCAGTAGCTGGCCTCTCCCACACTCACTATCATTATCAATATCAACTCTAATGTTCTATATGTATCGATCTGTCATGTGGGTCACTAGGTTGTATTATCCACTCTGAAATAGTATTTAAGTTCCTCTCAAACATTTGAAAAAAAACTCAGGAAACGAAATTCACAAGAGTTCTGTGATGTTTTATTGCGTCTGATTTCAGTGTTATACAGTCAGTGTTATATACCGCCTGAAGTAGCCCACTGATCTGCAACATGCCCTATGACATCACACTACATTCTCAACTTTACAGTCATACTACAACATTGTATCATATCATATTTCAACAATGAACAAAAAACATGAAGCAGGACTGCAGGGAGACTAGCAGTTAACAGCATTGGACCAGTAAACCGAAAGGACTAGGTAAAAATATGTTGATGTGCCCTTGAGCAAGGCAATTAACCAAAAAATGTCAATTGAAGCGTTAGTATAATATATTATTATTATGCAAGTCCGAGTTTTTGGTAGACAATAATTGACCAGACCGGTTACAGTCTTCGATTCGGCTGGGTCTCTCCCAATTTGGGCTGAAATTGGATGGACAGGGGGCTGGGGTGAACCCTGACCTCTTTAAGGGAACCTTTGTGCAGTCTGACCTGTCCATTGGTCTGCTGTTTACGATAGGGCAGGGCTGACCGTATTAGTGGAGCAGTTTGCTGGCTTTGGCCACACCCCCAACATGGCTGACCCCAACCACCGGCAGAAACACCCAACAGAGAGGATGGCCCCTCTTATCAATGGGTTGAGATTAGCTAGATGGATGCTAGATCTTAACAAGCCCAAGGTTGTTTGCACTGGGTGGTCAGGACCTGGGCCTACATGCCATGGTTTTGTTTCAAGATGTTCCTCTTGTTACATTTTTTAAAAATAAGATATTTAGCTGATTATTATATGCAATGGAGGAAGGCAGCTCTCTTGGTCACATATATGCTTGCTTTTCTTTCCAATCCAGGGCAAGGGCTAACTGTTATTTGTGTACAATATTGGTTCATATTAGGAAAGATCTTTCATTAAAATCCTTTAGGGCAAGATTTAAAGGTTGACTTTAAGTAGGAGAAGGTAGTCATTGACTTTCTTTAACATGGTATTGACCTGGTGCTGTGACTGGGGTCTTTTACATGGTATTAACCTGGTGCTGTGACTGGGGTCTTTAACATGTTATTGACCTGGTGCTGTGACTGGGGTCTTTAACATGGTATTGACCTGGTGCTGTGACTGGGGTCTTTAACATGTTATTGACCTGGTGCTGTGACTGGGGTCTTTAACATGGTATTGACCTGGTGCTGTGACTGGGGTCTTTAACATGGTATTGACCTGGTGCTGTGACTGGGGTCTTTAACATGGTATTGACCTGGTGCTGTGACTGGGGTCTTTAACATGGTATTGACCTGGTGCTGTGACTGGGGTCTTTTACATGGTATTAACCTGGTGCTGTGACTGGGGTCTTTAACCTGGTATTGACCTGGTGCTGTGACTGGGGTCTTTAACATGGTATTGACCTGGTGCTGTGACTGGGGTCTTTAACATGGTATTGACCTGGTGCTGTGACTGGGGTCTTTAACATGTTATTGACCTGGTGCTGTGACTGGGGTCTTTAACCTGGTATTGACCTGGTGCTGTGACTGGGGTCTTTAACATGGTATTGACCTGGTGCTGTGACTGGGGTCTTTTACATGGTATTGACCTGGTGCTGTGACTGGGGTCTTTAACATGGTATTGACCTGGTGCTCTGACTGACTGACAGGTTGAATGCTTGTTGAGAGCACCTCTAATACAAGCCCTCATTAATCTGCAGGAAAAGCCAAACAGCTGGCAGAGAAGATGGTGCAGAAGCTGGCAGAAGACGTGGAAATGGGCGATGATGATTAATCTGTTGCTTTGGATGTTTTTTTCATTTTTATCAAAATGAAGACAAAGGCCCTGATGTTTGTCTCTGTCTTGGGGTCTCTGTTTTCTAATAATGTATTACATTATTACTTTGCTGTTGACATTATTATATTTGTATGTACCAATATTTGTGATGTGACAAACACAGTGAGTAAGTTGGTGAATGACATCTGCATTACAATTTGTCATCACAGGTTCCTTTACAATGTTACACTTATCACAGACCTGGAACTGTTGGGGTGCTAGGACCTAGTTTAACAATTATACATCCATCCGTGAGTAACTCTGGTCCGTAATCACTCATTCACTCAGGACTTATTTATTCATTCAGGTCTGTATATACATACTCATGTACAGTTGTTATATCATATCACGTGCAATATTGCTAGTAATTCTTGGACGTAGTCATTCACTCAGGAATGCATATTAGTATCCTGTCAGTTGTATCTTTTTTCATTGCTTTTAGTATATCGAATGTGCAATACGTGCATTTATCTGTAATTAAACCCTGTACTAAGGACTGTATTTTAAGGGAATTACTATTATTACCCAAAATTATATCATACACACATTTAGCTATTTAAGTATCTCTTCCTGTCATTTACCTGTACAGTTAATGTAACCATGCAAATATTAATTTACCTGTAAATTTAACTGTATATTTACCTGTACAGTTAATTTAACCATGCTAAATTTTCACTTACCGGTTCATTTAACCAGTATGTCTATTAAGTAAACTATTATTACCCTCACTTATATCATATGCATTTTTAGCTATTGAAGTATTGAAGTCTTTTGTGTATTTTCGTTCTGGCATTTTGCACCTGCCCTGTGTTTTGTTGTAGCTGCTTGACAAAGAAATATATTCTATATTCGAACGGTCCCAGTGGTTCTATATTCTAACGGGCCCAGTGGTTCTATATTCTAACGGGCCCGGTGGTTCTATATTCTAACGGGCCCGGTGGCTCTATATTCTAACGGGCCCGGTGGTTCTACATTCTAACGGGCCCGGTGGTTCTATATTCTAACGGGCCCGGTGGTTCTATATTCTAACGGGCCCGGTGGTTCTATATTCTAACGGGCCCGGTGGTTCTACATTCTAACGGGCCCGGTGGTTCTATATTCTAACGGGCCCGGTGGTTCTACATTCTAACGGGCCCGGTGGTTCTATATTCTAACGGGCCCGGTGGTTCTATATTCTAACGGGCCCGGTGGTTCTATACTCTAACGGGCCCGGTGGTTCTATACTCTAACGGGCCCGGTGGTTCTATATTCTAACGGGCCCGGTGGTTCTATATTCTAACGGGCCCGGTGGTTCTATATTCTAACGGGCCCGGTGGTTCTATATTCTAACGGGCCCGGTGGTTCTATATTCTAACGGGCCCGGTGGTTCTATATTTTAACGGGCCCGGTGGTTCTATATTCTAACGGGCCCGGTGGTTCTATATTCTAACGGGCCAGGTTCTATATTCTAATGGGCCCGGTGGTTCTATATTCTAACGGGCCCGGTGGTTCTATATTCTAACGGGCCCGGTGGTTCTATATTCTAACGGGCCCGGTGGTTCTATATTCTAACAGGCCCGGTGGTTCTATATTCTAACGGGCCCGGTGGTTCTATATTCTAACGGGCCCGGTGGTTCTATATTTTAACGGGCCCGGTGGTTCTATATTCTAACGGGCCCGGTGGTTCTATATTCTAACGGGCCAGGTTCTATATTCTAATGGGCCCGGTGGTTCTATATTCTAACGGGCCCGGTGGTTCTATATTCTAACGGGCCCGGTGGTTCTATATTCTAACGGGCCAGGTTCTATATTCTAACGGGCCCGGTGGTTCTACATTCTAACGGGCCCGGTGGTTCTATATTCTAACGGGCCCGGTGGTTCTATATTCTAACGGGCCCGGTGGTTCTATATTCTAACGGGCCCGGTGGTTCTACATTCTAACGGGCCCGGTGGTTCTATATTCTAACGGGCCCGGTGGTTCTATATTCTAACGGGCCCGGTGGTTCTATATTCTAACGGGCCCGGTGGTTCTATATTCTAACGGGCCCGGTGGTTCTATATTCTAACGGGCCCGGTGGTTCTATATTCTAACGGGCCCGGTGGTTCCCCCACTGTCTCGTGTCCTACCGTTCTACAATGTGCTGCACCGCAGAAGAAAAGTGAGGGAGCGACTTTAGAGAGTGGTGCGGACCAGTTCACACATACGGCCATTGTTATATGGCCTAGCCATATATAGGTTCTGTGTGTCTGCACTGCAGTTTTGTTGGTGGGAAAGTTGAACCTCACGTCAGTTTAGTAGAAAACCTGATATTGACATACTTTTTGTCATGTCCGAGGATATTGAAGGAACAAGGCCCGCCACCGACGAGGCAACCCACGAACAACAGCAGGTCATATTTGAATTATTTTGATGCTAGCATGCTAGGTTAATGCTAATGCGACGTTGCCAGTAGCTTGCTAACCATGATGATGGTCAAATATGGATGTCAAAACAGCATTTAAATAGCTATCTAGCTTGGTTAGTGTATTTCAAATGCATCACCGCCGTGTATTGACCCGTGCATAACCATTATTTTAGTTATCAAGATGAATAGGTAGCGCGTTAACGTTAGCTAGCAACACATGTCTTCCACAATGTACCGCTAGTTAGCTCTGTATGTTAACTAACCAGCTAACCAGCTAGTTATACGTTGTCCGCAGTGTTTTGTCTGCCTGCGTTCAGACTTGCCGCTCAGCTACATTGTTGCCATATTTCTGCTACGCAGAAGACTAAGGTTGTGTGTTTGTAGTCAAATGAATCCAACCATTAGATAATCAAATCAAAGTACATCCTTTGTCTGAGAATCATAACTTGTAGTTAAACTTACCATGACTTGTCAACCTAGAGATTTATAAAACTATATGTTGCTGACATTACATCATAACATGACATGACATGACATGTCACCCCATCTCCATTTGTGTTTATACTGTGTGTTGTGTGTTCTTCTGTCAACACAGGAGATTGAGGATAATGTCATCAGTCCAGAGAAGGCAGAGGAGGTGAAACTGAAGGCCAGGTATCCTCATCTTGGAGCCAAGCCTGGGGGTTCTGACCTGCTCCGTAAACGGCTTCAGAAAGGGGTAAGTGTTTTTTCAGAGGGATTCAGTGTTTAATAGTCACAAGTACAGGGTTGCAGGTGTGATTGCAGAGTACATTGTAAATCGTAGGCTCCGAGCTCCAACATGCAGGACTAAGTGAAATAAGATAGATAGATAGATAGATAGATAGATAGATAGATAGATAGATAGATAGATAGATAGATAGATAGATAGATAGATAGATAGATACTTTATTGAAATTACTTTGTCAAGCAGCTACGAAAAAACACAGGGCAGGTGCAAAATTCCAGAACGAAATACACAAAAGACAGATACATGATACATAGAGCGGCAGTATGAAAAAGTATAAAAATACAAAGTCTGGAGTGCTAAAAGCTATAGAAACGCATTGCATAGTATGAGTGAATATGTACACTATACAGTGTTAGGTGAAAAAAAGTATACAATTATTGCATGTTGATATAAATAAAATAAAAAATGTATATGCACGGTTAACTATACAGGTCGATGGCAGAGAAAGATACTTAAATAGCTAAATGCGCGTATGATATAAGTGAGGGTAATAATAGTATATATTTTTTTTACCATTATTTAACCAGGTAGGCCAGTTGAGAACAAGTTCTCATTTACAACTGTGACCTGGCCAAGACAAAGCAAAGCAGTGTGACAAAAAACAACACAGAGTTACACATGAGAATAAACAAACGTACAGTCAATAACACAATAGAGAATCTATATACAGAGTGTGCAAATGTAGTGCAAAATGCAGTAAGGTTAGGAAGGTAGGACAATAAATAGGCCATAGTGGTGAGATAAATTACAAATTAGAATTAACACTGGACTGATAGATGTGCAAATGATGATGTGCAAATAGAGATACTGGAGTGCAAAATGAGCTAAAATAATAAATATGGGGATGAGGTAGTAGGATGGGCTATTTGCAGAAGGGTTATATACAGGTGCAGTGATCGATAAGCAGCTCTGACAGCTGATGCTTAAAGTTAGTGAGGGAGATGGGAACCTCTAGCTTCAAGGATTTTTGCAATTCGTTCCAGTCATTGGCAGCAGAGAACTGGAAGGAATGGCGGCCAAAGGAGGTGTTGGCTTTGGGGATGACCAGTGAAATATACCTGCTGGAGCGCATGCTACGGGTGGGTGTTGCTATGGTGACCAGCGAGTTGAGATAAGGCAGGGATTTACCTAGTAAAGACTTATAGATGACCTGGAGCCAGTGGGTTTGGCGACGAATATGTAATGAGGGCCAGCCAACGAGAGAATACAGGTCGCAGTGGTGGGTAGTATATGGGGCTTTGGTGACAAAACGGATGGCACTGTGATAGACTACATCCAATTTGCTGAGTAGAGTGTTGGAGGCTATTTTGTAAATGACATCGCCGAAGTCAAGGATTGGTAGGATAGTCAGTTTTACAAGGGCATGTTTGGCAGCATGAGTGAAGGAGGCTTTGTTGCGAAATAGGAAGCCGATTCTAGATTTAATTTTGGATTGGAGGTGTTTAATGTGAGTCTGGAAGGAGAGTTTACAGTCTAACCAGACACCTAGGTATTTGTAGGTGTCCACATATTCTAAGTCAGACCCGTCGTTAAAGGTAGGTGAGTGGTTAGAGAGTTGGGCCCATAACCGAAAGGTTGCTGGTTTGAATCCCCGAGCTGACAAGGTGAAAATCTGTCGTTAACTGACCTGCCTAGTTAAATAAAGGATAAATACAAATAGGGACTGCAGTCAGTTGGGCCTTGGTTCTCCTGAAGTCCACCACCATCTCCTTTGTTTTTCTGATGTTGAGCTGAAGGTGGTTCTGCTCACACCACACCACAAAGTCATTGATTGTGCTTCTGTACTCCTCCTCCTGCCCACCCCTGATGCACCCTACAATTGCGGAGTCATCCGAGAACTTCTGTAGGTGGCATGTTTCAGAGTTAAATCTGAAGTCTGAGGTGTAGAGGGTGAACAGGAAGGTGGACAGGACCGTTCCCTGGGGGGCCCCTGTGTTGCTCACTGCCCGTTCTGACACACAGCTCTGTAGTCGCACAAATTGTGTCCTACCGGTCAGGTGGTCCGTGACCCAGGAGACTAAGGGTGCTTCCACTTTCATCCTCTTCATCTTCTCACCCAGTAGCAGGGGCTGAATGGTGTTGAAGGCACTGGAGAAGTAAACAAGCAACCCTAACAGTGCAACCTACGTTGTCCAGGTGAGTGTAGGCCCTCTGCAGAAGGTAGATGATTGCATCATCCACCCCGATGTGGCGCTGATATGCGAACTGCAGGGTGTCCAGTGATGTACACACCAGGGGTCTGAGGTGAACGAGGACTAACCTTTCCAGGGTCTTCATGATGTGGGATGTTAGCGCTACAGGTCTGAAGTCATTCAGGACAGTGGGGTGCGCCTTCTTGGGCACTCGGACGAGGCAGGATGTTTTCCACAGCACAGGGACCCTTTCCAGGCTCAGGCTAAGGTTGAAGGGTCACTGGAGTATTCGACACAGTTGGTCAGCACAGACCCTCAGTACCCTTGGGCTGATGCCATCAGGGCCTGCCGCTTTCCTGTTTTTTGTTGGTCATAAAGCAGAGCTCACCACCTTTGCTCTTGCCAGAAAAACCCGCTGGTTTTATTTAATCCATTTTAATGTAGGAGGAAAGCCAAAACAGAGTATTTTGCAGGATCTGAAGACCCTCTGGAAGGAGATCCTCGCTCTGAGTTCGTCAAGTTTGTTCATTAATGATTGAACATTGGCGAGTAGTATGCTTGGTAATGCAGGACGGGTTGCCTGGCGTCTTAATCTCACTAAGACCCTGCCACGCCTGCATCGGCATCTTCGCTTTCTTGTCGAAGAAGCTAGTCCATTGTTTCGCCATCTCAGGGAATTCGGGGAGGTCGGGTGTAAGGTGAGTAGTTAACTAGGCAAGTCACTTAAGAACAAATTCTTATTTACAATGACGGCCTACCTACAGGGTCAGCCCCTGGAGCAAATTAGGGTTAAGTGCCTTGCTCAAGGACACATCGACAGGTTTTTCACCTCGTCGGCTCGGGTATTCGAACCAGTGACCTTTCGGTTACTGGCCCAACACTAACCGCTTGGCTACCTGCCGCCCGTGTGTGTGTGGTAAGGCAAGAAACAAACTGATTAAGAACACGAGGCTAGGCGCCCTCTGTCAGCTCTATCTTAAAACATTCTTTAATATATGGTTAAGATGGCGCCGACAGAGGGCGCCTAGCCTCGTGTTCTTAATCAGATTGTTTCTTTCCTTACCACACACCCTACAAACGCAACACTTTGGTAGCTGTAGATTTCTCAGGTTAGGCTGAACATGTAAACTAGATTATTTTCACATTACATTCACCTACTTGCGCAGCAATGGATTTTTGTTATGGAATCATTCTCATGCTTTTATAGGCATCAGTTTTAATTTTCTGGGAAAGCGTCGAACCCAGACTCCTCTGAACCCAGACTCCTCTGAACCCAGACTCCTCTGAACCCAGACTCCTCTGAACCCAGACTCCTCTGAAGCCAGAGCTACTAGTAATGTGTTAAATGTTTTAAATTCAGATATGGCCTTTCGTATGATCGCTAGGGGCAACGCAGTTCAATCTACCTCAGTCCTGGCTACCAGACGGCGCTCACCTTACTGCTGTCCCCCACCCACTCAGCAACGATGGTAGTTAATTAAGTTTTTAGGTAATCTGCAGTGTGCCTCTCCTCCATGTTGTCAGTCCCACTTCTAATCAATGTGATGGCTTGTTGCAGTGATGTATGACAGCGTGTTCATAGACATCCAACAATCTGTTGTTAACGCCACATATGGTGTTTGAGAGCTCGCGCTTTGTCCCTGCAGAGAAATCATTGTACAATTTCTCCATCCGGGCCTTTGTGGTTTTTCAACATGGCATCTTGTAGTCTGGTTCTAGATACAGTGGATTTGGAAAGTATTCAGACCCCTTGACTTGTTCCACATTTTGTTATGTTACAGCCTTATTCTAAATTAAATAAACAACATTTCTCGTCAATCTACACACAATACCCCATAATGACAGACTCTTTCAGCACCTGCCACTGTAGCTCAATTCCCCTTGAACTTGTCAAGGTATTGCCTGACAGAGCTTCTCTGCTGTTGCTTCCCTGTCTCACTCTGTCGTGTTTCCAACTGTTACGACGATGTGATGACGTGCAGAACGCTTTATATCCGATGCATACCTTCTATTAACATATCTCCTCCTACTAAAGTTACAGCATTGTTACGTTAGGTATTTGTTTAATTAAAATGTTTCCCTTGATGATGATGATGATGATGATCTGGATTTGTTAGTGGTAGTTTTGTGAATATAATTTAGTAAAAAAATTATGTTAATTAGTGTATTTCTCTAATCGTTAACAATCCCAATCTGTCATTTTTATGTCTCTGCAGCAAAAGTTCTTTGACTCTGGGGACTACAACATGGCCAAGGCTAAGGTGAAGAACAAGCAGCAGCTCCCTGCGGTGACGCCGGCTGAGAAGGCAGAGATAACCGGGGACCATATCCCCACACCCCAGGACATCCCCCAGAGAAAGCCCTCTATCGTAGCTAGCAAACTGGCTGGCTGAAGGGTTGATGGAACTAGAAACTTGTTTTGTTCTGTTACAGTTCCATTGCTCGCTCCTCTTGTTCTCTCTCTGAGCCGGTCTCAATTAGTTCCCTATGTCTACCGCTTCGCACTAACCCTTCAATGCGTGCCGATTTTGCTGGCCCTCCCCCATATTCCTCACATATGTTCAAACATTGAAGGGTTAGGGCCGAGGGAACGTGTTAGGGGGTAGGGAGCCAAGGGGAAAGGGAGCCAAAGGAATGTGTTAGGGGGTAGGGAGCCAAGGGGAAGGGTTAAAGAGCCTGTTTCCCCTCCCTCTCACCCTTCTCTCTGCTAGGTCTCGGTCTCCCTCTCACCCTTCTCTCTGCTAGGTCTCTGTCTTCTGTCGCTGTCTTCCTTTACCTTCTACATACAGTGCATACATCAAACACGTGTTTCATTATTATGAGCTGTCCTCCCCTCAGGAGCCTCCACTGATTTACAGTTGAAGTCGGAAGTTTACATACACTTAGGATGTTTAGTCATTCAAACAAATTTTTCAACCACTCCACAGATTTCATGTTAACAAACTATAGTTTTGGCAAGTCGGTTAGGACATCTACTTTGTGCATGACACAAGTAATTCTTCCAATAATTGTTTACAGACAGATTATTTCACTTATAATTCACTATATCACAATTCCAGTGGGTCAGAAGTTTGCATACACTAAGTTGACTGTGCCTTTAAACAGCTTGGAAAATTCCAGAAAATTATGTCATGGTTTTATAAGCTTCTTATAGGTTAATTGACATCATTTGAGTCAATTAGATTTGCTCGACATTGGAAAATCAAAAGAAATCAGCCAAAAGTCTGGTTCATCCTTGGGAGCAATTTCCAAATGCCTGAAGGTACCACTTTCATCTGTACAAAAAATAGTACGCAAGTATAAACACCATGGGACCACGCAGCCGTCATACTGCTGAGGAAGGAAGGAGACAAAGTATCTATCTATCTATCTATCTATCTATCTATCTATCTATCTATCTATCTATCTATCTATCTATCTATCTATCTATTAATCTAATCTAATCTAAATCAATCCCAGAACAACAGCAAAGGACCTTGTGAAGATGCTGGAGGAAACCGGTACAAAAGTATCTATATCCACAGTAAAACGAGTCCTATATCGACATAACCTGAAAGGCCGCTCAGCAAGGAAGAAGCCACTGCTCCAAAACCGCCATGAAAAAGCCAGACTACGGTTTGCAACTGCACATGGGGACAAAGGTCTTTGAATGATGTGTTACCACACACCCATATGGTTAAGACCAAACCAGACCAATGTTCTTATCTTTATGGAAGGCTGGACCCTCCTAAGTTTCTCTCTAATGTTTTCTAATAATTTTCACTTGTTTTGGTACCTAATTCTAATTTTTGCCATTTTATGTGATGGGAAAGGTTAGGGTGTACTAACTTTTCCCCCATAAGGAAAAGGCAAGTTATTTTTTTTGTGTGTGATTTGTTAAATGGGGTAACCTTTATCTGTCGATAGTGTTGAGGTGAAGATTACATATCTATCTGTCCAGATATGTAAAATAAAAGAGAACTTTCCAGGGGGTGTACTTACTTTTTCACGACTGTATATATATATATCATATTTTTTTCCCCCTCATCAATCAAAAGACATTACCACATAATGACAAAGCAAAAGATGGTTTTTAGAATTTTTTGGAAATGTAAAAAAAAATGAAATAACTTATATTCATAACTATTCAGACCCTTTGCTATGAGACTGGAAATTGAGCTCAGGTTTCCAATGACCATCCTTGAGATGTTTCTACAATTTGATTGGAGTCCACCTGTGTTAAATTCAATTTGTTGGACATGATTTGGAAAGGCACACACCTGTCTATATAAGGTCCCACAGTTGACAGTGGACGTCTGAGCAAAAACCAAGCCATGAGGTCGAAGGAATTGTCCGTAGAGCTCTGAGACAGGATTGTGTCGAGGCACAGATCTGGGGAAGGGTACCAATAAATGTCTGCAGCATTGAAGGTCCCCAAGAACACAGTGGCCTCCATCATTCTTAAATGGTAGAAGTTTGGAACCACCAAGACTCTTAGGGCTACCTGGCCAAACTGAGCAATCGGGGGAGAAGGGCCATGGTCAGGGAGGTGATCAAGAACCCGATGGTCACTGACGGAGCGCCAGAGTTCCTCTGTGGAGATGGTAGAACCTTCAAGAAGGACAACCATCTCCACAGCACTCCACGAGTCAGGTAGAGGGGCCAGACGGAAGCCCGCTTAGAGTTTGCCAAAAGGCACCTAAAGGACTCCATGACAAACTAGATTCTCTGGTCTGATGAAACCAAGATTGTGCCAAAGGTGTCCTCGGATAGTGGTTTAAATTATAAGTTAAATACATACGTTGAAGTCAGAAGTTTACATACACCTTAGCCAAATACATTTAAACTCAGTTTTTCACAATTGCTGACATTTAATCCTAGTAAAAATTCCCTGTCTTAGGTCAGTTAGGATCACCACTTTATTTTAAGAATGTGAAATGTCAGAATAATAGTAGAGAGAATGATTTATTTCAGCTTTTATTTCTTTCATCACATTCCCAGTGGGTCAGAAGTTTACATACACTCAATTAGTATTTGGTTGCATTGCCTTTAAATTGTTTAACTTGGGTCAAACGTTTCAGGTAGCCTTCCACAAGCTTCCCACAATAAGTTGGGTGAATTTTGGCCCATTCCTCCTGACAGAACTGGTGTAACTGAATCAGAAGCTTCTTAAGCCATGACATAATTTTCTGGAATTTTCCAAGCTGTTTAAAGGCACAGTCAACTTAGTGTATGTAAACCTCTGACCCACTGAAATTGTTATATAGTGAATTGTAAGTGAAATAATCTGTCTGTAAACAACAGTTGGAAGAATTACTTGTGTCATGCACAAAGTAGATGTCCTAACCGACTTGCCAAAACTATAGTTTGTTAACATGAAATCTGTGGAGTGTTTGAAAAATTTAAACTTCCAACTTCAACTGTATATAACATTTTTTTTTTGCAAAGTCTACTCCAGGGGGCCTATATATCTACTGTGGTGACTGATATAACCGTATATAGCCTATCACCATGTATCAGAGAGGAGGAAGTCAATATTTGAGTTATGTTTTACCTTCTATACTTCCATTGTTCTATAATATTACCCATGCCCTCATCGCCTAGTCCCAGATCTGTTTACGCTGTCTGGCCAGTGCCAACTCCTCTAGGCCGAACCAGCACAAACAAATCTGGGACCATGCCCTCTTCCTCCAATGTCCGAAGCTTTGTTCTCTGTTTTGATATATTGATTGAATATGGCCTGTATCACGCAGTAGCTGTTTGCTAGCTAGTCATGTTCCAGTGATTATTTGCAGCATTGGCCTAAAAGGCCTAAAAGGCTTCTGTTGGATATTATGAATGCATCTCATCTTGACCTCTAAAATGGCCTTTAACAGTTATGAGCCGCTGTTTTCTCTTGGGCAATATTTGTCCACTCACTCCAGTGAGAGAATCTCTGCTTGTGTCTGAAATGGTACCCTATTCCCCACCTGAGGCTCTGGTCAAAAGTAGTGAACTACGTAGGGAATAAGATGCCCTTTCAGACGACGCAGCCTCTGAACCTGCCCGCCTGCCTCCCACTATCTGATACTCAAGTCGTTTAGGTTTAATCGTCAAGCAACTCACTTAAATGAAATGTTGGTCTGAAGGGTGTGCATGTGCCATTTGTTTTGTAAATAAAATAGTTTTGCACAAACTATTATTGACTTTTTATTTTGACTTTTTACTTATGTTTTTTGCTTTTACAGTAGCTATAATTAAAACTACAGCTGTAGTGTCTTATGTCGACCAGCCTCATCTGCATTTGATAAAATTATGTATTCTTTAATATCCATGTTGATTCATCCAGGATCCCACACTGTTGGCTATTTCTTTTAAACTAAAAACTGTTTAATGTAATAGAATCTTCATAACCCAAAAGGGATTATTTATTGTATCTACTTGACACATTTGTACTTAGACCAATCTGGGCCATATTTTTGATAACATCACTAAATAAATATGGTTGTTTTTATGCTTACAGATGTATTTGTAGATGGTTAAAAGTAGCAATCATTTTGATTGACATGACATTCCAGTAGGGTCTGGCTCCAGCAGATACCTCCTCAGGACACAGACACTGTGAGGCATGCGAGCTGAGACAGGATGTCGAATGGTGTCAGAGGATGCTAGCAAACCAGTAGCTAACTAGCTACAGTAAATGATCAGACCGAAAACATGCAAGGAAAAGTGATCAGGTGAAATTACGACGTAAGTGTACAGAGAAATACAGATTCACTCTATCCAATCAGCAGCAGGATCAACATACAGCTCGCCCTCCTCTATACAGACTAATCAGTTGAGTTATTTAGCCCATACACATGACTTAAAGACAGTTCAATATGGTTTACAAACACTGACTGGCATGAGAGATGCTTAACTTTTTTTTCCCCCCATCACGGATAATTACAAAAAAATACTCAGATAATAATCGTATCCAGAAAATTGCCCTTATTGACACATCAACATCACACTGTTTTTCTCTGTAGGAGATGCTGTACCCACAGGACAAATCCAGTCCTCACCTCCGCAACCCTGATATCCTGGTGGAGGAGAATGACAGCTCTCAGCTACCTCCATAAGCCTGCCTTACTACACAACATCAAAGTGCGCTTGGTGGAGACCAAGATAATCTACATCTACTGTGGTACTAAAGGAAATGCTTCCCCAGCTGTCTAATGGGACTTCTTTGTTTTACTGTTTATTTGCTGTCTTTACTGGACATAGAGATGGAACTGGAAATGTCATGTCTGGGTGATAAGTTGTGGTTTGGCATTTGTGTTAAATGTCCAATAGTCTTCTTCTCGGAGGATAATACACCTTCTCTATTCTATTCTATTATATTGTAATATATTCTATTCTATTATATTATATTGTATTCTATTCTATTATAATCTCTTATATTCTATTATATTATGTTATATTATATTGTATTATATTGTATTATATTGTATTCTATTGTATTCTGTTATATTCTATTCTATTGTATTCTATTGTATTCTATTAGCGACCCCACCTCCGCTCCCTCTGGACTGATCCTCAACACCCCCCTTCCCCCCACCTCCCCACCTGGGCTGGCTTTCACCACCAACCAAGTGAAGAGAGAGCTGGAGAGACTACATCAGTGGAAAGCGGCGGGCCCTGATGACATCAGCCCAAGGGTGCTTAGGGTCTGTGCTGACCAACTGTGTGGAATATTCCAGCGACACTTCAACCTTAGCCTGAGCCTGGAAAGGGTCCCTGTGCTGTGGAAAACATCCTGCCTCGTCCCAGTGCCCAAGAAGGCGCACCCCACTGTCCTGAATGACTTCAGACCTGTAGCGCTAACATCCCACATCTTGAAGACCCTGGAAAGGTTAGTCCTCGCTCACCTCAGATCCCTGGTGTGTACATCACTGGACCCCCTGGAGTTCGCATATCAGCGCAACATTGGGGTGGATTCAATCATGGTGAGCTACTGGGTGAGAAGATGAAGAGGATGAAAGTGGAAGCGCCCTTAGTCTCCTGGGTCACGGACCACCTGACCGGTAGGCCACAATTTGTGCGACTACAGAGCTGTGTGTCAGAACGGGCAGTGAGCAACACAGGGGCCCCCCAGGGACCGGTCCTGTCCCCCTTCCTGTTCACCCTCTACACCTCAGACTTCAGATATAACTCTGAAACATGCCACCATGCCACCAAAAAGGGCCAGAGCCGACTCTACTTTCCGAGGAGGCTCAGGTCCTTCAACGTGTGCAGTAAACTACTGCATACCTTCTAGACAATAGTTTGGCGCCGCCCTGAGTGGTCGCCTTTTAAGCAGCTCCCGTTGTCCGTGCATTAATTGTTGTTTTAGTTCGTTTTCTTTCGTCTATTTTCTTTAGTTTTATTTTTTATTTTGCTACAGTCGAACTATAACAGTTCAGGATTATGGATTTTATGGATTTTATCGCAGCTGAACGTCGACAGGAGTCGTCAACTGTTATTGTTTACAGCAGAGCCCAGCTCCTGGATTTAGCCCACGCAGCGCTGCTGCTCCCCAGGGAAAAGTTTGATATTCCGGACGAATTGAAAAGACGACGCCGTGGATGCAGGGCGGGATTGAAATGTAAGGCAAAGCGGAGGAGGTTCAAGTACAAGCCGGCTATACCATCTATTATTATGGGCAATGTGAGGTGTCTACATAACAAGATGGATGAGTTGGCGTGACTTGTTCGTGGACAAAGGATTTATCGGGAAGCTAGCCTAATGTGTTTTACTGAGACTTGGCTGAACGATAACATCCCCATACAGAACGTCACTATCGACGGTTTCCAGACCATCAGAGCGGACAGGGATCGCGTCTCTTCCGGTAAGAGTAAGGGTGGTGGGCTGGCTTTATTAGTTAACAACAGATGGTGTCATCCCAAACATATTACTCTTAAGGAAAAGTTTTGTAGCCCGGACATTGAACTGCTAGCCGTTAGCCTGAGACCCTACTATCTACCTAGGGAATTCACGGCGGCCATTGCTGTTATTGTTTACATCCCGCCCTCTGCTGACGCAAACGCAGCGTGTGACGTCATCCACTCTGTTATCGCGAGGTTACAGACAGCGCATCCCAGTGCTTTCTTTGCAATTTCGGGGGATTTTAACCATGCATCTCTCTCTTCAACGCTGCCCACGTTCAAACAGTTCGTGAAGTGCCCAACCAGGAATAATAAAACTCTGGACTTGTTATATGCTAATGTGAAGGATGCATACAACTCCACTGCACTCCCTCCCCTCGGTAGATCGGATCACAACCTTGTCCACCTCACCCCACTCTACAGGCCTATGGTCCAACAGCAGCCTGCAACCACCAGGACTATTAGGAGATGGTCCCCGGAGGCGAATGAGGCCCTACAGGACTGCTTTGAAACAACAGACTGGGATGTGTTCTGTGAGGCTCATGGGGAGGACATCGATGGACTCACTGACTGCATAACAGACTATATTAATTTTTGTGTAGACAACACTGTACCCACCAGGAAGGTACGCTGTTTCCCAAACAATAAACCCTGGGTCACCAGCGACCTGAAGGCCCTGCTGAATGAGAAGAAGAGGGCCTTCAAGGAGAAGGACAAGGACAAATTGAAATGCGTCCAGAGGGAGCTGAAGTTGCGGATTGCTGAGGGGAAGAGAGTGTATAAGGAGAAGATGGAGGACAAGCTGAGGCAGAGCCAGGTGAGAGAGGTGTGGAAGGGTATGAGAAATATCACTGGCTTCAAAAAGTCAAACAGTGGGCAGACGGAGGGGACCCAGGACAGAGCCAATGAGCTGAACCAATTTTTTAACAGGTTCGATACTGGCCCTGTCCACCTCCCCTCCAGCTCCCCAGACCACACACCCTCACGGCTATCCCACCCCCACTTTGCTCACAGCACCTCTGCTGAGACAATCAGTGACCCCACCTCCGCCCCTGCCCCCCCTGGACTGATCCTCAACACCCCCCTTCCCCCCACCTCCCTACCTGGGCTGGCTTTCACCACCAACCAAGTGAAGAGAGAGCTGGAGAGACTACACCAGTGGAAAGCGGCGGGCCCTGATGGCATCAGCCCAAGGGTGCTGAGGGTCTGTGCTGACCAACTGTGTGGAATACTCCAGCGTCTTTTCAACCTTAGCCTGAGCCTAGAAAGGGTCCCTGTGCTGTGGAAAACATCCTGCCTCGTCCCAGTGCCCAAGAAGGCACACCCCACTGTCCTGAATGACTTCAGACCTGTAGCGCTAACATCCCACATCATGAAGACCCTGGAAAGGTTAGTCCTCGCTCACCTCAGACCCCTGGTGTGTTCATCAATGGACCCCCTGCAGTTTGCATACCAGCGCAACATCGGGGTGGATGATGCAATCATCTACCTTCTGCAGAGGGCCTACTCTCACCTGGACAACGCAGGTTGCACTGTGAGGGTCATGTTTTTTGACTTCTCCAGTGCCTTCAATACCATTCAGCCCCTGCTACTGGGTGAGAAGATGAGGAGGATGAAAGTGGAAGGACCCTTAGTCTCCTGGGTCACGGACTACCTGACCGGTAGGCCACAATTTGTGCGACTACAGAGCTGTGTGTCAGAACGGGCAGTTAGCAACACAGGGGCCCCCCAGGGTACGGTCCTGTCCCCCTTCCTGTTCACCCTCTACACCTCAGACTTCAGATATAACTCTGAAACATGCCACCTACAGAAGTTCTCGGATGACTCTGCTATTGTAGGGTGCATCAGGGGTGGGCAGGAGGAGGAGTACAGGAGCACAATCAGTGACTTTGTGTTGTGGTGTGAGCAGAACCACCTTCAGCTCAACATCAGCAAAACTAAGGAGATGGTGGTGGACTTCAGGAGAACCAAGGCACAACTGACTGCAGTCCCTATAAAGGGGATGGATGTGGAAATGGTTGAGTCATACAAGTTCTTGGGTGTCCATATGGACAACAGACTGGAATGGGCTGGTAACACCGGGGCCCTGTACAAAAAGGGCCAGAGCCGACTCTACTTTCTGAGGAGGCTCAGGTCCTTCAACGTGTGCAGTAAACTACTGCATACCTTCTACCAGTCTGTGGTGGCCAGTGCCATCTTTTTTGCAGTGGTGTGCTGGGGAGCAAACATCAAAGCCGGTGATGCTACTCGGGTAAATAAGCTGATCAGGAAGGCTAGCTCTGTCCTGGGGATGAGCCTTGACACTCTAGAGGAGGTGGCGGAGAGACGGATCCTGGCCAAACTGCTGGCCATCATGGACAACGTCACCCACCCTCTGCACGCTATGGTTATGACGCAGAGGAGCTCTTTCAGTCACAGACTGATCCCACCACGGTGTGCCAGAGAGCGCTACAGGAGGTCCTTCCTGCCGGCGGCTATGAGACTATATAATGCCTCACCGGGGTGCCGTGCCGTCGGCAACATAGATCTGGAACTGTTGGGGTGCTAGGACCTAGTTTAATAATTATGCATCCATCCGTGAGTAACTCTGTTCCGTCAGCACTCATCCACTCAGGCCATACGTATTCATACAGGTCTGTATATACATACCCATGTACAGTTGTTATATTATATCACATGCAATATTGTAAGTAATTATTGGACCTAGGCATTCACTCAGGAATGCATATTAGTATCCTGCCAGTTGCACCTTTTCTCATTGCTTTTAGTATATCAAATGTGCAATAAGTGCAGTTGTCTGTAATTAAACCCTGCGCACTAAGGACTGTATTTTAAGGGAATTACTATTATTACCCCAATGATATCATACACACATTTAGCTATTAAAGTATCTCTTCCTGTCATTTACCTGTACAGTTTGTGTAAACATGCAAGTATTCACTTATCTGTAAATATAACTGTATACCTAACTGTACAGCTAATTTAACCATGCAAAATTTTCACCTACCTGTTCATTTACCCAGTCTGTCTATTAAGTAAACTATTATTACCCTCGCTCATATCATACGCATTAGCTACTGAAGTATTTCTCTGCCATCAACCTGTATAGTATAGTTAACCATCCAACATCCACCAATGTATAGTGTACATATTCAGCCAACCACTCATACTATGCAATGTCCTTTTATAGCTTTTTTTTGCACTCCAGATATCCTGTATTTCTATACTTTTTCATACTGCCGCTCTATGTATCATGTACCGTGTATCTGTCTTTTGTGTACTTTCGTTGTGGCATTTTGCACCTGCCCTGTGTTTTTGTTGTAGCTGCTTGATAATGAAATTTCCCCCCCGGGGGATCAATAAAGTACCTATCTATCTATCTATCTATCTATTTGTAGATGGTTAAAAGTAGCAATCATTTTGATTGACATGACATTCCAGTAGGGTCTGGCTCCAGCAGATACCTCCTCAGGACACAGACACTGTGAGGCATGCGAGCTGAGACAGGATGTCGAATGGTGTCAGAGGATGCTAGCAAACCAGTAGCTAACTAGCTACAGTAAATGATCAGACCGAAAACATGCAAGGAAAAGTGATCAGGTGAAATTACGACGTAAGTGTACAGAGAAATACAGATTCACTCTATCCAATCAGCAGCAGGATCAACATACAGCTCGCCCTCCTCTATACAGACTAATCAGTTGAGTTATTTAGCCCATACACATGACTTAAAGACAGTTCAATATGGTTTACAAACACTGACTGGCATGAGAGATGCTTAACTTTTTTTTCCCCCCATCACGGATAATTACAAAAAAATACTCAGATAATAATCGTATCCAGAAAATTGCCCTTATTGACACATCAACATCACACTGTTTTTCTCTGTAGGAGATGCTGTACCCACAGGACAAATCCAGTCCTCACCTCCGCAACCCTGATATCCTGGTGGAGGAGAATGACAGCTCTCAGCTACCTCCATAAGCCTGCCTTACTACACAACATCAAAGTGCGCTTGGTGGAGACCAAGATAATCTACATCTACTGTGGTACTAAAGGAAATGCTTCCCCAGCTGTCTAATGGGACTTCTTTGTTTTACTGTTTATTTGCTGTCTTTACTGGACATAGAGATGGAACTGGAAATGTCATGTCTGGGTGATAAGTTGTGGTTTGGCATTTGTGTTAAATGTCCAATAGTCTTCTTCTCGGAGGATAATACACCTTCTCTATTCTATTCTATTATATTGTAATATATTCTATTCTATTATATTATATTGTATTCTATTCTATTATAATCTCTTATATTCTATTATATTATGTTATATTATATTGTATTATATTGTATTATATTGTATTCTATTGTATTCTGTTATATTCTATTCTATTGTATTCTATTGTATTCTATTAGCGACCCCACCTCCGCTCCCTCTGGACTGATCCTCAACACCCCCCTTCCCCCCACCTCCCCACCTGGGCTGGCTTTCACCACCAACCAAGTGAAGAGAGAGCTGGAGAGACTTCATCAGTGGAAAGCGGCGGGCCCTGATGACATCAGCCCAAGGGTGCTTAGGGTCTGTGCTGACCAACTGTGTGGAATATTCCAGCGACACTTCAACCTTAGCCTGAGCCTGGAAAGGGTCCCTGTGCTGTGGAAAACATCCTGCCTCGTCCCAGTGCCCAAGAAGGCGCACCCCACTGTCCTGAATGACTTCAGACCTGTAGCGCTAACATCCCACATCTTGAAGACCCTGGAAAGGTTAGTCCTCGCTCACCTCAGATCCCTGGTGTGTACATCACTGGACCCCCTGGAGTTCGCATATCAGCGCAACATTGGGGTGGATTCAATCATGGTGAGCTACTGGGTGAGAAGATGAAGAGGATGAAAGTGGAAGCGCCCTTAGTCTCCTGGGTCACGGACCACCTGACCGGTAGGCCACAATTTGTGCGACTACAGAGCTGTGTGTCAGAACGGGCAGTGAGCAACACAGGGGCCCCCCAGGGACCGGTCCTGTCCCCCTTCCTGTTCACCCTCTACACCTCAGACTTCAGATATAACTCTGAAACATGCCACCATGCCACCAAAAAGGGCCAGAGCCGACTCTACTTTCCGAGGAGGCTCAGGTCCTTCAACGTGTGCAGTAAACTACTGCATACCTTCTAGACAATAGTTTGGCGCCGCCCTGAGTGGTCGCCTTTTAAGCAGCTCCCGTTGTCCGTGCATTAATTGTTGTTTTAGTTCGTTTTCTTTCGTCTATTTTCTTTAGTTTTATTTTTTATTTTGCTACAGTCGAACTATAACAGTTCAGGATTATGGATTTTATGGATTTTATCGCAGCTGAACGTCGACAGGAGTCGTCAACTGTTATTGTTTACAGCAGAGCCCAGCTCCTGGATTTAGCCCACGCAGCGCTGCTGCTCCCCAGGGAAAAGTTTGATATTCCGGACGAATTGAAAAGACGACGCCGTGGATGCAGGGCGGGATTGAAATGTAAGGCAAAGCGGAGGAGGTTCAAGTACAAGCCGGCTATACCATCTATTATTATGGGCAATGTGAGGTGTCTACATAACAAGATGGATGAGTTGGCGTGACTTGTTCGTGGACAAAGGATTTATCGGGAAGCTAGCCTAATGTGTTTTACTGAGACTTGGCTGAACGATAACATCCCCATACAGAACGTCACTATCGACGGTTTCCAGACCATCAGAGCGGACAGGGATCGCGTCTCTTCCGGTAAGAGTAAGGGTGGTGGGCTGGCTTTATTAGTTAACAACAGATGGTGTCATCCCAAACATATTACTCTTAAGGAAAAGTTTTGTAGCCCGGACATTGAACTGCTAGCCGTTAGCCTGAGACCCTACTATCTACCTAGGGAATTCACGGCGGCCATTGCTGTTATTGTTTACATCCCGCCCTCTGCTGACGCAAACGCAGCGTGTGACGTCATCCACTCTGTTATCGCGAGGTTACAGACAGCGCATCCCAGTGCTTTCTTTGCAATTTCGGGGGATTTTAACCATGCATCTCTCTCTTCAACGCTGCCCACGTTCAAACAGTTCGTGAAGTGCCCAACCAGGAATAATAAAACTCTGGACTTGTTATATGCTAATGTGAAGGATGCATACAACTCCACTGCACTCCCTCCCCTCGGTAGATCGGATCACAACCTTGTCCACCTCACCCCACTCTACAGGCCTATGGTCCAACAGCAGCCTGCAACCACCAGGACTATTAGGAGATGGTCCCCGGAGGCGAATGAGGCCCTACAGGACTGCTTTGAAACAACAGACTGGGATGTGTTCTGTGAGGCTCATGGGGAGGACATCGATGGACTCACTGACTGCATAACAGACTATATTAATTTTTGTGTAGACAACACTGTACCCACCAGGAAGGTACGCTGTTTCCCAAACAATAAACCCTGGGTCACCAGCGACCTGAAGGCCCTGCTGAATGAGAAGAAGAGGGCCTTCAAGGAGAAGGACAAGGACAAATTGAAATGCGTCCAGAGGGAGCTGAAGTTGCGGATTGCTGAGGGGAAGAGAGTGTATAAGGAGAAGATGGAGGACAAGCTGAGGCAGAGCCAGGTGAGAGAGGTGTGGAAGGGTATGAGAAATATCACTGGCTTCAAAAAGTCAAACAGTGGGCAGACGGAGGGGACCCAGGACAGAGCCAATGAGCTGAACCAATTTTTTAACAGGTTCGATACTGGCCCTGTCCACCTCCCCTCCAGCTCCCCAGACCACACACCCTCACGGCTATCCCACCCCCACTTTGCTCACAGCACCTCTGCTGAGACAATCAGTGACCCCACCTCCGCCCCTGCCCCCCCTGGACTGATCCTCAACACCCCCCTTCCCCCCACCTCCCTACCTGGGCTGGCTTTCACCACCAACCAAGTGAAGAGAGAGCTGGAGAGACTACACCAGTGGAAAGCGGCGGGCCCTGATGGCATCAGCCCAAGGGTGCTGAGGGTCTGTGCTGACCAACTGTGTGGAATACTCCAGCGTCTTTTCAACCTTAGCCTGAGCCTAGAAAGGGTCCCTGTGCTGTGGAAAACATCCTGCCTCGTCCCAGTGCCCAAGAAGGCACACCCCACTGTCCTGAATGACTTCAGACCTGTAGCGCTAACATCCCACATCATGAAGACCCTGGAAAGGTTAGTCCTCGCTCACCTCAGACCCCTGGTGTGTTCATCAATGGACCCCCTGCAGTTTGCATACCAGCGCAACATCGGGGTGGATGATGCAATCATCTACCTTCTGCAGAGGGCCTACTCTCACCTGGACAACGCAGGTTGCACTGTGAGGGTCATGTTTTTTGACTTCTCCAGTGCCTTCAATACCATTCAGCCCCTGCTACTGGGTGAGAAGATGAGAAGGATGAAAGTGGAAGCACCCTTAGTCTCCTGGGTCACGGACTACCTGACCGGTAGGCCACAATTTGTGCGACTACAGAGCTGTGTGTCAGAACGGGCAGTTAGCAACACAGGGGCCCCCCAGGGTACGGTCCTGTCCCCCTTCCTGTTCACCCTCTACACCTCAGACTTCAGATATAACTCTGAAACATGCCACCTACAGAAGTTCTCGGATGACTCTGCTATTGTAGGGTGCATCAGGGGTGGGCAGGAGGAGGAGTACAGGAGCACAATCAGTGACTTTGTGTTGTGGTGTGAGCAGAACCACCTTCAGCTCAACATCAGCAAAACTAAGGAGATGGTGGTTGACTTCAGGAGAACCAAGGCACAACTGACTGCAGTCCCTATAAAGGGGATGGATGTGGAAATGGTTGAGTCATACAAGTTCTTGGGTGTCCATATGGACAACAGACTGGAATGGGCTGGTAACACCGGGGCCCTGTACAAAAAGGGCCAGAGCCGACTCTACTTTCTGAGGAGGCTCAGGTCCTTCAACGTGTGCAGTAAACTACTGCATACCTTCTACCAGTCTGTGGTGGCCAGTGCCATCTTTTTTGCAGTGGTGTGCTGGGGAGCAAACATCAAAGCCGGTGATGCTTCTCGGGTAAATAAGCTGATCAGGAAGGCTAGCTCTGTCCTGGGGATGAGCCTTGACACTCTAGAGGAGGTGGCGGAGAGACGGATCCTGGCCAAACTGCTGGCCATCATGGACAACGTCACCCACCCTCTGCACGCTATGGTTATGACGCAGAGGAGCTCTTTCAGTCACAGACTGATCCCACCACGGTGTGCCAGAGAGCGCTACAGGAGGTCCTTCCTGCCGGCGGCTATGAGACTATATAATGCCTCACCGGGGTGCCGTGCCGTCGGCAACATAGATCTGGAACTGTTGGGGTGCTAGGACCTAGTTTAACAATTATGCATCCATCCGTGAGTAACTCTGTTCCGTCAGCACTCATCCACTCAGGACCTACTTATTCATACAGGTCTGTATATACATACCCATGTACAGTTGTTATATTATATCACATGCAATATTGTAAGTAATTATTGGACCTAGGCATTCACTCAGGAATGCATATTCGTATCCTGCCAGTTGCACCTTTTCTCATTGCTTTTAGTATATCAAATGTGCAATAAGTGCAGTTGTCTGTAATTAAACCCTGCGCACTAAGGACTGTATTTTAAGGGAATTACTATTATTACCCCAATGATATCATACACACATTTAGCTATTAAAGTATCTCTTCCTGTCATTTACCTGTACAGTTTGTGTAAACATGCAAGTATTCACTTATCTGTAAATATAACTGTATACCTAACTGTACAGCTAATTTAACCATGCAAAATTTTCACTTACCTGTTCATTTACCCAGTCTGTCTATTAAGTAAACTATTATTACCCTCGCTCATATCATACGCATTAGCTACTGAAGTATTTCTCTGCCATCAACCTGTATAGTATAGTTAACCATCCAACATCCACCAATGTATAGTGTACATATTCAGCCAACCACTCATACTATGCAATGTCCTTTTATAGCTTTTTTTTGCACTCCAGATATCCTGTATTTCTATACTTTTTCATACTGCCGCTCTATGTATCATGTACCGTGTATCTGTCTTTTGTGTACTTTCGTTGTGGCATTTTGCACCTGCCCTGTGTTTTTGTTGTAGCTGCTTGATAATGAAATTTCCCCCCCGGGGGATCAATAAAGTACCTATCTATCTATCTATCTATCTACCAGTCTGTGGTGGCCAGTGCCATCTTTTTAGCAGGGTACTTTAACGTATCCGCTCTAATCAACACTACGACCAGAAAGACAATGGCGATCTCTACTAGGAAAACCAGAGTCTTACCTCATGACCCATCTATCGAAGCCCAGCTCAATCGTAAATATATAAATAGCATTTACTTTTTTCGAATGGGCGGTTATTAGAGTGCATAAGATTTTGTATTTACGTGAGCATAGCTTCTCAAGGTCCGATAGAGACCCATTCATTTGGCTCTTTCTTTCCCCACCCCCTTTCCTGTGTGTAACCAGCCTTCATATCGGGTTAGTCCACTAAGGACTTTTCATGGCATGATTAGTAATCAATGTATAATCTATCCTGTTGTATGTATGTAATTCTGTGTGATTATTTAGGTAGTTAGTAAATAAATAATTAAGCCAATTTTTGTATCGCTGATTCATGGAGAATAGGGTTCATGCAGATAGATCTTACGACGTTCAGATGAGACTGATAGAAGGTAAAGAATAGTTAATGACTGATTGATAGATATATAGATAGATAGATAGATAGATAGATAGATAGATAGATAGATAGATAGATAGATAGATAGATAGATAGATAGATAGATAGATAGATAGATAGATAGATAGATAGATAGATACTTTATTGATCCACCGGGGGGGAAATTTCATTGTCAAGCAGCTACACAAAACACAGGGCAGGTGCAAAATGCCACAACGAAAGTACACAAAAGACAGATACACGATACATGATACATAGAGCGGCAGTATGGAAAAGTATAGAAATACAAGATATCTGGAGTGCAAAAAAATAAAAGCTATAAAAAAGCTGATGACTGAAATGTAAGAATTCTGGACACCCAGTATCGTTTCCAAGTCACCTTCCCCTTTACCCCATCCTCTCAGGCCCTGGAGCTACTGCAGCTACCATCCAGCCTCAGACTGGGCTTCCTCACCAGGATCTAGTGATCCCTGGGGGTGTTAGAGAATTGTCCAGTAACCTAAAAGTGGCTGCTTTCAGTCCCAGGGATGACAGGGGAAAAGCTGGCAGGAGTGAAGTTGCCACTATCTACCAGAGGCTCAGGTGGCAATGACTGCCATTGTGTCCTTGAGCAAGGCACTCCTAATCTGCTCCAGGGGCGCTGCTCTGAAACCAGCCTTTTAAAATCAGCACAGGAAATATTGCTCCAAATAACTAAATATCCTTTTAAAATGATGTGTTTTGATTTACACTTGTTATACAGTTATATTAAGCTGACGCCTGACGAAGGTCCGATGTACAGCAAATGTAGATGCTGTTGCAGAGTGATTTTCTAAAGCTTGGTAGTATAATGAGAAACCTTACTTCTCAGTTTAGATGAGATGACAAATACAGTTCAATAGCAAACTGTGCTGTTTTTTTTTACATTGTTTAAGTAAACCGAGAATGTGTCCTCTCAATGTTATTGAGTACCATGCACAGTAAATCAATTATAGCTTGTCAATTGTTTTGAAGATACAAATTAAACAAATTATGCCACATAGAAGTATTTTTCTATGTAATATTTAAGATATAAAAACATGTGCCTAAAATTAATTATGTGAATAAAATGTTGTATTAGTTAATAGTGTTTCTGTTTGTAAGGATTTTTTACACAGCTGCAAGTTTGTTTACAGGAGCACTTTAGACTTCCATGATAACATCATCCTTGTCTAGAATGTTCTGTTATGGGTAAAACTTCTCTTTTCTCGTCATGCACAACATTAGTGGTAAAGTAAGTTTAAAAAAAAGATCATAGCAATTGCGCAGTGGAGGATCTAGCCTTAATAGTACCACGGCCAGTGGCAGCTTCCCTACTGGAAAACTGGGAGAGCATCTTTTACCTGACGTCATGCCAACTGAATCAGCTGCGAGTCTTTAGTTTGCAAAGAGCCTTTTTGCTGCCCGCCGCTGCTCTGACAACGGGAATATATGAGATTTTCCATAAACCCTGAAATGGCTACACAGGAGGTACAACCGAATGAGACTCTCACTAACCTAAAAGCGGAATCCGATACGTTGAAAACGAAGCTGGAGGATGAAAGAGCGAAGCTGCACGATGTCGAACGTGAGTGGTGCTGAGAATGAGAGAGGAGAGGGGAAGGGAAGGGAAGGCCCCGCGAATTAAAACATAATCTGCCTTCCGAATAGGATTGCATTACAAATGTAAACCCGACCATATTAGAATAGATATGTAATAGGCATATATTGTGAATGTGTCATATTGTTATTATTAGGCCACAGTGCATTGATTCGGTAATTTGAAGAAAATTTAATATTTTTGCATAATTTGTAATTGGTTATTTGTAGCCACGCCCACTTGTCGGATTTGTTCCGATGACAAGCTGCATAGAAGGACTATTTGTATATTTCCATCTGCAATTAGACACGTAGCCTAGGCTGTGGTTGAATTTTCTCCAGTATTTGCCATTTCTGTTGACACTCAAAAGCACAGTTTTATTATAGCCTAGCCCAGGCGGTAATAGCATTATTCATATTCATCCTTGATGTATGCTTAGTCTGTCAATCAGAGAGATTCATTTAACATCTCTAACCGTTAACTGCGCTTTCATCCCCAACCCGATGCGTTGTATTATTGCTAGAATACATTAAGACCGTGCTCATGGTATGATAACCACAGGCAAACGTCCCTTAACAACTGTACACTAACGTTAGTTATTGCTAGGGCCATATAACTAACCACTCTAACGTTAGATTCATTTACAACAGTGCCCTAATGTCGGATATTGGTCCACAACTAACCAATTTAACTTTGGATATTGGTCCCTACTACCTACAACAGTACACCAACGTTGAATATTGGTCCCTACTACCTACAACGGTACACCAACGTTGAATATTGGTCCCTACTCCCTACAAAAGTATGCTAACGTTGAATATTGGTCCCTACTACCTACAACAGTACACCAACGTTGAATATTGGTCCCTACTCCCTACAAAAGTATGCTAACGTTGGATCTTGGTCCCTACTACCTACAACAGTACACCAACGTTGAATATTGGTCCCTACTCCCTACAACAGTATGCTAACGTTGGATCTTGGTCCCTACTACCTACAACAGTATGCTAACGTTGGATCTTGGTCCCTACGACAGTACACCAGGTGGCGGAGAAGGTGGATGGACTGGGCCAGTTTATTATGAAGACCCGGCGGACTCTGAAGGGACATGGCAACAAAGTTCTCTGCATGGACTGGTGTAACGACAAGAGGAGGATCGTCAGCTCATCACAGGTGAGTCCTAAAAGTTGATTTAATGCTGTCGCCACTCCCTGTGGTCACTCCCTGTGGTCACTGTCCATGGTCACTCCCTGTGGTCACTCCCTGTGGTCACTCCCTGTGGTCACTGTCCATGGTCACTCCCTGTGGTCACTGTCCATGGTCACTCCCTGTGGTCACTCCCTGTGGTCACTCCCTGTGGTCACTGTCCATGGTCACTCCCTGTGGTCACTGTCCATGGTCACTCCCTGTGGTCACTGTCCATGGTCACTCCCTGTGGTCACTGTCCATGGTCACTCCCTGTGGTCACTCCCTGTGGTCACTCCCTGTGGTCACTCCCTGTGGTCACTCCCTGTGGTCACTGTCCATGGTCACTCCCTGTGGTCACTCCCTGTGGTCACTGTCCATGGTCACTCCCTGTGGTCACTGTCCATGGTCACTCCCTGTGGTCACTGTCCATGGTCACTCCCTGTGGTCACTGTCCATGGTCACTCCCTGTGGTCACTGTCCATGGTCACTCCCTGTGGTCACTGTCCATGGTCACTCCCTGTGGTCACTGTCCATGGTCCTGAAACAGATAGTAAGCTCGTCATCGGGGTATTTGAGGTTTGGAAAGGTCCTAAACAGATTTGTTCATGCAGTCGTCACCCTGATATACTTGGTGCTGAATATTGTATTTTCTTCAACTAATATCCAATGCTTTCAGTGGTTATAACATCTGTTCCATATTCTGTTGGAAATATAGAGAATCTTACACCTGTGTGCCACTTCTAATGTTTCCCCCCTCTTACGTCTCAGGATGGAAAAGTGATTGTATGGGATGCCTTCACCACCAACAAGGTAGGGCATGTTTCTTCACTGTACAGAAAGGCTATAGAGTTGACAATAGGTTGGACCTACATAGTGCTCTATTGACCCTAGTCAAAAGTACTGCACTATATTTGCAAGGGAGCCCTGCATCTCACAATTACACAACAAATACAGACCCGGAAGCATGTAGGTAACAGGGCGTCATCTGGGCCGCAGCCATTGGCTTTCATAGCTAGTTTTATTTTGTCCTTTCCTTTGAAGCATGCAATCATTGGGAATAGGAGCAGCCAATATTCCCTTGGCAGATTTTAATTCTGTTTTTGTTGTATTTGCTTATTTCTGTAAGCAGGAAGTTTCCCCACTGAGTTTGATGATGTTATGGTGTTGAGTCTCCCTCGTGTATTTGAGATTGATTATATTGCAGTTGAACTGTGCAGAATCACTGATCAAATCACCTTGCATCCAAAATAACTATTCATTATGTGATCAAGATCAGAGATTCGGCGCCTCGTTAAAACTGATCCCCTCAATCACGCCGATTGTTTTCTAGGAGCATGCAGTGACCATGATGACGCTGATTGTACCTTTATAACATGGTGTCCTCTAGGAGCATGCAGTGACCATGCCGTGCACCTGGGTGATGGCCTGTGCCTACGCCCCCTCTGGATGTGCAGTAGCCTGTGGGTAAGTCCCACTACTCCACCCAGACGCTCCCTTTCTCCACTACTGTGCTTCTGCTTGCCCTCTGGGGTCTAGGTCCGGTTACTGTAAAACACAACTGTTGACGTTAAAAGCTTTAGAAATACAATTTCATTGATTGATTGTGTTTCAGTGGCCTGGACAGCAAGTGCTCAGTGTACCCTCTGTCCTTGATCAATTGATTTGATTGATTAATTGTGTTTCAGTGGCCTGGACAACAAGTGCTCAGTGTACCCTCTGTCCTTGGACAAGAATGAGAACCTGGCAGCGAAGAAGAAGTCTGTGGCCATGCACACCAACTACTTATCTGCCTGTAGCTTCACCAACTCAGACATGCAGGTTAGAGAAAACACTTCTTCTTGTGATGGACTGATTATTTGTCGTACATTTGTATATTTTGTTATAGTTTTTACCAAGGTTCATATGGTTTGTATTCACTCCTTTCTTTAACTCATTGAATTACTTGATTACTGCTAAATCAGTTTACTTTCCTATGGCAGATGAGTAATGGGAAATCACAGCCTGTCATACTGTACTGTACTCTATGCCCGACCTGGAGAGAACTTCCATCCTTGTTTAATAATTCACAACAGTCAAATGATTCCCATTGGATGTGGTTAGTCACATGCTTTAGCCTCGGCCAAGACTCTTCTATTTCTGGGGCAGTGTCAGCAAATTCTTAATTCTGAATTTGAATTCTGACCTTACTATTGGTAGTTGTGTGGTTGTACTTTGCTCTCTTGGAGCCGGTTTCCCTGACATATTCAATATAGAACCTCCAGTGAAAATTCATTTTATTCCTGAAATGAGCTTTAATACAGTTGTGGGAAACCAGTCCTGTATGTACATTATGGGGTGAATCCTAACCTTAACTTTAATTTTCACTTAGTCTCCCATTGATATTCAATGGATGACTGAGTGGCAGTTAGTATTCTGTTGTGAATCCAAGATGCAGTTTGCGATGAACCCCTTCTGTTCCAGATCCTGACGTCGAGCGGAGATGGAACCTGTGCATTATGGGATGTGGAGAGTGGTCAGCTGTTGCAGAGTTTCCATGGACACGCCGCTGATGTTCTCTGTCTGGACCTGGCTCCTTCTGAGACCGGCAACACCTTCGTCTCTGGGGTGAGGAGAGGACTAATAGTATTTCACTTTGTCCATAATGACTGCTCCTGCATCCTGACTGCTCCGACATCCTGACTGCTCCTACATCATGACTGCTGCTACATCCTGACTGCTCCTACATCCTGACTGCTGCTACATCCTGACTGCTCCTACATCCTGACTGCTGCTACATCCTGACTGCTCCTACATCCTGACTGCTCCAACATCCTGACTGCTCCTACATCCTGACTGCTCCTACATCATGACTGCTGCTACATCCTGACTGCTGCTACATCCTGACTGCTCCTACATCCTGACTGCTCCTACATCATGACTGCTGCTACATCCTGACTGCTCCTACATCCTGACTGCTGCTACATCC
Organism: Thymallus thymallus; assembly: GCA_023634145.1. Taxonomy (NCBI): domain Eukaryota; kingdom Metazoa; phylum Chordata; class Actinopteri; order Salmoniformes; family Salmonidae; genus Thymallus; species Thymallus thymallus. The sequence goes on from CM042392.1 coordinate 33,873,086, forward strand.
TGACTGCTCCTACATCATGACTGCGCCTATATCATGACTGCTCCTACATTATTTTTAATTTTTTATTTAACTAGGCAAGTCAGTTAAGAACAAATTCTTATTTACTATGACGGCCTCCCAAAAGGCCTCCTGCAGGGATTAAAAATATATATAAATTAAATATAAATATAGGACAAAACACACATCACGACAAGAGAGACAAAACAACACTACATAAAGAGATACCTAAGACAACAACATAGCAAGGCAGCAACACAACATGGTAGCAACACAACATGGTAGCAACACAGCATGGTAGCAACACAACATGGTAGCAGCACAAAACAGGGTACAAACATTACTGGGCACAGACAACAGCACAAAGGGCAAGAAGGTAGAGATGACAATACATCACACAAAGCAGCCACAACTGTCAGTAAGAGTGTCCATGATTGAGTCTTTGAATGAAGAGATTGAGATAAAACTGTCCAGTTAGGGGTACATCCTGACTGCTCCTACATAATGACTGCTCCTACATAATGACTGCTCCTACATAATGACTGCTCCTACATAATGACTGCTCCTACATAATGACTGCTCCTATAAGCCTTCTCCCTCCTCTTCTCCCTTTCGTATTTTAAAAATGTTATTCCAAGAGAATTTAATTGATAAGGGGAAATAGATGAAAGGGCACCATAGTGAAGAAATAGTGTCGGGCTTGAGATTCCAACCCCGTGTGGCATGTGTGGTCCAGAGACTGCAAAGATACTGTGGTTCATTTGACATAATGTGGATATTTTCAACCTTTATTTAACCCTGAAAGGCCCTTGAGGTTAAACCCTCTTTTGCGAGGGCGACCTGTCAAAAGGTCAGCATTAATTGGTCAATCCAGAATCCTCTTCTCTGTGTGTCTAATGCAGGGCTGTGACAAGAAGGCCAATGTATGGGACATGCGCTCAGGCCAGTGCATCCAGTCCTTCGAAACCCACGAATCAGACATCAACAGCGTCAGGTGAGGTCACGAGTTATGAGTTTATTCCAAGCGATTTACAGAACTGTCAACACTGACAATGACGTATAAACAGTATATTACCTCTCCCCTCCACTTTACATGGTTTCTTATATTCCCTGGCGTTTCTCTCCGCCTTGGCATCAGGTATTACCCCAGTGGAGATGCATTTGCTTCAGGCTCCGATGATGCTACAGTGAGTTACCGTACATATAATTGACTGTTTGATTTACTGCCTTTCGATGTCATGAAGTTCATGAAGTAATTTCTTAGTAAAAACAATTATTTACCCCATTTGCTAAAAAAATCTAAACATTCACAAACATTGTTTGTTTCAGTGTCGTCTCTATGACCTGAGGGCAGACAGAGAAGTGGCTATTTATTCCAAAGAGAGCATCATATTTGGTGCCTCCAGTGTTGACTTCTCTCTCAGTGGTAAGACAAGGCCCTTAGGGATCGATTCAATCCGTAGTGAATATAGCCCTTATTCTAGTGTCCTTATAATACATGTGAATTTACTCTTCAGTGATCAATATCACTAACTAAACCCGGAATTATTTGTAATAAATGAAATTAATGTTATTTTCTTTTGAATATGAACAGCTTACTTTCACATTAACCTTCTTATCAGAAATGTGTTGCATTTATATTGTTGAAAGACATGTATTTTCTTCTTCAGGCCGGCTACTGTTCGGTGGCTACAACGACTACACCATCAATGTGTGGGATGTCTTGAAGGGGACGAGGGTGTCCATCCTGTTTGGACATGAGAACCGTGTCAGCACTCTGCGTGTGTCTCCTGATGGAACAGCCTTCTGCTCAGGGTCTTGGGACCACACTCTCAGGGTGAGGGATAGGGGTTATCACCTGGGTAACATTCCCAAAGGACCACACTCTCAGGGTGAGGGATAGGGGTTATCACCTGGGTAACATTCCCAAAGGACCACACTCTCAGGGTGAGGGATAGGGGTTATCACCTGGGTAACATTCCCAAAGGACCACACTCTCAGGGTGAGGGATAGGGGTTATCACCTAGGAAACACATCCTCACTAACGAGATCACTCTCTGGGCCAGCACAGGTGAAACACATCCTCACTAACGAGATCACTCTCTGGGCCAGCACAGATGAAACACATCCTCACTAACAAGATCACTCTCTGGGCCAGCACAGATGAAACACATCCTCACTAACGAGATCACTCTCTGGGCCAGCACAGGTGAAACACATCCTCACTAACAAGATCACTCTCTGGGCCAGCACAGGTGAAACACATCCTCACTAACGAGATCACTCCCTGGGCCAGCACAGGTAAAACACATCCTCACTAACAAGGTGACTCCAACCCACAATCCAGTCTAGTAGGTGGCGGTAATGCACCTTTGAGATGAGTTGCCAACCGCCAATAAAACCTGAAAGAAGAAAGAAGAAGAAGAAGAAGAAGGTGACTCCAATCAGTTCTCCTCAGCTAACATGCTAACCAACCTGGATAGAGAAACTGAAACCTGTAACACCAGCTAACATGCTAACCAACCTGGATAGAGAAACTGAAACCTGTAACACCTGCTGACATGCTAACCAACCTGGATAGAGAAACTGAAACCTGTAACACCTGCTGACATGCTAACCAACCTGGATAGAGAAACTGAAACCTGTAACACCTGCTGACATGCTAACCAACCTGGATAGAGAAACTGAAACCCGTAACACCTGCTGACATGCTAACCAACCTGGATAGAGAAACTGAAACCTGTAACACCTGCTGACATGCTAACCAACCTGGATAGAGAAACTGAAACCTGTAACACCTGCTGACATGCTAACCAACCTGGATAGAGAAACTGAAACCTGTAACACCTGCTGACATGCTAACCAACCTGGATAGAGAAACTGAAACCTGTAACACCTGCTGACATGCTAACCAACCTGGATAGAGAAACTGAAACCCGTAACACCTGCTGACATGCTAACCAACCTGGATAGAGAAACTGAAACCCGTAACACCTGCTGACATGCTAACCAACCTGGATAGAGAAACTGAAACCTGTAACACCTGCTGACATGCTAACCAACCTGGATAGAGAAACTGAAACCCGTAACACCTGCTGACATGCTAACCAACCTGGATAGAGAAACTGAAACCCGTAACACCTGCTGACATGCTAACCAACCTGGATAGAGAAACTGAAACCCGTAACACCTGCTGACATGCTAACCAACCTGGATAGAGAAACTGAAACCTGTAACACCTGCTGACATGCTAACCAACCTGGATAGAGAAACTGAAACCTGTAACACCTGCTGACATGCTAACCAACCTGGATAGAGAAACTGAAACCTGTAACACCTGCTGACATGCTAACCAACCTGGATAGAGAAACTGAAACCCGTAACACCTGCTGACATGCTAACCAACCTGGATAGAGAAACTGAAACCTGTAACACCTGCTGACATGCTGACCAACCTGGATAGAGAAACTGAAACCCGTAACACCTGCTGACATGCTAACCAACCTGGATAGAGAAACTGAAACCTGTAACACCTGCTGACATGCTAACCAACCTGGATAGAGAAACTGAAACCTGTAACACCTGCTGACATGCTAACCAACCTGGATAGAGAAACTGAAACCTGTAACACCTGCTGACATGCTAACCAACCTGGATAGAGAAACTGAAACCCGTAACACCTGCTGACATGCTAACCAACCTGGATAGAGAAACTGAAACCTGTAACACCTGCTGACATGCTAACCAACCTGGATAGAGAAACTGAAACCTGTAACACCTGCTGACATGCTAACCAACCTGGATAGAGAAACTGAAACCTGTAACACCTGCTGACATGCTAACCAACCTGGATAGAGAAACTGAAACCTGTAACACCTGCTGACATGCTAACCAACCTGGATAGAGAAACTGAAACCCGTAACACCTGCTCCTGTCTTCTTGTCTTTCACTGATGCCCGTGCCCTCTCCATTTTCTTCTTCTTCTGTAGAACAGCACAATGTATTACTTTTGGTCCATAATTTATATAATGTCTATTTTTTCAGTAATTGTATGTTTCTCTCTATTTTTTTAGATCTGGGCTTAAAGAAGAGGACAATTACAGAAGAGGAGAACTGACCAAGTGAATCCAGTGGTAGATAGATGGAGACAGTTGTAAATAAGAGACAGACATGTTCCACTCTGCTTGAGTACAATCATAGACATCATAAACTACGTTTCCATCCAATCGGCGACAGATTTTCATGTGAATATTCTAAAATCTGCATAAAGAAAATATGCCGATTTTCCCACTAGTGATGTGTTTCCGCCACTGACTTGTTGTGGATCAAAATTAGTGTGTGATGACGTAGTGAACACTGTACCTTTTCACTTAAATTTTCATGTGCCGAATAAAAGTCTAAAGTTGAATGTGTGTCCATCGCATTTTCAACTCTACCGATACTTTTTTTTATAAAAACTGTTGTGTTAAATAACATGTGACAACTCTAGTCTTGGCACATGCGCTCTAACCAGCAGCTCACGGATACAGTGCGGTTAGGTTAGTTTACATGAGATTATTAAGTATAAAACCGAAACTTCCTGTTTCCATCACAGCTGTCCTGATTATCTTTTATACGGTATGACTTTACTCGTATAAAAACTGTGGCTGGAAACAGAGGCTCGTATTCAGTTGTACAATAATACAGAAGTGCAATAGAAGAAGGGTGGTGTAAATACTCAGTCTTACTGTATTGTGTGTTCCAGCTGTCAGGGTGCGTTTGGACCATGGTCTTTGAAAAGTTAACAGTCATCAAACCGTGAAGACACACTTTTATTACAAGCTTTAATAAAGAATTTTAGATCACACAAGGTCAATTTATCCTGTGGTAATGTATCACACACACAACAATGATATAGCTACTCTAGTCTGAAGTATATGGTGATGAACAGCACAGGATAATTGCATGAGGTTTGAAAGGAGTATAGTGGTGAACATACAGAAAACTAAAGAGTTGTCTTCAATAGTCGAACTTATAAGATAACATACAGGCAAGTGGTACTTAATGTAGTATGATGCAGTGTTTAGATTTGAGATATGAGTAGAAACAGTTCATATGTAGACTATACTTTACTGTGGGAATATAAACATTTGGGAACAAGCCTGAGGACCAATCTGGTTGATGACACATTTGCCATCCTAATACTTTTATTTTATTGTCCCTGATTTTCTTTTCACAAATGTTATTTTTACCAGTGGAATTAACACATACTGCTTAAGATTATCACATGACAGACACTAGATAATACCTAGCTAACATAATGTTCACATGACAGACACTAGATAATACCTAGCTAACATAATGTTCACATGACAGACACTAGATAATACCTAGCTAACATGATGTTCACATGACAGACACTAGATAATACCTAGCTAACATGATGTTCACATGACAAACACTAGATAATACCTAGCTAACATGATGTTCACATGACAGACACTAGATAATACCTAGCTAACATGATGTTCACATGACAGACACTAGATAATACCTAGCTAACATGATGTTCACATGACAGACACTAGATAATACCTAGCTAACATGATGTTCACACGACAGACACTAGATAATACCTAGCTAACATGATGTTCACATGACAGACAATGGATAACACCTAGCTAACATGATGTTCACATGACAGACACTATATAATACCTAGCTAACATGACGTACACTAGATAATACCTAGCTAACATGATGTTCACATGACAGACAATAGATAACACCTAGCTAACATGATGTTCACATGACGTACACTAGATAATACCTAGCTAACATGATGTTCACATGACAGACAATAGATAACACCTAGCTAACATGATGTTCACATGACAGACAATAGATAACACCTAGCTAACATGATGTTCACATGACAGACAATATATAACACCTAGCTAACATGATGTTCACATGACAGACAATAGATAACACCTAGCTAACATGATGTTCACACGACAGACAATAGATAACACCTAGCTAACATGATGTTCACATGACAGACAATAGATAACACCTAGCTAACATGATGTTCACATGACAGACAATAGATAACACCTAGCTAACATGATGTTCACACGACAGACAATAGATAACACCTAGCTAACATGATGTTCACATGACAGACAATAGATAACACCTAGCTAACATGATGTTCACACGACAGACAATAGATAACACCTAGCTAACATGATGTTCACATGACAGACAATAGATAACACCTAGCTAACATGATGTTCACACGACAGACAATAGATAACACCTAGCTAACATGATGTTCACATGACAGACAATAGATAACACCTAGCTAACATGATGTTCACATGACAGACAATAGATAACACCTAGCTAACATGATGTTCACACGACAGACAATAGATAACACCTAGCTAACATGATGTTCACATGACAGACAATAGATAACACCTAGCTAACATGATGTTCACACGACAGACAATAGATAACACCTAGCTAACATGATGTTCACATGACAGACAATAGATAACACCTAGCTAACATGATGTTCACATGACAGACAATAGATAACACCTAGCTAACATGATGTTCACACGACAGACACATGATTATACAACACTGAAATGATGGTTTCTCCCCATTGTGAGTCCTATGCAGTTTCAGTGGGTTCCCACTTATTTAAATTCTTAGACTTATTCACTCCTATTCATGCAATTGTTCTGATGATCGTAGTTTGATAATTTTGTGTAATTATTATATTGTAGTTTAGTGTATTTACAGTACAAGTTACCCCTCAAACAAGCACAATATGTATTTAATTCCAAAGGAAATCCAATGGATCCTTTTTAAGCATTTTATACAATTTACTTTAAATTACACATAAACCCGAAATAGGGTAACAACATCAATAAAGAAACCAAATGTGTTGTATTACCTTGGTGGGGTGTAGATGAATAGACAACATAGAATGCGACAAGCTGACTAATTGAAAAGGTGAACGATTCTACTATGGGGCTGTTTGATTTTGCTATTGGTTAGTCGTGTTGTTGTTGGCTGAGGAAAATGTAAATGTGGACAACAGATTTTCATTAGATATTGTTGTACCAAAAGCACCGGGGCTAAGCTCCACCTGGCTCTCACTTGGATCATAAAGTGCCTTCGGAAAGTATTCAGACCCTGTGTTCTTGGGGACCTTCCCCAGATCTGTGCCTCGACACAATCCAATCTCAGCGCTCTATGGACAATTCCTTCAACCTCATGGCTTGGTTTTTTCTCTGACATGCACTGTCAACTGTGGGACCTTATATAGACAAGGTTGTGTGCCTTTCCAAATCATGTCCAATCAATTTAATTTACTACAGGTGGACTCCAATCAAGTTTTAGAAACATCTCAAGGATGATCAATGGAAACAGGATGCACCTGAGCCCCATTTCCTTCCAAGTGGCGCAGTGGTCTAAGACACTGCATCTCAGTGCTAGAGGTATCACTACAGACCCTGGTTTGATCCCGGGCTGTATCACAACTGGCCGTGATCGGGAGTCCCATAGGGCGGCAAACAATTGGCCCAGCGTCGTCCGGGTTAGGGGAGGGTTTGGCCGGGGTAAGCCATCATTGTAAATAAGAATTTGTTCTTAACTGACTTGCCTAGTAAAATAAAGGTTGAATAAAAAATAAATAAAACATTTTTTGAGTCTCATATAAAAGGGTCTGAATACTTATAGAATGAGGTATTTCTGTTTTTTGTTTTTAATAAATTTGCTAAAATTTCTAAACACCTGTTTTGGCTTTGTCATTATGGGGTATTGTGTGTAGATTGATGAGGATGTTTTATTTATTTAATCCATTTTAGAATAAGGCTGTAACATAACAAAATGTGGAAAAGGTCAAGGGTTCTGAATACTTTCTGAATGCACTGTACAAAGTGGGTGAAACAGTATGTAAAGGTTATTAAAGTGACCAGTGTTCCATAACTCTATGTACATAGAGCAGCGGTCTCTAAGGTACTGGGTGGTAGTATAATGACTATGTACATAGGGCAGCAGTCTCTAAGGTACTGGTGGGAGTATAATGACTATGTACATAGGGCAGCGGTCTCTAAGGTACTGGGTGGTAGTATAATGACTATGTACATAGGGCAGCGGTCTCTAAGGTACTGGTGGGAGTATAATGACTATGTACATAGGGCAGCAGTCTCTAAGGTACTGGTGGGAGTATAATGACTATGTACATAGGGCAGCGGTCTCTAAGGTACTGGTGGGAGTATAATGACTATGTACATAGGGCAGCGGTCTCTAAGGTACTGGTGGTAGTATAATAACTATGTACATAGGGCAGCAGTCTCTAAGGTACTGGGTGGTAGTATAATGACTATGTACATAGGGCAGCAGTCTCTAGGGTACTGGGTGGTAGTATAATGACTATGTACATAGGACAGCGGTCTCTAGGGTACTGGGTGGTAGTATAATGACTGTACATAGGGCAGCAGTCTGTAAGGTACAGGGTGGTAGTATAATGACTATGTACATAGGGCAGCGGTCTCTAAGGTACTGGGTGGTAGTATAATGACTATGTACATAGGGCAGCAGTCTCTAAGGTACTGGGTGGTAGTATAATGACTATGTACATAGGGCAGCAGTCTCTAAGGTACTGGGTGGTAGTATAATGACTATGTACATAGGGCAGCAGTCTAGAGTACTGGGTGGTAGCCGGCTAGAACAGTGACTAAGATTCAGGGCAGGGTACTGGGTGGAGGCCGGCTAGTGGTGACCTGGAGATAGAAGCTGTTTCTCAGTCTCAGTCACAGCTTTGATGCACCTCTACTTTCCGCCTTCTAGAAGGTAGCGGGGGTGAAGAGCCCTTGACTCGGGTAGCTGAGGTCCTTCTTGGCCTTCCTGTGACACTGTATACTGTAGATGTAGGCCGTCATTGTAAATAAGAATTTGTTCATAACTGACTTCCCTAGTTAAATAAAGGTTCAATTAAATTAAAAAAATTAAAAAAATGTCCTGGAGGGCAGGCAGTGTGCCCCCGGTGATGAGTTGGCCTGACAGCACCACCTTCTGGAGCGTCCTGCAGTTGCGGACGGTGCAAATGCCATACCAGGCGGGGAGATATAGCCCAACATCATGTTCTCAATGGTGCATCTGTAGAAGTTTGTGAGGGTCTTAGGGGCCGAGACGAATTGCTTCAGCTTACTGAGGTTGAAGAGGCACTGTTGTTCACCATGCTGTTTGTGTGAAGAGACCATTTCAGGTTGTCAGTGATGTGTTGGCCGAGGAACTTTATGCTTTTGACCCTCTCCACTGCGGCCTTGTCCATGTCTGCAGGATGTTGGTGAAAGGGGATACCTAGTCAGTTGTACAACTGAATGCATTCAAATGAAATGCGTATTCTGCATTTAAACCAACCAAGTCTGGGGGGTGCGGGGGGAATGGGGGGGGTGCCTTAATCGACATCCACGTCACTGAGGAACAGTGGGTTAGGCTACCTGCCACCCCCAAGAGCAACTGCAGAAACTTGCAGTGGACTGCAGTCAAAACTTCATGACCTTTGATCACATGATTTTTGTAAAGTTGATGCAGTCGACATGTAGATGCAAGTCGGACAATTTATATCACCACAATGCAACCCACTTTGAAAGGCAGTGACCAAGGATGGCCACCAACTTGACAAAACTGATCCATTTGAACGTGCCCATTTATTGAGGGACCGCTGTTGTTGACATTCCAATAAAGTTTTGTAGAAAAGACAGGAAGTGACATCACCAAACGGAACTTGCTGAATCAAAATAATGGCCGACTGGAGATGGTAATATTTATTTTTACATGAATGCTAGTTTCAGCTGTAGATCTACAGGTAGTCATAATTTTTACGAAAAAATCAGTGTTATGAGCAAATGATTCACTAGGTGTACTTTTCGAACAAGAAGCTAGCTGTTTGCGGCCTGCTTTGAGCGTCGCCATGAGTGATGTTGTCGAGAAGACTCTGTCTGCTCTCCCGAGCCTCCTTTCACTAGATTCGCAGGCAGGAGCTGGGAAACTGTCCTCCTCCTCCAAATTAGGGAACCTGATCAAAGGAATCACTGAACTGACGTCCAAACATGTGAGTACCGTAGCCAGCTCTCTGGCCAACTGTCTTACACATTATTGTCAGCATCGCTGACAGCAGTAGTATAGCTAACATTAGGTGGCAAACCATCTGTACCCTTTCACTACAATCTGTGGTTTATTAGCTAGTGACCACAGCTAACTGGCTATTTTTATTTGTTTTATTTTATTTAACTAGGCAAGTCAGTTGAGAACAAATTCTTATTTACAATGACAGCCTACCTACAGGGTCAGCCCCTAGCCACAATGAACCACCCTGAAACAAAACTAATTATTTACTAGTGTCCACTGATCCCCCAAATTCTCTTCAACTTCAAGCCTATGCTGTATTGCAGAATGCTTGAGACTTCACAGCCTATTTGATTTAGATTATAAGGATCCCCATTAGCAGACGCCAGTGGCGACAGATAGTCTTACTGGGGTCTATTGTTGCACATTTTGGGGACTATACGGAGGTGGAAACTTTCCATGTAAATTAACAGGAATATATGGGAATTAACTGAAATATATGCAAATTAATATTAATACCATTTAAATGTAGATGTTTTTTGCATTGGAAATATTTACCATATCATATGGGGACAGAAACATAAACCTTTTACCTTATCATAAGTAGACATAATTGCAAATTATTAAATCCTTCATCAGACTCTGAGGCCTCATCTTCACTGTCACTTTCCAACCTGATGATGTGAGGGTAGGACTCCTCTACTTTAGACCAAGCAGCCTTCATGTTTGCAGCATTGTCTGTCACCAGTGCAAATACCTTCTGTGGTCCAAGGTCATTGATGACTGCCTTCAGCTCATCTGCAATGTAGAGACTGGTGTGTCTGTTGTCCCTTGTGTCTGTGCTCTTGTAGAATACTGGTTGAGGGGTGGAGATAATGTAGTTAATTATTTATTGCCCACAAACATTCGACCACCCATCAGAGATGATTGCAATACAGTCTGCTTTCTCTATGATTTTCTTGACCTTCACTTGAACTCTGTTGAACTCGGCATCCAGCAAATTAGTAGATAAAGCATGTCAGGTTGGAGGGGTGTATGCTGGGTGAAGAACATTCAGAAATCTCTTCCACTACACATTGCCTGTGAGCATCAGAGGTGAACCAGTTGCATACACAGCTCGAGCAAGACATTCATCAGCATTTTTCTAACTACGTTCCTCCGTTGAGTCAAAAAAACCGAATGATTCCAGGAGGACCACGAGCTGTTGCTATCGATAAAGTGTCTGATTCATCATTTTCACCTCGAATAGAAGTAGATGGACTTTTGTCAGAGGTTGCTTGTTGTTCTATTAGATAGATTGCCATATCATGGATTCAGAGCTGAGGTTGAAAAGCCATAACACATACACTGGGGGCCAAAAGTTTAGAATATTACTTTATTTGCACAATTTTTTACATTGTAGAATAAAAGTGAAGACATCAACACTATGACATAACACATATGAAATCATGTAGTAACCAAAAAAGTCTTAAAAAATAGCCACAAAGGGTGGCTATTTGAAGAATCTCAAATATAAAATATATTTTGATTTGTTTAACACGTTTTTGCTTACTACATGATTCCATATGTGTTATGTCATAGTTTTGATGTCTTCACTTTTAGTCTACAATGTAAAACATTGCAAATAAATAAGTTATTGATTTCATGAACCTTATTTCTAAGGCTACATATATTAATATGGGCTATTTTCAGCCCTTTCCTGGGTAGCTTATCAGAGATAGACATAATATGGAAAAGAGCTGACGAAGGCCGGAGCCTATGCAGGTCCACTACACCTGGTCCTGACTCTATATAAACATTCCTGTTGTCTTTCTTTCCAGGAAGAGGAAAAGCTTATTAAAAAGGAACTGGCTGCTATCAAGGAGCAGGTAGCATCTCCCAACACCACCATGGTAAGTCTCACTTCAACTTCCCCCCCAGAAAGCAACACAGAGAGGCATTGCAATGTGTCCATCAAAATATATTTTCTTTGTCAGCAAAGACATTAATCTGTCATCACTGAGGCAGATTTATTGATTTGTTTACTTGTATTATATGTGGAGTATGTTACTAGTACCCTGGCAACGCCTTTCTTAATAATTGCACCAGAGGGGAAACAAAACACTATTTTAACACAGTATTTTAACACTGTATTGAATGTAATATTTTGACATTATTCTCAGTCAAATGGTTGCCACATGAAGTAAGGTTGATGTATAATAATGTAATTTCAGCGTCAGATGAAGGAAATAATGGTGAGAGCCATCTACTGTGAGATGCTGGGTTACCAGGCGTCCTTCAGTTACATCCACGCCATCAAGCTGGCTCAGCAGGGCAGTGTTCTGGAGAAGAGAGTGGGTACGTTCCTAGAAATACATATTCATAGGATGGGTTCTTCCATAGACATGCATATTCATAGGATGGGTACGTTCCGTAGACATGCATATTCATAGGATGGGTTCGTTCCATAGACATGCATATTCATAGGATGGGTTCGTTCCATAGACATGCATATTCATAGGATGGGTTCGTTCCATAGACATGCATATTCATAGGATGGGTTCGTTCCATAGACATGCATATTCATAGGATGGGTATGTTCCATAGACATGCATATTCATAGGATGAGTACTTCCATAGACATGCATATTCATAGGATGGGTTCGTTCCATAGACATGCATATTCATAGGATGTTATGGGCTCATAATACATTTATATACATCATCTGTATGTTATATTCTCTTGGAATTACTTACTATATGTTTTTCTCATTTGATTTGGTAACGATTCAGAAAGCCTAGCTTGCTGTAACACAATTATTAAAATGCTAACTATTTTTAATGAGTCCAATAGTAGTGTGTGTTTCCTCTGTGTTTCCAGGTTACCTTGCTGTGTCTTTGTTCCTTAGTGAAGCGGATGAGTTTCTTCTACTTCTGGTGAACACCGTCTTAAAGGTGCATCTTCAACCCTTATTTGTGTCCTTGGGTTTCCACATGCAGTTGCTGAATGAATATTGCAAGACGTATTGTTGTTTTAAAGACTTGGTGGTGTTGTTTGGACAGGATCTGCAGAGTACCAACCTGATCGAGGTGTGCATGGCTCTAACGGTCGTCAGTCAGATGTTTCCCAAAGATATGATACCTGCCATCCTGCCAGTGGTGGAGGAAAAACTCACACATCCAAAGTAAGACTTGGACTTTAATACTTCACCCAAATCTTTATACTTGAATATTTCACCCACGTCCTTATACTTGAATATTTCACCCTCATCCTTATACTTAAATATTTCACCCACATCCTTATACTTGAATATTTCACCCACGTCCTTATACTTGAATATTTCACCCACGTCCTTATAGTTGAATATTTCACCCACTTCCTTATACTTTAATATTTCACCCACGTCCTTATACTTTAATATTTCACCCACGTCCTTATACTTTAATATTTCACCCACGTCCTTATACTTTAATATTTCACCCGCGTCCTTATACTTTAATATTTCACCCACGTCCTTATACTTTGCTCAGTCTCAGTTTATGGACAAACGTGACTTAGATTGCAGTGAGTCATTAGTTTGGAATGTGTATGTGATCTCTGAAGGCCCACAACCTTGCTGTTGCTGACAACGCTCTGATTTAGGACCCTTTACCCCTTTTATTTTTCCACAGGGAGATCATCCGCAGGAAAGCAGTCCTAGCTCTGTACAAGTTCTACCTGATTGCGCCCAACCAGGTGCAGCACATCCACAGCAGGTTTAGGAAGGCCCTGTGTGACAAAGACCCTGGAGTCATGACAGCCTCTCTGCACATATACCTACAGCTCATCAAGGTTCCTCCTGTCATAATGGCATCATTTCTTAATCCATATCATTGAAAAAAAATCCTTGTTCTACCAATTCATTTTCACATTGATTACATAAATCACTAACGTTTTGTTTTAGTTGTGCCACTTAAGTACAGACCATACTAGCCAATGTCGTGTCCTATAAGACTATATGACTATAAGCAACTTGCTGTTTCCCAATATTTCCAGGAGAACCCAGAGCGCTACAAGGATCTGACAGGGAGCATGGTGACCATCCTGAGACAGGTGGTAGGAGGTAAACTCCCCATGGACTTCAACTACCACAGTGTTCCGGCTCCCTGGCTTCAGATACAGCTGCTCAGAATACTGGCCTACTTGGGGAAGGAAGACCAGGGGTACAGTAATATATCATCATTCATCCCCCTCATATGCTGGTGTCACCTGATTGAGTAGAACTCTGGGACAGTAAGTCCTGGAATAAGAAGCACTTTCTATGGAGGTTCTCCATTAAGCTTTTTAGTTAACGACTAGGCTGAATCTGTGTCTGGGAGACTGGCCCTTTAATTATTATGTCTATTCAGGTCTGTCTCTGGGAGACTGGCCCTTTAATTATTATGTCTATTCAGGTCTGTCTCTGGGAGACTGGCCCTATAATCATTATGTCTATTCAGGTCTGTCTCTGGGAGACTGGCCCTATAATCATTATGTCTATTCAGGTCTGTCTCTGGGAGACTGGCCCTATAATCATTATGTCTATTCAGGTCTGTCTCTGGGAGACTGGCCCTATAATCATTATGTCTATTCAGGTCTGTCTCTGGGAGACTGGCCCTATAATCATTATGTCTATTCAGGTCTGTCTCTGGGAGACTGGCCCTATAATCATTATGTCTATTCAGGTCTGTCTCTGGGAGACTGGCCCTATAATCATTATGTCTATTCAGGTCTGTCTCTGGGAGACTGGCCCTATAATCATTATGTCTATTCAGGTCTGTCTCTGGGAGACTGGCCCTATAATCATTATGTCTATTCATGTCTGTCTCTGGGAGACTGGCCCTATAATCATTATGTCTATTCAGGTCTGAGTTTGTTGTAATCTCTGAAGGGTTGTCAGTTTTCTAACTAAGATGTTCCTCTGTTTTGCAGCACTAGTGAGGTGATGTATGATGTGCTGGAGGAGTCCTTAAGAAGAGCAGAGATGAACCACAACATTACTTACGGTGTGTAATATGTGTACATCACAAGGTGTGTAATATGTGTACATCACAAGGTGTGTAATATGTGTACATCACAAGGTGTGTAATATGTGTACATCACAAGGTGTGTAATATGTGTACATCACAAGGTGTGTAATATGTGTACTTCACAAGGTGTGTAATATGTGTACTTCACAAGGTGTGTAATATGTGTACATCACAAGGTGTGTAATATGTGTACTTCACAAGGTGTGTAATATGTGTACATCACAAGGTGTTCAATGTGTGTACATGACAAGGTGTTCAATATGTGTACATGACAAGGTGTGTAATATGTGTACATCACAAGGTGTGTAATATGTGTACATCACAAGGTGTGTAATATGTGTACATCACAAGGTGTTCAATATGTGTACATGACAAGGTGTTCAATATGTGTACATGACAAGGTGTGTAATATGTGTACATCACAAGGTGTTCAATATGTGTACATCACAAGGTGTGTAATATGTGTACATGACAAGGTGTGTAATATGTGTACATCACAAGGTGTGTAATATGTGTACATCACAAGGTGTTCAATATGTGTACATCACAAGGTGTTCAATATGTGTACATCACAAGGTGTGTAATATGTGTACATGACAAGGTGTGTAATATGTGTACATGACAAGGTGCGTAATATGTGTACATGACAAGGTGCGTAATATGTGTACATCACAAGGTGTGTAATATGTGTACATCACAAGGTGTGTAATATGTGTACATCACAAGGTGTACTGTACGACTTGTTAGAACACATCTGCCTGATTGCACAGACATTGTTGCCTTTGGTTTAACTTTCTTATTGTTATTTTTCAGCAATTTTATATGAGTGTGTGAAGACCATCTATACAGTTCATCCAAAGTCACAACTGTTGGAGAAAGCAGCAGAATGCATCGGGAACTTTGTTCTATCACCGAAGATCAACCTCAAATATCTGGGTAAGATCCCTCCATGTTCAGTGTGTTCAGAAGTTGGGCCTAATAGTTTTAAATGTTATAATAGTTAAACGTGATCATCCACTGGGCAATGTGGACTAAAAGGACATCATTAAAACCAGTTTACAACCACAACTGTTTGTAATTTGATTGTATTGATGTAAATTAAAGGATTTGCCCGTTGTGCACCACTATAGGGAGTAATGTTGTGTGTGATCTCAGGTTTGAAGGCCCTGACATACGTGGTGCAGCAGGATGCAAACCTGGCCCTGCCCCACCAGATGACCATCATAGAGTGTCTGGACCACTCTGACATCATCATTAAGCGCGAGGTAAGTCATCATAGTGTCTGGACCACTCTGACATCATCATTAAGCGCGAGGTTAGTTGTCATAGTGTCTGGACCACTCTGATAGATAGATAGATAGATAGATAGATAGATAGATAGATAGATAGATAGATAGATAGATAGATAGATAGATAGATAGATAGATAGATAGATAGATAGATAGATAGATAGATAGATAGAGGGGGAAATTTCATTGTCAAGCAGCTACAACAACAAAACACAGGGCAGGTGCAAAATGCCACAACGAAAGTACACAAAAGACAGATACACGGTACATGATACATAGAGTGGCAGTATGAAAAAGTATAGAAATACAAGATATCTGGAGTGCAAATAAAATCTATAAAAAGACATTGCATAGTATGGGTGGTTGGCTGAATATGTACACTATACATTGGTGGATGTTGGATGGTTAACTATACTATACAGGTCGATGGCAGAGAAATACTTCAATAGCTAAAAATGCGTATGATATGAGCGAGGGTAATAATAGTTTACTTAATAGACAGACTGGGTAATGAACAGGTAAGTGAAAATGTTGCATGGTTAAATTAGCTGTACAGGTAAATATACAGTTAAATTTACAGATAAGTGAATACTTTCATGGTTACACAAACTGTACAGGTAAATGACAGGAAGAGATACTTTAATAGCTAAATGTGTGTATGATATCATTTGGGGTAATAATAGTAATTCCCTTAAAATACAGTCCTTGGTGCGCAGTGTTTAATTAGACAACTGCACGTATTGCACATTCGATATACTAAAAGCAATGAGAAAAGGTGCAATTGACAGGATACTAATATGCATTCCTGAGTGAATACCTACGTAAATTAGGTCCAAGAATTACTAGCAATATTGCACGTGATATGATATGATATGATATGATGATGACATCATCATTAAGCGCGAGCTGAGACATAGTGTCTGGACCACTCTGACATCATCATTAAGCGCGAGGTGAGTGAGGCAGGACATACCATTGTGTGGCAGGGCTTTGGCATTTATTGTGCTCATAGGTGGGGTTGCAACATTTTCATATCATTTTTCCCAAAGTTCCCAGGTTTTCTAGATATCTCAGTTGGAGGATTCCCGGAATAAGTAGGGAGGGAACTTGGAATCCTCCTACTGGGACTTATGGAAAAACAACATGAATTTTGGGAACGTTTCCAGAATTTGACAACCCTTCTTGACGTGTCAATCAATTTCCCTTTCTCCGCCCCAACAGACACTGGAGTTACTCTTTCGCATCACCAATGCCCAGAACGTTACAGTGATTGTCGAGAAGATGCTTGAGTTCCTCAGGCTGACCAGTGACGACTACAGCACTATAGACCTAGTGGGGAAAGTAGCAGAACTAGCTGAAAAATATCCTTTCATTATTGAGTCTTGATCATGGGAGCTGTGGGCGTCATGCTATGAAATGGGTTTATTTAGGACTAGCTAGTAGCAACAATCAAAGTCTCTCATTATGTTTCTGTTGGTTTCTCTCTGCTGATTGCAGGCTTGGCTAAGAAGTGTGTTATCAGTGAGATCTTGAGAAAGTTGGATCTGACACTTTGGTGATAATGAGACAGACAGCTTGTGTCTGTTCTGTTGTTGCTGTTCCATTCATGGCACCAATCCCAATGGTCTGTTCCTATAAACACCCTACATATTCCCCAGACAATGGCTGGTTCATCCAGACTATGAACTCTGTGTTCTCTCTGGGGGGAGACGTGATGCAGCCTGACATCCCTAACAACTTCCTTAGACTACTAACTGAAGGTAAGTAAACCAATGGACACGCTGAACCTGGTACATTGTGTTTTCAGATGGTACTGGTGGGTTACATGAATTCCATTTATGTCAGGTTGGGGTCAAGTCAGTTTCAATTCCATTAATTCGGGAAGCAAACTGACGTTTTACATTTTTCACATAAAAACATTTATGGAAATTATAGTTAAAATGTGAGTTTACTTCCCAGATTGACTCAATTGAATATAATTGACCCCATCCATGGTTTCCATGCAGTAGTTGATTGCAGGTGTTAATGCCTGTCTCTGCTGCTCCAGGTGTTGATAGTGTGGAGGACAGGCAGTTGAGGCTGTTTGCTGTGGACTCCTACGTGTCCTTACTACAGGGAGAGACAGCCAAGCTGCCCCAACGCTTCCTACAGGTCATCAGCTGGGTCAGTACATTGTCCTGGATGCTGATAAAATTATTTAACTCGGTTTCCAGTTTCAATGGAAGACATTTAAAGAGCAATTTTATTGACATTGTTTCATAAATAGTGCAGGGATGTGATTGTTCCTGATGAATAATGAATTCCTACTTTCTGACATCAACATCAATCATTAAAATAGACCTACCCCAAACCAAAGACATCTAACTTCCTGATCACCTCTGTGATTGTCCCTGATCTCTTCTTCTTCTCCCACCTATCCTTCACTGTAGGTGCTGGGTGAGTATTCCCACCTGCGAGAGGAGCAGCACTCAGACCCAGGCAGAGTGATGACACTGCTGGCCAGACTATTGGACCAGAGACACACCTCAACTGAGACCAGGAGCTGGGTACTGGGGGCCATGACCAAGCTGTGCTCCAGCCCAGTGTCTGTGGCCCTGGCCAGGGATGTGTGTGAGAGGTGATTGTCTTCCTTGGGTACCAGTCTGTTTGTGCTAACATTCCACTCCGCGTCATTATGCCAAACATATACATTTTAGTCATTTAGCAGACGCTCTTATCCAGAGGAACTTACAGGAGCAATTAGGGGTAAGTGCCTTGCTCAAGGGCACATTGACAGGTTTGTCGGCTCAGGGATTCTAACCAGAAACCTTTCGGTTACTGGCCCAACACTCTAATTGCTATGCTACCTGCCACCCCTACTTGACACAGAGTAAGAGTGGGATGTTAGCACAAAACCGGGCTGGATTTCAGGCTACTTTCCTACTCTCACACTGCTGACTAGCTGGTTTTGCTAGTAGTTTCTCTTCTGAAGACATTTTCTTTTTGCACTGACTGATATGTGTTTGTTTTTTTATTACCTACTTTAGATGAGTGCGCTGACTAAGTCATTCTGTAATTTGACGTAAATGCAGGTACTCTGGGTCTCTGAATACAGTGCTCCGGCAGAGGGCCCAGGAGCTGATGATCCTCAGCCAGGATACAGAGCTCCGAGCCAGGGTACTGCCAGCTGAGGGCAGGCTAGAACACCTGGAGGTACAACACCATCTATTGGCCCAGCTGGCACTGCTACACCACAGAACGTCATCGGCTCTACAAACAAAATGTTTATCTTCTTTATTTAAACTTTATTCAACCAGGACATCTCTGGCCAAGAGCAGACATCTCAAAGTATTGAACTGCTTAATATTTGCAGTTGCTCTAATAATGTCCTGTTTTATTCCTCAGATAGACTCGTCCCTGTCCTTCCTGGATGGCGTTGTGTCTGAGGCGTTGGCTGCTGGGGCAGCTCCTTACAAATCTCCTCATCAGAGGCAGGAGGACCTGGCCCAGGAAAAAAGTAACAAGATGACTTCTTCCGCTTTGTTGTTTTACTGGAAAAATATGTCTAATTAATTACACTTTTTATCATTACTGACTGTAAGTCAAAAAGCGTCTGCTAAATGGCATATTATATCATGACGCCGTTGTCTTTCTTTTTTGACACAAAAGACATTACACTACCCAGACAATAGTCAATTTGACTCTACTATCTATGTTGTTTTTAACATGGCTGCTGTCTGACAAATGACTTCTCTTGGGGATAAATAAAGGGTCTCCTCGTGTTCTTCTCAGCTCTGAGCCTGGAGCCCTATGGTCTGTCCCTGCCGGTCAGTCTGTCCTCCTGCAGCATCACAGACAGACTGACAGACAGACAGTCTCCTACTCTGCTCTCCATGAGCTCAGGCCTGCCTGGAAACAGCACTGAGCGATCTCACAAAGGAGGGTATGTTCTCATCACTCTCACAGTGTCACTAATGATGGATGGCTTGATGGAAAAAGACCAACGCAAGAGAACACAAGTCTCTAGTTGTCCGTGTTTAGCTCAGACTGGTAGTTTGGGGGTTTGTTGAACCAAATACGGGGTTCTATTATTATACTCCATGTTACTTATTTCAAACAAGAAGTAGCGTGTACACTGAGTGTACAAAACCATTAAAGACACCTTACTATTTATTTTATATTTAACCAGGTAAGAACCATTGAGGTTAAACACCTCTTGAAGATTAGAAACAGCTGCAGCTATCACAAACAGAGTTGTCTGTCAATCAGAGTCTTAAACAGGCAAGGACACTAACTCCCCAAACTTTAATATCTTTTGAAGCACGTTCCAGGATGAAGGGGCATTATGGGAAACAGATTGTTTCCCCATCTCAGTTCACCGCAACAACCCTAGACTCCGTGTATAATGAGAACAGTATTGGTCCAAGAATCTAATCACATTGTATTGGTCACATACACGTGTTTAGCAGATGTTATTGTGGGTGTAGCGAAATGCTTGTGCTTGAACAGAGCCTTGAAGGACATCAGAATTTACCATAGATTTTCAGAGTAATTTAAACCAGACAGTTGACATGTTCTTTGATATAATCTTGTAGAAGACCCAGATTAGTATCCCAGTGTTATTTCAGCTCTACCACTCTGAAGTTGGACGTGGTGAAGAGGATGTGGGGGAAGGAGGGGTACCTGGCCCGGCAGCAGAGTGTAGAAGAGACCCCGACCCCCGTAGTGGAGCTGCCTAGTCCTCTGCTGTCCCCTCAGAGCCCACCCTCCCAGACACAGACGCCCTCCCCTGGACCCTCCCCTGACCAGGGGAAACAGCAGCTGGCCTCGTCCCTCTTCGTTGGCCTGGGGTCCCACAACTCCGTCTGTCTGGTGAGATCACCTTCTACTGTTTGTTCATTAAGCATGCCAATCAATCAGCCAATCAATCAGCCAATCAATCAGCCAATCAATCAGCCAATCAATCAGCCAATCAATCAAATATATTTAAGGCTTTATTTAAACCCTTTTACACAAATAGTTGTCAAACTGCTTTACAGTAACCCAGCCTAGACTTAAGCAGAAACATACAGATGCTTTAGCATTCAGCACACGAGCTTGTACTGTTAGATGTCAGCTGGTACTGTTAGATGTCAGCTGGTACTGTTAGATGTCAGCTGGTACTGTCCCCAACAGATGGGTAGAGCCGAGCCGGCGCCCCAACACTTCAGAAGGAAACCCAGAGGTGGGTCATCAGGCGCCAGCGAACGCTCCTCTGACTCCTCCCACTCGTCTCGCAGCGCCGCCGTGGACAACCTGCTGCTTAGCAACCTACTGGACTCGACCACTGTGGCCTCAGAGGGTGGTGCTACCACCACCACCACCACACCTCAACAGACCTCCCAGAGTACATTGGACCATACCACTAGCAACGGCAGCCCCCATTTAGAGGCAGGAGGACCTCTCTCTCTGATCAGGGGAAATGGCATGGTGGCTGTTATTCCGCCCACACAAACACACCCATCTCCAGAGAGACCCAGGGACCTCCCTCTCACCTCCCACCTGCCAGCAGAGCTCTCTGGGCTGGCCCGCTCTGAGCTCACCCCCCTCTGCTCGGACCAGGACCCCAGCCTGGCTCTGTCAGCCTGTAGAGTGTATAAAGAGGATGCCTTAGTGTTGCTGGTCTTAATCTCCAACAATACTGACTCAACACTCCACCAGATGGCACTACAGCTCACCTGCAAAGAACTGGAGGTATTTTGGCGCCCTAATTCATGTCAAACTGGCGCCCTAATTCATGTCAAACTGGTGTCTTTATTGTGTTGTTTTCCCCCTCAGATCTCCTGTATCTCAGGTAGTCCATTAAAGGAGGTTAAGGGTCACAGTGTGTCGGTTTGTCTGCACACTGTTGTCATGAAGAGAGCCTCAGTCCAGGTGGAGCTGGCTGGGTTCCTGTCCTACCAGAGACCCCTGGGCCAGCCTCAGGCAGCACAGTTCTCACTGAGCCTCTCCCTGAAACACTTCCTCAGGTAAAACTACTGCTATCTGTAACTGTCAGCACTGCCTTACAAGTTACCCTGAGTCCTCATCTCTCGTGGACAGACTGTGTAAACATTAATGGTACTGTAGAGCTGTCATGATGCAATGAAAAAGTACGAAAGAATGTTTGCACTCACAGTCACTACTATAAGTCTCTCTGGATAAGAGCGTCTGCTAAATGATTCACTACTGTAGTGGCTCTGGATAAGAGCGTCTGCTAAATGATTCACTACTGTAGTGGCTCTGGATAAGAGCGTCTGCTAAATGATTCACTACTGTAGTGGCTCTGGATAAGAGCGTCTGCTAAATGATTCACTACTGTAGTGGCTCTGGATAAGAGCGTCTGCTAAATGATTCACTACTGTAGTGGCTCTGGATAAGAGCGTCTGCTAAATGATTCACTACTGTAGTGGCTCTGGATAAGAGCGTCTGCTAAATGATTCACTACTGTAGTGGCTCTGGATAAGAGCGTCTGCTAATTTCGAAAGCGGAGGGGACATTTGGCCCATAGACTTGTCTGTAACTTGCAGAGAGAGAGGATGGAGCGCTTTGTTCTGGTTCCGATGCTTATTATCTCTTAACACGTATGGACCCAGAACTGAAACAAGCATCTGAATAATGACATAAGACTTTAGTTCTGGGTTAACTTGGGTTAACTGAGAGTACCTAAATCCGAATACCGCTCCTACCCTACTTCATAGGTCTTGTGTAGATCTAAGAGCGTAAGCAATATGGCAGCAATTCCATCTGACCTATCATAGGGCAAGATGGAGCTACCACCTTATTGCTTACATCCAATTCTCTCAGACATACACCCAGTGCCTAGGGGGTAATGTGCTAGGGGTTGATTTGGGGATTCAGAGAACCTCAGTTAGCCACTACTACTTCCTGTGTGTGCAGACTGTTGACATTCTACTTCCTGTTTGTGTTTATGCAGGCCGTTGACTGTGTCCACAGGGGAGTATGGGAAGATGTGGTTGTCTTTCTCTCATGACTTGAAGCAGAACCTTCGACTGTTAACAACAGAACACAAAGAACCTCTGATGGCCACACTGGACGCGCTGAAGGGCAAACTACACTTCCACATTGTCGACATCATAGGTCCGCAGGTGTTTTTAGTTCTGTCACGGTCTCATGTCTTAATGCTTTAACCTAACCCTGACCATTTAGAAAATGTAAAATAATGTTGTTGTACATTTTACTGTCATAACGGTTGTTAATACCACTTCATCATTATGTGACCCTTGACCTTGGGGTAATGGAAGTTATTACTTTGGACCTTTATCCTTTTCCCCTTAGGGTCGGAGGGCATTGTGGCGTGCCGGCTGCTCCAGGGTCAAGGTCAGGGTCAGCCATGTCTGCTTCACTGTCGTGTCCATGCTGACTCTCTGGCCGTGTGGCTGCGCTCCCCTGTCCCTGAGCTGCCGGACTCCCTCCTCTACCACTGTCAGAAAGCCCTGACGGAGACCTGAGCCGGACCGTGTCACATTCCATAAAGATGTTCACTTTCCTTCTGCCTTCGTTCACCTCACTGATCAAACATGGCTTGATCGTTTTCTAAAGTATAATGGCTGCGTTTAGACAGGTCGCCCAATTCTCATATTTGTTTCACTAATTGGTCTAATCCAATCAGCTCTGCAGATCTGATGTGAAAAGATCTGATGTCATTGGTCAAAAGACCAATTTGTGGAAAAAATATCAAAATTGGTCTGCCTGTCTAAACGCAGCCTGTCTATTTGGTTTACACCTGCCCAGTTTTTAGTCTCATCCGCGAAAAAGTGTCAACTAGGGCGATGGGGAGGAAACCACTTTCTGAAATGAAATGCAGCCCTGAGCTCACTGGCCCACAGCACCACCACTGAGGCGTCAACTGAAGAGGGAGGTACACAGAATCTCCTCATTGAAGCAATGACACAGAGACACACAGTGGGAAGCAGCTGACGTTTTGTGGTCTTGTCTTTGCGATACACTGTTCGCTTTTTTATTTTTTTCTCGGTTGAGTTATTTCTTGTGATTTCATATATTTGTTTTTATGCACATATATCAATTTATTGCGTTTTAACGGGCTCTTTGTGAAAGCGTGAGCTGTGAACCTCCGAAGGAACCCGTGTAAAGCACCCTCTGGACAAGGCACGTTAGGAACTAAACAGACATGTATTAAATGAGGAGTTCAGTTGTCTCTCAGTTCTAGAAGCTTCTTCAGAGAGCTTCCCTGTCTGTGAGAACGAAGCGTAGGGAAGCTAGAAGTCATGAGATTCACGGCCATGTTTCACATTTAGTCTTTTATCTGCTTATTGGTCTCATTGGCTTGGTTCGGTGTAGCTGTGACACTAGTTGAACTGGTTTTGGTTCGGTGTAGCTGTGACACTAGTTGAACTGGTTTTGGTTTGGTGTAGCTGTGACACTAGTTGAACTGGTTTTGGTTCGGTGTAGCTGTGACACAAGTTGAACTGGTTTTGGTTCGGTGTAGCTGTGACACTAGTTGAACTGGTTTTGGTTCGGTGTAGCTGTGACACAAGTTGAACTGGTTTTGGTTCGGTGTAGCTGTGACACTAGTTGAACTGGTTTTGGTTCGGTGTAGCTGTGACACTAGTTGAACTGGTTTTGGTTTGGTGTAGCTGTGACACTAGTTGAACTGGTTTTGGTTCGGTGTAGCTGTGACACAAGTTGAACTGGTTTTGGTTCGGTGTAGCTGTGACACTAGTTGAACTGGTTTTGGTTCGGTGTAGCTGTGACACTAGTTGAACTGGTTTTGGTTCGGTGTAGCTATGACACCAGTTGAACTGGTTTGGAATAGCTCACAAACGCTTCAGGAAAGTTAATTACATTATCAATATTCAGAAAGGTATTATCAAGGCTCAAATGTTTCAGTATAACAATACATGTTCTACTGAACTGTCATCCTGTTATTGTCCTGCATGTTACGTTACCCAGATGCTGCATCTATAGTTATTAAATTATCTACTAACAGTATGCATTTGATACATTTCCAATTCGCAGGCAAGAGCTGAAACCCAGGAGTCTTCGATGATTATATTTTTATAACAATGCAGAATTTAATTTATTTATTGGATATATTATTATAGAATATATATGGTTATCTGGTAAAATAGAAGATAAAAGAGCTTTAAGTCAAAACATTATTGCTTCATGTGTTCGCCTTGGATACCTGTACTCAAGCAGTTTGTCTAACGTTAATCTATTTCACTACACACGTCCTCCTCAAGCTTGCTGTGCGCCATAGCCAGGGGATGAGATTAATGTTAGTTTTTAATTATATTTAATGTGTGTTCAGATACAATTATTTTTGCCTTTTTCGTTTGTTAAATATTGAGTGCTAAAAGTGGAGAATTTTTATGGAACTGAAGAATTGTATGTAATTTGTACGCTAACACAAAGATAACCAACCAAACACCTTATGTTCTGATACCAAGGAGACATGTTCATTTGTGCCTGTAGTACAAAGAGGCCAGTGTACTTTAGTGCCTGTCTGCAGTTCAGTTGTGCTTACTTCAGTTAATAAACCTGACATTTAACCTTTTACTTGTCTATTTAGGTAATCATTCATTACCTTGAAAACCAGTAACCATGTAAAAAGAAGTTAAAGATTCAAGACTTGAGGATAAAACTTGTGTAACGAATTGTTTATCATGTGCATAACTACTGTAACCATTTACTCAATAAAATAAGAATTGTGTATAAATATTTTTGTAAAGACATTTATGGCATTTTAAATGAAATCTAATTTTATTTGTCACGTGCGCAGAATACAACAGTGAAATGCTTGCTTCTAATCCCTAACAAACAATACAACAGGTGTAGACTCTTAGAAAGTAATGTCCCCATAGGAGAACCCTTTTATGAACCCTTTTTGGTTCTAGGCAGAACCTTTTTGAGTTCCATGTAGAACCCTTTACACAGAGGGTTCTACATGGAACCCAAAATAGTTCTGCCTGGAATCAAAAAGGGTTCTTCAAAGGGTTCTCTATGGGGACAGCCGAAGAGCCCTTTTTTTCTGAGTGTAGTCCTTACAGTGAAATGCTTACTGACAGCCCTTAACCAACAATACAACAGGTGTAGACCTTACAGTGAAATGCTTACTGACAGCCCTTAACCAACAATACAACCGGTGTAGACCTTACAGTGAAATGCTTACTGACAGCCCTTAACCAACAATACAGTTCAAGAAAGAGGTAAGAAAATATTTACTAAAGAAAGTAAAATCAAATCAAAAAGTAACAAGGAAAAAAACAACTAGAAATTGTAATTTTACAAGTGTGTGCTTAAGCTGCGATTGTCCATTTGGAAGACCCATTTGCGACCAAGCTTTAACTTCCTGATGTCTTGAGATGTTGCTTCAATATATCCACATAATTTTCCTTCCTCATGATGCCATCTAGTGCACCAGTCCCTCCTTTTTATGGCGGTTTTGGAGCAGTGGCTTCTTCCTTGCTGAGCTACTTTCAGGTTATGTCGATTATAGGACTCGTTTTACTGTGTATATATATACTTTTGTACCTGTTTCCTCCAGCATCTTCACAAGGTCCTTTGCTGTTGTTCTGGGATTGATTTGCACTTTTCGCACCCAAGTATGTTCATCTCTAGGAGACAACGCGTCTCCTTCCTGAGTGGTATGATGGCTGCGTGGTCCCATGGTGTTTATATTTCCCCCCCGGGGGATCAATAAAGTACCTATCTATCTATCTATCTTGTACAGATGAACGTGATACCTTCAGGCGTTTGGAAATTGCTCCCAAGGATGAACCAGACTTGTGGAGGTCTACCATCTTGGCTGATTTCTACTGATTTTCCCATGATGTCGAGCAAAGAGGCACTGAGTTTGAAGGTAGGCCTTGAAATACATCCACAGGTACACCTCCAATTCACTCAAATTATGTAAATTAGCCTATCAGAAGCTTCTAAATGACATAATTTTCTGAAATTTTCCAAGCTGTTTAAAGGCACAGTCAACTTAGTGTATGTAAACTTCTGACCCACTGGAATTGTGATATAGTTAATCATAAGTGAAATAATCTGTCTGTAAACAATTGTTGGAAGAATTACTTGTCATGCACAAAGTAGATGTCCTAACCGACTTGCCAAAACTATAGTTTGTTAACATGAAATCTGTGGAGTGGTTGTAAAATTAGTTTTAATGACTTCAACCTAAGTGTATGTTAACTTCCGACTTCAACTGTACATGTTTCAAGCAGACCATCATAGTCCCTGTGCCCAAGAATGCGAAGGTAATCTGCCTAAATGACTACCGCCCCACTCACGTCGGTAGCCATGAAGTGCTTTGAAAGGCTGGTCATGGCTCACATCAACAAATCAAATCAAACTGTATTTGTCACATGCGCCAAACAGGTATATAGCTTACTTACAAGCCCTTAACCAACAATGTAGTCGGTTACCTCATCATCCCGGAAACCCTAGACCCACTTCAATTCGCATACCGCCCCAATAGATCCACAGATGACGCAATCTCAATCGCAGTCCACACTGTCCTTTCCCACCTGGACAAAAGCAACACCTATGTGAGAATGCTGTTCATTGACTACAGCTCAGCGTTCAACACCATAGTACCCACAAAGCTCATCCCTAAGCTAAGGACCCTGGGACTAAACACCTGCCTCTGCAACTGGATCCTTTCTTCCTGACCGGCCGCCCCCAGGTATAAGGGTAGGTAACCACATCTGCCACGCTGATCCTCAACATGGGGGCCCTTCAGGGGTGCGTGCTTAGTCCCGACAACGCCTTTTCCCCCTCAGCAGACTGAAAAGATTTGGCTTGGATCCCCAGATCCTCAAAAAGTTGTACAGCTGCACCATCGAGAGCATCCTGACCGGTTGCATCACCGCATGGTATGGCAACTGCTCGGCATCTGACCGTAAAATATAGTATCTTTTATCAAGATACTGGGGGTTCCATGGTGGCCTTTGCTTATGGTTGTGGTCCATAGTCCAAATCTAAATAGCATACATATTATCAAGATCCATGGTGGCCTTTGCTTATGGTTGTGGTCCATAGTCCAAATCTAAATAGCATACATATTATCAAGATACTGGGGGTTCCATGGTGGCCTTTGCTTATGGTTGTGGTCCATAGTCTAAATCTAAATAGCATACATATTATCAAGATACTGGGGGTTCCATGGTGGCCTTTGCTTATGGTTGTGGTCCATAGTCTAAATCTAAATAGCATACATATTATCAAGATACTGGGGGTTCCATGGTGGCCTTTGCTTATGGTTGTGGTCCATAGTCTAAATCTAAATAGCATATGTATTATCAAGATACTGTGGTGAATCATTCGTTTTAAAGGGCACTTCAATAATACATTTCTTGCACTGACTAATCAGTATTTCACACTTGCTTAGTTCTGACATCCGTGATGTTGAACTGCCATAACAATTGTGTTCTATCCTCTCTACTCGTATGGCCCTCCTCCAGATCTCTGTATTTGGAATCCACTTCATTCTTCTTCTTGTACTTGAACACTCCAATCCACTTCATTCTTCTTCTGGTACTTGAACACTCCAATCCACTTCATTCTTCTTTTGGTACTTGAACACTCCAATCCACTTCATTCTTCTTTTGGTACTTGAACACTCCAATCCACTTCATGACTGACCCTGGAGGTAGGCTGTCATTGTAAATAAGAACTTGTTCTTAACTGACTTGCCTAGTTAAAAATTACATTGTCATACATTTGGTTGCTAGGCTACAGAAAAACCACAGCCTACTATTCTTTCTGTGCTAAAGCTACATGTGTCACGATGTGGGGTGTAGAGAGAACAAGGCGCAGCGGAGTTCAAAACATAACATAGATCTAGGTATTCTAGATCTGTCAGGCTCTGACCATGGCTAAATAGAGGAGCCAAAGGCCTCCCTATGGCCAGAGCCTGACAGTACCCCCCCTCAAAGGCGCGGACCCCCGACCGCGATAAAAAAGATATACAGAAAATAAATAACAAGGGGGGAAGGGTCAGAGGGAAACCTCAGCCTCGGTGGTGGTTCTGGCCCCGCGAAGTTGACAGCTCCCTCCCTAAAGCTGGTCTGATGACTGGAAAGGGACCCGGTGTGGCGAACGGCTCCGACCATGTTGCGGGTCATACGACCAGGCCCAGACTGCGCACCGGTGTGGCAGGTGGCTCCGGCTCTGGAGCGGGGCAGACGCCCGGTCCTGGAATGGACACCGGTGGAGCGGACTGCTCTGGCGCTGGAGCGGAGCAGATGACCGGAACCGGACTGGGCACCAGTGGGACGGACTGCTCTGGCGATGGAGCGGAGCAGGCTACTGGTCCCAGACTGGACACCGGTGGAGCGGACTGCTCTGGTGCAGGAGCGGAGCAGGCTACTGGTCCCAGACTGGACACCGGAGGAGTGGACTGCTCTGGTGCAGGAGCGGAGCAGACGACCGGTCCCTGTTGAGCCCCCGGTCCAGTGTACAGCCCCAACCTTGGAGCAGGGTTCCACCCACGACGTTTGGCTGATTACCGGCCCCGGACTGGGCTCTGGCACGCTGAGGAATGCCAGAACGAAAATACACAAAAGACAGATACACGGTACATGATACATAGAGCGTCAGTATGAAAAAGTATAGAAATACAAGATATCTGGAGTGCAAAAAAAAAGCTATAAAAAGACATTGCATGGTATGGGTGGTTGGCTGAATATGTACACTATACATTGGTGGATGTTGGATGGTTAACTATACTATACAGGTCGATGGCAGAGAAATACTTCAATAGCTAAAAATGCATATGATATAAGTGAGGGTAATAATAGTTTACTTAATAGACATACTGGTTAAATGAACAGGTAAGTGAATATGTAGCATGGTTAAATTAACTGTACAGGTAAATATACAGTTAAATTTACAGGTCAGTGAATATTTGCATGGTTAAATTAACTGTACAGGTAAATGGCAGGAAGAGATACTTAAATAGCTAAATGTGTGTATGATATAATTGGGGTAATAATAGTAATTCCCTTAAAATACAGTCCTTAGTACAGGGTTTAATTACAGATGACCGCACCTATTGCACATTCAATATACTAAAAGGATACAGGATACTAGATAGATAGATAGATAGATAGATAGATAGATAGATAGATACTTTATTGATCCCGGGGGGGAAATTTCGTAGAGAGGGGTTTTTTTTCAGAGGGGGCTCAACATGAGACCACACCACGCTCCTTTATCAGAGGGGGCTCAACATGAGACCACACCACGCTCCTTTATCAGAGGGGGCTCAACATGAGACCACACCATGCTCCTTTATCAGAGGGGGCTCAACATGAGACCACACCACGCTCCTTTATCAGAGGGGGCTCAACATGAGACCACACCACGCTCCTTTATCAGAGGGGGCTCAACATGAGACCACACCACGCTCCTTTATCAGAGGGGGCTCAACATGAGACCACACCACGCTCCTTTATCAGAGAGGGCTCAACATGAGACCACACCACGCTCCTTTATCAGAGGGGGCTCAACATGAGACCACACCATGCTCCTTTATCAGAGGGGGCTCAACATGAGAAAGGGCCACACCCATCCATTCACTTTACTCAAGCAATTAAACTTAGGGGCTAATGTGTGCGATGCATACAGTATCAAACACCTTGACCTGGTAGGAAATTACTTGCCATGTGATTTGAAATGCCAGCAGTATGTATGTACAGTCCTGTGGAATGAAAACATTGGCTTTATGACAAGATATAAGATCAATTGAATATTTTGAGTTGGTGTTGAAATAACTTGATAGTATTTTTCCACTGTTTTTTTTGTTAATGATATGTCATAGTAGTTCCTTATAAATCCCTTTGCCGCTTATAATCAGCACTGTTTGCAGTTGTGACAATTAGTATATCCTGTGACATGGAAAGATTGGATTTATGATTTGAATATATACAAATGACATATTAGCTATTTATACCAGTACTATATACCACAATCACTGGTATCTGTCTAGGGATGTTTTAACTTGCTTTGTACACTAGAGGTCACTGTGTTGGGTCAAGGGTCACTGATCACATGTACATAAGTCTGCATTCACATTGGCAGCCCAATTCTGATATTTATTCCATGAATTGGTCTTTTGACCAATCACATCAGATGTTTTTCTGTGCTGATCTGATTGGTCAAAAGACCAACTAGTGGAAAAAATGATCAGAATAGGGCTGCTTGTCTAAAAGCAGCCTAGGTAGCACACAAGTCTGGTGTGACTTTTAATCAGAGGAAAAACTAATTTAGTCTGTCGCACAATTTAAACACACACCAGGTGCCAATGGAGTACTGATGGGGAGTTCCCATGTTCAGATAGCTAGCTACTGTTAAATGGCCACTGGTTTTGGGGGGTTGAGGGGGTCAAAGCGAGAGAAAGTCAGACAAAGATTGAAAACTCTCCAACATGCTCACGCTATGCTGTGACAAACATTTTGCCAGCTGTCTGAAAAAGGGTAACGTTAACTTAGGTCAGAAGTTCATGGACTCTGTTCCCGTGCCAAATACAAATTGTGTAGCTATGATAGGAGCAGTGTGGAGAAATAATTGTTGCCATTGTGAACTTTTAACATTTCAATTGCATAGCAGCTTAGCTAGTTTAGCTAACGTTAGTAAGGCCATCTCCTTCTGAGTTGGTCATCTCCCACTCGTATAGTGTATGTGCACCCGGGATCCATATAGTGTCTAAATCCTCCTCTTTCTCTCTGTTAGATGTACTGGTGTGTGACTCAGGTGTGTGTTGGCTGTGTGTTAGCCATTTCACTGGCTGTGCTTGTTTCGGGAGGCGGGGTGCGGGCTGTATTTGCGAACCCACTGTAGCTCATAGCAGACTTTTAGTACATTCCTGTCAAGTGGAGAGACACGGAAGCCTAGCTAGCCTGTAGTTTCAAATGGAGGTTCCTAATTAACATTTTCAATGCTGCAGGAACTGTGTTTATTTTTCTCTATTCCGGGACAATGTGGACCGTCCACAATGTGGCAACTGTTTTTCTTGCAGAGGACTACAGGGGCGAAACGGCTACTCTTAGCAAACAATTAGTGAACTTCCACAAGCTACTGGGGAATCCACACCCGCCTACTTTCTCTTTCTCTTTTACTCCAGTAGCTGGTCGCCGCCCTGGCCTGGTGCTCTGCAGGGATCCCTCCCCGAAGGGGTCTCCCCCTTCCATGGAGAATGGAGTTAGTAGGATGCTTCTGGTTTCCTCTTCGAGATCGGATCCGGAGGTGCCTTCGTCCTCTGTTCTGTCTCCCTTTCCGGTGGCTTCTACCTAGGGTTCAGATCTTCAGAGCTCAACCCCTCATTGGACCTCGAAAGTGTCTGAGACCGGCCCTTTCATCAGCCAAGATGGATTCTACGGCTGGCTCGGGTCCATCAGGCCCCGCCTCCCCTCGGTCATCAAGGAACTTCTAAACCACTTGAGACAAAATAACATTCGGACCTCCGAAGCCATTTCACCAGCTGTCATCATTGGCAACTATATAGTGAGAAACATCTTGGTTCCAGGGCCAAAAACCCTGTACTATCCTGGAGCACGAGTACAGGACATTTCAAGGCTGCTTCCTACCGTCCTACAACAGCTGCCGGGGGCTGTCACTGTCGTAGTCCATGTGGGGTCAAACAACATTAGTAGGGCTAGCTCGGAACTGCTGAAAATTGATTTTAAAGGACTGATTCTAGCTCTGAAAGATTCCAAAAAGTGCCCAATTCCCAAAAATTCCCAAGATTCAGCAGGCTACTGGCATTACACACCTGGCTAAAAGATTACTGTAGCTGTGTTGACATAACTTTTAAGGATAACTTTGACACCTTTTGGAAACAAAAGATGCTATACAGGAACCCAACCAAATCATCTTAGCTCCTCGACCCTGTCCGCACATTTTCAAGGCTGCGTTGAGACAATGACTTATCAGTGACCAAAGCCCTGCTTAATTTCGAGTCTCATAGCAAAGGGTCTGAATACTTGTGTAAAAATATGTTATCCATTTTAAGGCCGTAATGTAACAACATGTGGAACAAGTGAAGGGTTCTGAATACTTTCCAAATGCACTGTAAGTAACTTAATTTATGTCCCTCTTAACTCTTCTGTGAATCCTACAGCTGTTGTATGCAGTAATCATGCGCCTAAAATGAGTTCTGCTGTTAGCACTGAGGCGGTTTGCCCTAGTAGGAAGTCCACTGTGTGCAGCTCACCCTGCACTATGAGCTCAAACATGCATATCACTGTCATGTCTACCCCTGATAAGCCTCCCAGTAAAGCAATAAAACATTCCCAGGAACGTGCTAGAAATAGCCCACATGAACATATGTAGCCTAAGAAACAAGGTTCAGATAGCAGATAGCGTTCATATGCTGACCATCTCTGAAAACTCACTTAATATAATACCTTTGATGATACATTGGTAGCAATACATGGTTTAAACATCTTCAGAAGAGACAGGAATGCCTTTGGTGGAGGTGTTGCCATTCATGCTCTGAGTCAAATTCCTTTAAAGCTTAGAGAGGATCTCATGTCAAATGCTGTTGAAGTAATATGGCTACATGCCTCACCTAAAGCCCATTCTGGTGGGAAGCTGCTATAGACCAGGGTTTACCAAACTTAAAAATTAACTAAGCAAGTCAGTTAAGAACAAATTCTTATTTACAATGACGGCCTACACCGGCCAAACTCGGACGATGCTGGGCCAATTGTGCGCCGCCCTATGGGACTCCCAATCACGGCTAGTTGTGATACAGTCTGGATTTGAACCAGGTTGTCTGTAGTGACGCCTCTAGCACTGAGATGCAGTGTCTTAGACCACCGCGCCACTTGGGAGTCCGTTGTTTAATGGTAGCCTCTCCAACATAATCCAGGTAGAGTCAGGCATTCCCCAGGGCAGCTGTTTAGGCCCCTTACTTTATAAAATCTTTACTAACGTCATGCAACTGGCTCTGAGTAAAGCCAGTGTGTCTATGTTTGAGGATGACTCAACACTATACACGTCAGCTACCACAGCGACTGAAATCACTGCAACACTTAACAAACAGCTGCAGTTAGTTTCAGAATGGGTGGCAAGAAACTACAGTAAAAGCATTGTATTTGGGACAAATCAGTCCCTAATCCCTATACCTTAACTAAATATTGTATTGAATAATGTCGAAAGGTTGAGAAGACTAAACTGCTTGGAGTAACCCTGGAAACTGTCATGGTCAAAACATATTGATACAACAGTAGCTAAGATGGGGAGAAGTCTGTCCATAATAAAGCGTTGCTCTGCCTTTTTAACAACACTATCAACAAGGCAGGTCCTACGGGCCCTAGTTTTGTCGCACTTGGACTACTTTCCAGTCTTGTGGTCAGGTGCCACAAAGAGGGGCTAAGGTCAATTTGAATTGGCCCAGAATAGGACAGCACGGCTGGCGCTTAAATGTACATGGAGAACTAACAAAGTAGAGGAGTGATTGACTTCATCACTACATGTATTTGACAGTATTGACATGTTGAATGCACCGAGCTGTCTGTTTTAAACTACTAGCACACAGCTCAGACACCCATTCATACCCCACAATACATGCCACCAGAGGTCCCTTCACAGTCCCCAAGTCCAGAACAGACAATAGAGTACCACAGTATGAGTTATAATACCCATAAAACCTAGCGGTCAAACAAGGAAATGGAGGCAGCTGCATTACATTGTCTTTAATTGGGATCCTATTTAAGTTCAGGATTTTCCCACCTGCGTTGTGTATCTTTGTTTGTGTTTGCACACCAGTTCATGGTTGCGTTCTCTCCTTGGTTATTTTGTCTTTAAAATAAAAGGAATGTCTACTTACCATAGCTCTGCTCCTCGTGTCCTGCCTTCGCGCCGTGAAGTAACTCATGCAAGAAGTAAAATCAGATTTAAAAAACAGATAAACTGTTGTGTAATGTAATGTTTTTAATTGTATATAAATGCCTTAATTTTTCTGGACCCTTGGAAGAGTAGCTGCTTCCTTGGTAGGAACTAATGTGGATCCATAATAAACACAAATAAAAATGTTGGCTAACTCTGGAGTTGACGTTAACGTGAGCTAGCTAATGTTAGTGGACGGTTGTAAAATTTGCTTACTTTGTTTTCTCGTCCAGAAATGATGTGATTTGGTAGGCTAATGCTATCTAGTACAACCTTCTACTTAAGTTAATTAACTAACGTTAGCCTAAAGTACAACATAAGCTAAAGTTAAGTTAGAGTATCCTACATAATTAAATTAAACTAGCCTAAGTCATCTTAAAACTAGCTAGATAGCTCTTATATCTACTATATTAAACACTATATTAAGACAATATATTTATATATACACTACAAATCCTAATATATGTGTATATATATACACTACACAATACATTATAATACACTACAAATCCTAATATATAGACTTGACAAAAAACTAGTCTTAACGTTAACATAACAACACTAACAACTACTTACTTAACAATCCCCTCTAGGTCCCTCCCCTTTCTCTCGTCCCTCCCCTTTCTCTCGGCCTGAGGAAGATCCAGGGGGAACATGGAGTACCTGCTTCCTTTTTTTTTTTTTCACCTTTATTTAACCAGGTAAACCAGTTGAGAACTAGTTCTCATTTACAACTGCTACCTGGCAACTGCGACCTTTAAGGACCGCCCCCTAGCTGTCGCTACAGAAACACAACCCCAAAGAGGACGAGTACGAGAAGGTACGGTCACACACACACACACACACACAAACACAGTTGCCCACATGTACGCACACACACGGCCTGTGTTCTGATTGGTGTTTGTTTTGTGATTGGCGGGGATCGTGCTCCATTTGTGTTCACCTTACAGGCCACCAGAGGTCTCTTCACAGTCCCCGAGCGGACCACAGGCCACATGGACTTTCCCAAGCTCTTGAAAAAAGGCAGTCCGTCAACATTAAAGGACAGCTCCAGTGTATTGAGGTCAGTCACCTGTTGAACCAGTTAACGATTCAGGGTTTCAACTAACTTCTTCAGAGGGTAGTGGAGATACTTGCCATTTTCAGGAGAGTACGGGCAGTGGATGGCAGTTGTAGATGGCCTGTAGAGCGCATAAGAGCACCCGGCGCTCCCATGACTCTGGCCGGGAGAGCAGCTGGGCCACCTCGGGGGGAGGTGGCTCTCCTGACACTCTGGTAGATATGACGTAGACTCCAGCTGATCTGGTGAATAGCCTTGGCCAGGACTGTCAGGATGGGATGGCCTGGAGTAGTGCAGTGGCGATTTTAGCATGTAAATCTTGGTGGGGCAAACAAAAACATTTTTTTTTTTAAGGCATGCCAGCAAAGCCACTACACATCACAACACAACACTAAAATACATTAATTGCACTATAACGGTGACAAACGGTGCCCACAAACTGTTAGGGCCGACATAAAGCTGTCCCAACAGCAGAGTCCCAAAGGGCTGGACAATAGAATGAGTCCAGATTCACTGGAAAACGGCAATAGAACGTTGGCTAACTGGAACACTACCGCGAGCCCATAGCAAATTAATCTAATAAAACGTTCGCAGAGCCTATTTTGACTGGAATGATGCTTAGAATTCCCTTTTGCCTAAATGGCACCTCAATGGTGTCAACTGTGCTTATGTCTGCATAACGAGGAACTTCTGACTATTTCTGGTCTAGCGATCGATGACAACAGAGTACACTGCCCAGTCTAACATAATTAGCATGCCTCTCCATAGGAAAACAATGGGGGGGGAGCTCAGCATTCCAAGGCCAAAAAGTATTTTGGGGCTAGCATTTGATGACAACGGAGTACACTGCCCAGCCTTACATAATTAGAAAGTGGAGATTTCCAATAGTAGTCCCAACATTTTACCACTGCTACACCTGGCTATCAGCGGAGCCTTGTCTGGCAGCGAAACAGTTCATTCAACCTAATTTAATGCCTTTTAAAAAAACATAGCTGACTTGCTTAAACAAATGTGGTTTCTACGGACCATTGAGATGTACAAACTGTGGCATAAGGGGACGACAAGCGAATGAGGCAATCCGTAATTTCGATGGAGACATTAATGAACGCGCTAGGACGGACATAGTCAATATAACTATTTGTTCAGCACTTTTGAAATGTACAGCGGCAGAATTCAGAACATGGGCCGTTCTTACAGTGTTCTCCCTGCACACCAAGTCAGAACGGTAGGATAAATAAAGAGGCAGATAATAAAAGCTCTTACTATATTCAATGATTACATTTCTCTAAAACAGGTTATAGGCTACATGTATTAATGCCAAAAAAACATGATGAAACAGGCAAGCCCCCCCAAAATAAAATATTTATATATATATATATATTTTTTTTTGTTGCTAAAAATGTGGGTCTCAAAACAGGTGGGGCTCTGTACTCTTCCCTCTCATAGAGCAGCTCCTCGTAGGAGGCCTGGAGAAGGACTTGTAGTAATCTATTAGATGAGAGAGGTGTGTAAGACTCTGTAAGACCTCACAGATCATCTGGACTGATGTGGGTGGTGACAGGCATCTGTCTTTGGGGTATCTCAACATCACAATTATAGCAGGTCAGAATCCGGTGATACGAAGGACCATGAAAAAAACTGTTGGTTTCTATATCCAGCAAGATCTAGGACCAAAAAAAACGACTAGCTGGAGCTCGTCTGAGCGGTTGGCAGCTGATTTGACTTAGTTCTGCCCACTATAGTTCTGTCCAGTTGGAACTTGATGTTGAGGCCGCTAACTATACACTTGTCTGTCATCACCACACACACGGACACAGCTGTTTCCTTTAGAGATAGATCTAAGGAAAGGCAGAACAACACCATAAAAAGGATCCATGTATAAGGTAGGAAATACATATGCAGTACAACAAAGCAGATGAACAACTATATAATATAAACAGACGCTATAGTACAGCATCTAGACATCAGTAAGAATATACAATACAAAGAGAGAGAAATCAAAGGCCTAAGGCTACTGAGTGCACAGAAAGGACTAGAACATTCTGGGATCTTCTAGAATGTGTCTAATGGCTCAATCTACTAAAGTAGTAACATATGGGCTATACATTTCCAGCTATATACATATTGCAGCGGTATCATGCAAGTAATACAAACATTGCTAATAACATACTAGTAAGTAGGGTAGTTGTGCTCAATGAACACACTTGTAGCAACGATAACCATGCTAAAACGAGAGCATGCACGGACACACACAAACACAGCTGGAATTAGCAGGAAGCTGGCAAACACATAGCTAACAAACCAATCTTACACAGTTACATTACACGGTAAAGTAACTAGCCCTCACTAATATGCACCCAATCTGGTTCCCAGTCACATTTCCAACACTTATTAATATGGACACACACAACACCTGGGTAACAGCATGTGAACAGTCTGTCAGCGCAACTTATTGATATGGACGCACACAACACCTGGGTATCAGCATGTGAACACCTGAAGATCAGCATGTGAACACCTGAAGATCAGCATGTGAACACCTGGGTATCAGCATGTGAACACCTGGGTATGAAAAATGTGGCTATAGAACAAGTTGAGGAAACTAAACTTCTTGGTGTCACCTTAGGCTGTAAATTGTCATGGTCAAGGCATATCGATGGAGAGAGGCCTGTCTGTGATAAAGAGATGTTCAACATTCTTAACACCACAACTGACCAAACAAGAGCTAATGTCAACTAAATGCATGTTAACCTTCTCTGGCTCAAAGTAGAGGAGAGATTGTCTTCACCACTTCTCCTTTTTGTTAGAGATATTAATGTGTTAAAAACACCAAACTGTCTATTCAGTCAACTAACACACAGCTCTGACAGACATTCATCCACAAGGCATGCAACTAAAGGTCTCTTCATAGTCTCTAAAGCCAAAACGAATTCAATGCAACGCACAGTAATACTGTATACAGAGCCACGATAATATGGAACTCCCTGCCGTCTAAAATCACTCAATAAAAGCAGCAACATTACCTTTAAACACTACGTGACTAATAAAACATCACATCACATCACAGCACAATGTAGCATCTCCCTCCCAACCACATCAGGTGTGGGGGTTAAAGTTCAAGATAAGATGTGCCCTTGGCAACAGGATATCAGGGCCTGCTTAGAGAAAGTAAAGTAAGGACGTACTGCTCCATATGATATGGTAGTCTGGTCATCTTATGCTAGTCAGTAGAGTAAGGACGTACTGCTCCATATGATATGGTAGTCTGGTCATCTTATGCTAGTCAGTAGAGTAAGGACGTACTGCTCCATATGATATGGTAGTCTGGTCATCTTATGCTAGTCAGTAGAGTAAGGACGTACTGCTCCATATGATATGGTAGTCTGGTCATCTTATGCTAGTCAGTAGAGTAAGGACGTACTGCTCCATATGATATGGTAGTCTGGTCATCTTATGCTAGTCAGTAGAGTAAGGACGTACTGCTCCATATGATATGGTAGTCTGGTCATCTTATGCTAGTCAGTAGAGTAAGGACGTACTGCTCCATATGATATGGTAGTCTGGTCATCTTATGCTAGTCAGTAGAGTAAGGACGTACTGCTCCATATGATATGGTGGTCTGGTGCAGTATGTCCTTGCTCTACTGACTAGCTGTTGCCAGTTCTGGTCATCTGGATTATTGACCCCTGCCTGTTCTGACCCTGAGCCTGCCTGCCGTTCTGGACCTGTTGAATCTGGGTTTCTGACTTTTTCCTGCCCCCACCTGTCATTTGCTTGGCCCTGTGCCAGTAATAAACATTTGTTACTTCGACATTGTATGCACCTGGGTCTTACCTGAAACTCTATAGTAAGGTGAGAAAGCGGGGGAAGAGGGGTGAAGTCTGGGAAAAGGCGAAGCTTCAGTCTCTGTTGTGCATTTCCCTGCCCTCTATCATTCTAGCAAATGCCCGGTCTCTTCGTAACAAAACTGATGAACTGCAAGCCTATGTTTGTTTCCAAAATGGAAACACAGATACATGGCTTAAGGGTAAGGACTTGGACTCTGAGCTGGTGATTGACGGGTTTGGGGTCCCTATCTTGGACTGAGATGCAGAGGTTACCGGTAAAACACTGGGTGGTGGAGTATGTCTCTATGTGAATGAGCATTGGAAAGACTACTGACCATCACTGAAAACAAAGACAGTTCTGCCAAGTTATTAGAGGAAGGAAAGAGTGGAAGGCTCCACACCACTCTCTCACTTGAGTATCTTAGCTAGTCATTTTCAGGTGATCTAATTCAGCTCTTTTGTAGCTTTGGCAACTATATGTGTGTTTTCTATCCCAGTTCGCTCCTCTCCATGTAGGCTTTACAGATGCTCCCCACCCCTTGGCTGCAACCCTTCTAATTTAAGCAACTCCACCGCCATTGACCGCAAGGCTCTACAGAGGGTGGTACGCTCAGCCGAAGACACCATTGGGTGCTCACTGCCTGCCCTCCAGGACACCTACAACACCAGGTGTCGCAGGAATGCCAAGAAGATCACCAAGGACCTCAGCCCCCCGAGCCACAGCCTGTTCTCCCCACTTCCATCACTCAGACATGGGCAGTATAGGAGTATCAAGGCAAAAACTGTCAGACTTGCCAGTAGCTTCAACCCCCAGATCATCAGGCTGCTGAATAACCACTAGCCAGCTACCAGGTCCCTGTGTCCCCCTCCGGCCCCCACGGATCCTTACCCTACCCCAACGCCACAATGGACATTTATCATTGCTACAGTTGTAAATGTGTATATATTATTATTATCTCAGTTTTATATATTTTTTACCTTAACTGTTGGAATGTAATCACAGGGTATTAGAATGTCACTGTACCCTGCAATTACATCTGCGACCCTGTGCATGTGACTAATAAACTCATCTAATCTAATCTAAAAAATACACACTATCATCGATGGCCAGGTGGTAGACACTGTAGACTACATGTATCTTGGCACAATGATTGATAATAATTGAACTTTGAGTGTAACACTGACATGTTGTGTAAGAAGTGCCAGCAACGCCTTTTTGTCTCAGGAAACTGGCAACATTCCAGGGAGACAGAACCTTGATGACTCTGTTTTACAAGTCGTACATAGAGTCTGTTTTAACATTCTCTTAGATTTTCTGGTATGGCAACGTTGGTGTCGATGATAGAAATGCACTAACTAGAACAGTGAACGTGGTCAGTAAGATCACAGGAGTCCAGCAGAGTAGTCTGACAAGGAGG
The DNA here is from genome assembly GCA_023634145.1 of Thymallus thymallus. Taxonomy (NCBI): domain Eukaryota; kingdom Metazoa; phylum Chordata; class Actinopteri; order Salmoniformes; family Salmonidae; genus Thymallus; species Thymallus thymallus. The sequence goes on from CM042392.1 coordinate 33,914,715, forward strand.
AGGAAGGTAGAATCCATCCTGTCTGACTGATCTGTACAACAGACAAGTGGTGAGGAAGGCAGAATTAATCCTGTCTGACTGTGCCCAGCCCCTACACCAGGGATGGGGAACTTTGATGGGGGTGGGGGCAACTCATGAGGGGCCGTAGTTGCTCAAGGGTCTGCACACCCACATCCATTGACTGACATAAGAAGAGGAAAACTTCTGATGCACAACCACATTTTGAAATTGCACCTTGTGTATTCTATTATTCTAACTCTGAACAGTAAGTTGAGAACCCAACTACGTTTTTCTTTATTTTTGGTCGGCAAAAGGTGCCTGCAGGGCCGCCAGTTGCTCATCCCTGCCCTAAACCATGAGTACCAGGTCCTACCCTCTGGCTCCCGGTTTAGATTCCCCACTGTTAAGACTAACAGGATCAACCACTCTTCCACCTCCATGGCCGTTACCCTTTTGAATACAAGGAAGAGAAGGAGGTAGGCTAGGGATGATGTTGAGGATGACGATGGTAATATGTTGTTGATGATGATTATGACGTTGATCATGTTGTTTTTTTTGTCAGCACATTGAAGATATGTTGTTGACGAGATGATCTAAGAATACACAGAGCACTTGACTTATTAGGGAACTATGGCTTGCTGTACTTTAGTGCTGCTGCTAAAGTGGATCACTGGTAGGTCTACTGTCTACACAGTGGGGAGAACAAGTATTTGATACACTGCTGATTTTGCAGGTTTTCCCACTTACAAAGCATGTAGAAGTCTGTAATTTTTATCATAGGTACTCTTCAACTGTGAGTGACGGAATCTAAAACAAAAATCCAGAAAATCCCATTGTATGATTTTTAAGTAATTAATTTGCATTTTATTGCATGACATAAGTATTTGATACATCAGAAAAGCAGAACTTTATATTTGGTACAGAAACCTTTGTTTGCAATTGCAGAGATCATACGTTTCCTGTAGTTCTTGACCAGGATTGCACACACTGCAGCAGGGATTTTGGCCCACTCCTCCATACAGACCTTCTCCAGATCCTTCAGGTTTCGGGGCTGTCGCTGGGCAATACAGACTTTCAGCTCCCTCCAAAGATTTTCTATTGGGTTCAGGTCTGGAGACTGGCTAGGCCACTCCAGGACCTTGAGATGCTTCTTACGGAGCCACTCCTTAGTTGCCCTGGCTGCGTGTTTCGGGTCGTTGTCATGCTGGAAGACCCAGTCACGACCCATCTTCAATGCTCTTACTGAGGGAAGGAGGTTGTTGGCCAAGATCTCGCGATACATGGCCCCATCCATCCTCCCCTCAATACGGTGCAGTCGTCCTGTCCCCTTTGCTGAAAAGCATCCCCAAAGAATGATGTTTCCACCTCCATGCTTCACGGTTGGGATGGTGTTCTTGGGGTTGTACTCATCCTTCTTCTTCCTCCAAACACGGCGAGTGGAGTTTAGACCAAAAAGCTCTATTTTTGTCTCATCAGACCACATGACCTTCTCCCATTCCTCCTCTGGATCATCCAGATGGTCATTGGCAAACTTCAGACGGGCCTGGACATGCGCTGGCTTGAGCAGGGGGACCTTGCGTGCGCTGCAGGATTTTAATCCATGACGGAGTAGTGTGTTACTAATGGTTTTCTTTGAGACTGTGGTCCCAGCTCTCTTCAGGTCATTGACCAGGTCCTGCCATGTAGTTCTGGGCTGATCCCTCACCTTCCTCATGATCATTGATGTCCCACGAGGTGAGATCTTGCATGGTGCTCCAGACCGAGGGAGATTGACCGTCATCTTGAACTTCTTCCATTTTCTAATAATTGCACCAACAGTTGTTTCCTTCTCACCAAGCTGCTTGCCTATTGTCCTGTAGCCCATCCCAGCCTTGTGCAGGTCTACAATTGTATCCCTGATGTCCTTACACAACTCTCTGGTCTTGGTCATTGTGGAGAGGTTGGAGTCTGTTTGATTGAGTGTGTGGACAGGTGTCTTTTATACAGGTAACGAGTTCAAACAGGTGCAGTTAATACAGGTAATGAGTCGAGAACAGGAGGGCTTCTTAAAGAAAAACTTACAGGTCTGTGAGAGCCGGAATTCTTACTGGTTGGTAGGTGATCAAATACTTATGTCATGCAATAAAATGCAAATTAATTATTTAAAAATCATACAATGTGATTTTCTGGATTTTTTATTTTTTAGATTCCATCTCTCACAGTTGAAGTGTACCTATGATAAAAATTACAGACCTCTACATGCTTTGTAAGTAGGAAAACCTGCAAAATCGGCAGTGTATCAAATACTTGTTCTCCCCACTGTAGTAGTAGTGATGGCTGTCAGCGCTGACTTGGTGTACTAGCTAGATCACTGTATTCACTATTCTGTTTGTCCGTGCCAGTTCATCCTATCTTGTCCTGTCTTACCAGCGTGTTTCCTGGTTCTCCTGCTTTCAAAATTGTTTTTTCAGTCTTCCCGGATCTGACCTTTCTGCCTGTCCTGACCCTGAGCCTGCCTGCCGTTCTGTTCCTGTTTGACCCTGCCTTTGATGATAAACCTCTGCCTGCCCTGACCTGCCTTTTGCCTGCCCCATTGTATAATAAATATTCAGATTATCAAACTATCCGCCTAATGTGTCTGCATCTGGGTCATATCCTGAGTCATGATAGTACAAACCAGTAGACTCAGACCAGCTTCCCAATGCAGTCTTCTCTTTCCATTAGGCTTTAAAGGAACTCCTTGTGTCTTCCAATGGAAAGACTCCAGAACTTGGCAGAACACCATGACCATGCATTCATTGCATTACTGGAGCTATTCTGTGGATTATCTACCAGGCAGCAAGCCACTGCGGTAACCTCCCAGACTCTCAGTAACCCTGTTACCAGCGGTGTTTCTCCCCAGCCTACACTGGCTTTCCGTGAACCTCTGGAGCGCAATGCTGGAGATCCAGGAACCTACTAGGCGTTTCTCTCCCAGTGCTCCCTCATCTTTGAGCTGCAGCCTTCTTCATTTCCCTTGGATCACTCAAACGCTCATGTCCGGGAGAGCACTTGCCTGGGCTACGGCGGTGTGGGAGCAACAATCCACCGTTAGCCTCAGTCTGGAGGAGTTTGCGGTGGAGGTAAGAAAGGTGTTAGATTCTCCGCCTCATCTCCTCAGCTTTCGAGCCTCTTCAGGGGGCTACCATCTTCTCGAAGTTGGACCCTCAGAACGCCTAGCATTTGGTTCGGATATGGGAAGGAGACGAATGGAAGACAGACTTTAACAGGGCTAGAGGGCACTACGAGTACCTGGTGATGCCATTCGGACTGACCAACGCTCCCGCAGTGTTCCAGGCCTTGGTCAACGATGTGCTCCGCGACATGTTGTATCAGTTCATGTTTGTTTTCCTTGACCACATCCTCGTCTCCTGGAGAACCAGCTGTTTGTTAAAGCTGAGATATGTGAATTCCATCGCTCCACCATCTCCTTCCTAGTATACGTCATAGCTGCAGGAAATATTCAGATGGATTCTGAGAGGTTGAGAGCACTGGTGGAATGGCCCCAACCCACATCCAGAGTGCAGCTGCAATGGTTTTTGGGGTTTGCTCATTCCCACCGCAGCTTCCTCAGGGATACAGCAGCCTGGCTTCCCCCCTCTGGGCCCTGTTATTCAGTTGCTTTAATTTCACTATCTCCTACAGCCCTGGGTCCAAGAATGTCAAACCTTACGCGCTCTCATGCCTGTATAGCCCCGTCTGACCCCGAGATCATCCTCCCTACCTCCTGGCGGCTGCACTCAGCTGGGGTATTGAGGGCCGGGTCTGTAAGGGGGGGCCCGGCTAACCGGATGTTTGTCCCGGACTCTGCCCGTTCTCCGGTCCTGGAATTGGCCCATTCATCTACACTCACCTGCCATCCTGGCTTCCGTCGGACCTTGGCTTTTGTCCGACAACGTTTTTGGTGGCCCACCATGGTTCCTGACGTCTCCCAGTTTGTTGCCACCTGCACTGTGTGTGTGCAGGAGACGGCTCAGCTCATGGTGCAGCACGTCTTCCGGATCCATGGACTTCCAGTCAACATGGTCTCCGATCGCCGCCCTCAGTTCTCGTCTAGGTTCTGGAGTCGGTTCTGCACCCTCATTGGGTCTTCGGCCAGCCTGTCCTCTAGCTTTCATCCCCAGTCTAACGCACAGTTGGAGTGAGCCAATCAGGACCTGGAGACGGCTCTTCGTTGCCTCGTCTTCGCCAACCCCACCACCTGGAGCCAGCAACTTGTGTGGGTGGGATATGCCCGCAACACCCTTCCCTGCTCGGCCACTGGCCTCTCGCCCTTTGAGCGTTCCTTGGGATATCAGCACCTGCTCTTCCCTGTGCAAGAAGAAGAAGTCAGCATACCCTCTGCCCAGATGTTTGTCCGCCGCTGTCGTCATACCTGGAAGAGATCCCGGTCCCACCGCACCCCTGCTCCAAGCTATCGTCTCGGGCAGAGGGTTATGCTGTCCACTTGGGATCTGCCCCTCGGGGTGGAGTCCCGTAAACATTCCCCCTGTTTTATTGGCCCCTTCCCCATCTCTAAAATCCTTAGCCCCTCTGCTGATCGTCTTCTGTTGACCCACTCCCTCTGTATACATCCCACTTTTCATGTGTCTAGAATTAAACCTCTGTCTCATAGCCCTTTGTCTTCTGTCCTGACCCTGAGTCTGTCTGCCGTTCTGTCCATTTGACCCTGCCTTGTATTATGATCCTCTGTCTTGTATTATGATCCTCTGTCTTGTATTATGATCCTCTGTATAACTATCCACATCCTGTGTCTGCATCTGGGTCATGATTGTACCTGTGTGTTATTGTGATCCAGGTGTTATATCCTGGGTTGTGATAGTACCTGTGTGTTATTGTGATCCAGGTGTCATATCCATGGGTCGTGATAGTACCTGTGTGTTATTGTGATCCAGGTGTCATATCCATGGGTCGTGATAGTACCTGTGTGTTATTGTGATCCAGGTGTTCAATGTTGTTTTTTATGCTTCTTTGCTGCAAAACCTGGGACAATAAAGTTGAAACTTAAACAATCCCACTTATGTAACTACAATGAAGGATTACATTGAAACTGTAGCTGGAGAAAACTCGAACACGGTTGTTGAGGTGTAGGATTAGTGGGGAGGAAACTCTACCTGTATGGGTGCTATGGTCAAAGTAGTGGTTGAAGCCTTAGCTGGAGGAATTGTTGCATTTCCATTGTCATTTCTGTTGCACTTCAGTAGCATCTATGAATCACATTATTATTATTATTATTATTATTATTATTATGAATAGTATTGATGTCAAACGAGAGAACCAAGGACATGGGTGGTTCCTAATCTTGTGAGATTCTCGCTAGTTTAAACAGAACAACTGTTTCTGAGAGGTTAGGATCAGAACCTGCAGTGTAGCCGTTATTATGAGTACGTTGCATAGATAGCTGAGGCATAAGAATATGAAAGTGTGTAATCATATTTTAAATGATGTAGTTCTGTGCCTGTCTGTTAATGTTCTGTATTATGTCATTTTATGTACTTCTGTCATTCAGCTGTAATCGTCTATTCATGTTGTGTATTATGTAATGATTTATGTTTAACAATTATGCATCCATCCGTGAGTAACTCTGGTCTGTAATTATATTTAGTATATTGAATGTGCAATACGTGCATTTATCTGTAATTAAACCCTGTACTAAGGACTGTATTTTAAGGGAATTACTATTATTACCCTAAATTATATCATACACACATTTAGCTATTTAAGTATCTCTTCCTGTCATTTACCTGTACAGTTAATGTAACCATGCAAAATAGTCACTTACCTGTTCATTTAACCAGAATGTATATTAAGTAAACTATTATTACCCTCACTTATATCATATGCACTTTTAGCTACTGAAGTATTTATCTGCCATCGACCTGTATAGTATAGTTAACCATCCAACATCCACCAATGTATAGTGTACATATTCAGCCATCCACCCATACTATGCAATGTCTTTTTATAGCTTTTTTGCATCCAGACTTCTTGTATTTCTATACTTTTTCATACTGCCGCTCTATGTATCATGTATCGTGTATCTGTATTTTGTTTATTTTTGTTGTGGCATTTTGCACCTGCCCTGTGTTTTGTTATTGTAGCTGCTTAACAAAGACATTTCCCCCCGGGGATCAATAAAGTATCTATCTATCTATCTATCTAGTTTGAACCCCGGGAAGAGTAGCTGCAGCTTTGCCTGTCGCAAATGGGGATCCTAATATTTACTAAAGCATCAACGAGGGCTATCCTTTCTTCTTGATACAGCGTCTAAAACACGCACTAAGGTGACGTATCAGGGGCGGGGGACTGGAGTGCGTCCAAGCGTTCTGATTGGTTGAAATATGTGGTTGATTCACAGACTTAAAAACCAATCAGATTTAGAAGGCAGGTTTTTTTTACAATTCGGAAGGGCTTTTTTGAACCAATTGCAGATATGCCAGGGGTCTATTGAAATAACCCCATTGGACTAGAGACCCTCGAATGATCGGCTTGGTATTGTATAGTGAACGAGAGGGTGAATGACTATTTGAGCTATAGGGTTTATGGAACGATAGATAGGCCTACCTTTAGTAGCCTACTGATGATTTGATTGGATACACGATGAGACGGGTGATCAGAAAGAAGTTCATGTATTTTTATGAATAAGAGAAGGAGCGAGAAGGAGAGAAAGAGGATTGCACATCTGGGAATGTTGGTGAGTGCAGCTATTCTATTAATTCTGTATCCGTATCATCATTGTGTTATTGCGTTATATTGTTGATAGTAATACTAATTTAATGTAATGTCATGTAGCCTAGGTATTTCTGTAAGGGATGACACGCCAATAATAGCCTACATGTCTGTCATTATATACATGCATTCAAATGAAACACTCAAAGGTTTGTACTGTGTGTCATATAAAACTCGGTAAACATATGCGGAACGTAAGAGGAGTCCATGCCCAAACAATTGCGCAGGTCCGTTTTCTTTATTATTTATTGATGAGAACATTTCAATGCTTTAGCTTTGTCTATATTCTAATATAGTGTTACAAATCAACTTCGTGTTAAATGGCATCGGTGCTCAACAGATTAGAATAGGAACTCCACACAGAATGCTACAGGTATTTTTCATTCGACATTTGCACCAAATTTAATTGAGCAATAGATTTAGTTGTACAACGCTGTCTGGAAAACATCTCCCTTCTCTCTGGCAGAATAATCGCAGTTTAGCGTTTTTCGTCATGAATCTTGTTCTGGAGGCAGCTCTGCAAAATGGACACTAGCTGGCACAGACACAAAGTCATACAATCTAACACTAACCACTCTAATAACCCTAATGCCTACACTTAAATTAATACCAAAAAGTGAGTTTTTGTTTTCATGAATTTTTACAATATCTAAAATGTTCACTTACTTTGCAGCTGGCCCATCTAGCGGAAATCTCTCCGTTCTGCCTCCAGGATAAAACTCATCCCCTCTCTGTACATTGCATTTGACTGGTCCTCAGTGTGCTTCAGTTGGACCGACTCGACAGAGCGCAGCCGAAACAGCGGTGTGAGTGGAGCAGAGAGAACAGAGGATGGGTGGCGGAGGCCAGCAGACGGAGTCAGGCGAGCCGGCCAAGGCTGACAGGGGTGGGCCCGGAGGAGGGGGAGAAGGGCGAGGTGGCAGTGCAGTCTACACCTGGGAAGAGGTCCAGAGGCACTCCCACAGAGGAGACCAGTGGTTGGTCATCGACAGGAAGGTCTATAATGTTTCCCAGTGGGTGAAGAGACACCCAGGAGGCATCAGGGTCATCAGTCACTTTGCTGGAGAAGATGCCACGGTCAGTAGCCTAACTATGGAAGTTGTTAGTAAACTGTTTTCAAGATTCTCCAATTTGACTGTTGATCTTTATCCAGGCCTATGCACATGTTTGTAATGTTGTGCATTTAGACGTGTTTAGTAGCCTGTCACTGTATGACATATCCAGGGCCAGATTAAGAAATACATTTTCTATAAACCAATCCGTGTGCCAAGATGCAATTTGATGATGGTAAATGTGCTGTTAAACAAAAATCCCCTTTATAATGAAGCCACAATAATGTTATGCTACAGTTGAGCAGAGTTGAGGTGTTTTTAGGATTTCCACACATGGGGATTGTTTTTAGCAGAGTCCGAAAGAAAAACGTAATTTCATACAATTCTACATGACAGAAGACATTAGCTGAATATTATTATTATTTTTTTTTTTACATTAGGCCTACCCCCTTTTTCGTGATATCCAATTGCTAGTTACGATCTTGTCTCATCGCTGCAACTCCCTTACGGACTCGGGAGAGGCGAAGGTCGAGAGAATGCGTCCTCCGAAACACGGTGGGCCAATTGTGCGCCGCCCCATGTGGCACAGCCTGGGATCGAACCCGAGGCTGTAGTGGCGCCTCAGCACTGCAATGCAGTTCCTCAGATCGCTGCACCACTCGGGAGGCCCAGCTGAATCTTTTTTTAATACCATACAAACTTAATGACCGAAATGAGTGGCTACTCTGACTGACAAACTGAGATCAATCTGGTTTTGAATTCAAACAAACAGCCCTTGCCATTGAAGCGACACATAAAAGTTTGGAATATTACTCATTCAAGGGTTTTTCTTTATTTGCACATTGTTTTACATTGTAGAATAAAAGTGAAGACATCAAAACTATGACATAACACATATGTAATCACATATGTAACTATTATATATATATATATATATATATATATATAATTTCCTCAATATATATATTAATTTTATATAAATCTTTCTCTTGGGTTTCCCATGGGCCTGTTAGTGGATTGTGCTGAATCCTAATATCATGATAATCTCGTAACCAATCTCATAGTGAATTTTTAAAGTAATTGTTTTATTAACTGAGAGACATATAAAATATATTTGTAAGTATTTCTTTTAAACTACATGTATTAATATATATCTCTGTTTTCTAGGACGCATTTGTCGCATTCCATCCCGATCCTAATTTTGTCAGGAAGTTTCTGAAGCCGTTGCTGATTGGAGCGCTGGCACCCACAGAGCCCAGCCAGGACCATGGGAAAAATGTGAGGAGGCCTATCTTTCTCTCTCTCCCTCTACAGCACCACACCCATAACATACGTTGTTTAGGTAGGGAGCACCACGTCCACTCTAACATACTGTAGGTTTAGGTAGGGAGCACCACGTCCACTCTAACATACTGTAGCTTTAGGTAGGGAGCACCACGTCCACTCTAACATACTGTAGGTTTAGGTAGGGAGCACCACGTCCACTCTAACATACTGTAGGTTTAGGTAGGGAGCACCACGTCCACTCTAACATACTGTAGCTTTAGGTAGGGAGCACCACGTCCACTCTAACATACTGTAGCTTTAGGTAGGGAGCACCACGTCCACTCTAACATACTGTAGGTTTAGGTAGGGAGCACCACGTCCACTCTAACATACTGTAGCTTTAGGTAGGGAGCACCACGTCCACTCTAACATACTGTAGGTTTAGGTAGGGAGCACCACGTCCACTCTAACATACTGTAGGTTTAGGTAGGGAGCACCACGTCCACTCTAACATACTGTAGCTTTAGGTAGGGAGCACCACGTCCACTCTAACATACTGTAGGTTTAGGTAGGGAGCACCACGTCCACTCTAACATACTGTAGGTTTAGGTAGGGAGCACCACGTCCACTCTAACATACTGTAGCTTTAGGTAGGGAGCACCACGTCCACTCTAACATACTGTAGGTTTAGGTAGGGAGCACCACGTCCACTCTAACATACTGTAGGTTTAGGTAGGGAGCACCACGTCCACTCTAACATACTGTAGCTTTAGGTAGGGAGCACCACGTCCACTCTAACATACTGTAGCTTTAGGTAGGGAGCACCACGTCCACTCTAACATACTGTAGGTTTAGGTAGGGAGCACCACGTCCACTCTAACATACTGTAGCTTTAGGTAGGGAGCACCACGTCCACTCTAACATACTGTAGCTTTAGGTAGGGAGCACCACGTCCACTCTAACATACTGTAGGTTTAGGTAGGGAGCACCACGTCCACTCTAACATACTGTAGGTTTAGGTAGGGAGCACCACGTCCACTCTAACATACTGTAGCTTTAGGTAGGGAGCACCACGTCCACTCTAACATACTGTAGCTTTAGGTAGGGAGCACCACGTCCACTCTAACATACTGTAGGTTTAGGTAGGGAGCACCACGTCCACTCTAACATACTGTAGCTTTAGGTAGGGAGCACCACGTCCACTCTAACATACTGTAGCTTTAGGTAGGGAGCACCACGTCCACTCTAACATACTGTAGGTTTAGGTAGGGAGCACCACGTCCACTCTAACATACTGTAGCTTTAGGTAGGGAGCACCACGTCCACTCTAACATACTGTAGGTTTAGGTAGGGAGCACCACGTCCACTCTAACATACTGTAGCTTTAGGTAGGGAGCACCAAGTCCACTCTAACATACTGTAGGTTTAAGTAGGGACCCGGGGACCGATGTGAGGCCTATCTTTCTTTTATTTTACCCCCTCGAGCTTGTCTCAACTCCCCAAACATGATCCTCCAAGCCACGCTTCTTAACACCCGCCCGCTTAATCCGGAAGCCAGCCACACCAATGTGTCGGAGGAAACACTGTTCAACTGACGACCGGGGTCAGCCTGCAGGCACCCGGCCCGCCACAAGGAGCCGCTAGAGTGCGATGAGCCAAGTAAAGCCCCCCCGGCCAAACCCTCCCCTAACACGGACGACGCTGGGCCAACTGTGCGCTGCCCATGGGACTCCCAGCCATGGCCGGTTGTGGCACAGCCTGGTATATGAACCCGGGTCTGATGCAGTGCCTTAGACCGCTGCGCCACTCGGGAGACGAGGCCTGTCTTTCTCTTGCTGATAGGGAATTCCCTTCTCAGACAGAATGCTGTGCAGAATGTTACTTTCTACAATGTGTCAGAGTGTGGTAAGAGCAGGTGTGATGTGGATGGAGATATTTCAAGACAAGGTTTACCTCCTAGAGAAGTAGTGTGTAATCTTCAGTCATCTACTATAACTTTATTATTATTATTTTTTTTACAAATTTTTTATTGAACCTTTATTTAACTAGGCAAGAACAAATTGGTATTTACAATGACGGCCAAACCTATGGGACTCCCAATCACAGCCGGATGTGATACATCCTGGATAACTAGTTCTTCTTCTTCTTCTTCTTCTTCTTCTTCTTCTTCTTCTTCTTCTTCTTCTTCTTCTTCTTCTTCTTCTTCTTCTTCTTCTTCTTCTTCTTCTTCTTCTTAAGGTTTTATGTCTTTATTCCTGTCCTCTTCCACTTCTCCACTCCCTCAATTCTCATCTCTCTTCTCTCCCATCATCCACCTTCCTCCTGGTTCATCTAGGCTCTGTCACAGTTAGTCTTTCTGCTATTCCTTGCATCCTATCTCCTCAAATCAAGGACAGATTAATTGAGATAGACTTCATTATTGATCGCCTCTACCCCATACAGGCAGCAATGGTGCAAGACTTCCAGGCCTTGCGTGACCGTGTGGAGAGGGAGGGATGGCTCCGTGCCCGCCCCCTGTTCTTCAGCCTCTACCTGGGCCACATCCTGCTACTAGAGGCCCTGGCTTTGGGCCTGCTCTGGGTCTGGGGGACCAGCTGGAGCCTCACACTGCTCTGTTCCCTCATGCTGGCCACGTCTCAGGTACCATTGCAATATTATTAGGGAGTACAAGAAGATATTTGACAGGATGATTCAGGTTAGGTATAAGGGATCGAAGGTTAGGGTTAACGGAAAGGTTAGAATTAGAGGATTAGGTTAGGGTTTGGATTAAGGTTAGGGGTGTTGAGGTTAGGGTAAGGGTTAGATTTAGGGTTAGAGGATTAGGTTGGGGTTTGGATTAAGGTTAGGGGTGTTGAGGTTAGGGTAAGGGTTAGATTTAGGGTTAGAGGATTAGGTTGGGATTAAGGTTAGGTTTAGGGTTAGGATTAAGGTTAGGGGTGGTGGGGTTAGGGTAAAGGTTAGGCATAGGGTTACCAAACCACCTTTCAGACACCATTCAAAATGTGCCTTTCTTTTCCCCTCTCAGTCCCAGGCTGGCTGGCTGCAGCATGACTTCGGCCACCTGTCAGTCTGCAAAAAATCCAGCTGGAATCACATAATGCACAAGTTTGTAATTGGACATTTAAAGGTAGGTTACTGGACAATGGTTGGACATTTGATAATACTGTTTATTTTGGCTGATCTTCTGCTACTCTTTGGATAAGTTAACCGAACACAGCTTAAACCTAGTCCTGGACTGAAAACCCTTCTCATTGGATAGTCTCCTTTGAAAGTACATTTTACTAATCTGTGTTCAGGAAACATTTAAGTTCACTGCTATACATTAGCCTTATTTTGTGTAGTGTCCAACAGTTGTAAGTTACGGTAAGTGTAATTGTGTGTACCAGTAATACATAACAGTAGCTGTGTGTTTCCAGGGTGCCTCTGCTAACTGGTGGAACCATCGTCACTTCCAGCATCACGCTAAGCCCAACGTGTTGAGTAAAGATCCTGATGTCAACATGCTGCATGTGTTCGTCCTGGGAGACAAACAGCCTGTAGAGGTAGTTATCACTATAATATATTTGAGCATGTGATCCCTGCCCCAACTGGACCCACAACCTTAGTGCTTTCTGACCCATCTGACTCCAACTCATATTTGGATAATAATGTAATAATTCATGTAATGTAATATTCAAATTTCAATGTAATATTTCATTTAATTCATGTAATATTCATGAAATAACCATGTAATAATATCCATGTAACGGTTTGGATCAGTAGTGTTAAAACTGTATTAGTGCTTCTGTGTAAGATCCATCTGACTCCTGGTCTCTGTTTATTGCAGTATGGTATAAAGAAGTTGAAGTACATGCCCTACCATCACCAACACAAGTACTTCTTCCTCAGTAAGTTTCTTAACAAGTTTCATGAATTTCTGTAAAGCATCAACTTCCATTGAACACATAAAAGCAAAAGATAGACGTCTGTCTGTCTGTCTGTCTGTCTGTCTGTCTGTCTGTCTGTCTGTCTGTCTGTCTGTCTGTCTGTCTGTCTGTCTGTCTGTCTGTCTGTCTGTCTGTCTGTCTGTCTGTCTGTCTGTCTGTCTGTCTGTCTGTCTGTCTGTCTGTCTGTCTGTCTGTCTGTCTGTCTGTCTGTCTGTCTGTCTGTCTGTCTGTCTGTCTGTCTGTATGAAATACCAATGTCGCATTTTCCTTCTGTCTCTCAGTTGGACCTCCACTACTCATTCCAGTGTTTTTCACCATCCAGATATTCCAGACCATGTTTTCACAACGAAACTGGGTGGTGAGATTTCATACCAATTACATGTATTCTTATTCCTCTTCATTCCTATGTGGAACTTAAGGTTTCCATGAGAGAGAGACACCTGTAATGATATGATTATGCTACCACATGGGGGACACTAAATGCTTGTTCATTGCTCACTAAAGCTAGCAAGTATAATATTGCACCACCAACTACACACTGACTGAACCATCAGAGATGACTAACTTCATAGTGGTAATTGTTGCTTTGGTAGGAACCCCAGATGTGATCATGTCTGGCCGTAATACCAATCTTTGTCTCCTGTGAAGGATCTGGCGTGGTCGATGACTTTCTACCTGCGCTTCTTCTGCTGTTACTACCCCTTCTTTGGTCTCTTTGGCTCAGTCGCATTGATGAGCTTCGTGAGGTAAAGTATGAACTCAGAGGGAGCTGGACGGTTCATTCATTCATTCGCTTGTTCGCTAACTCACTCATTGATTGATTCATTCATTCATTGTATTCAATGATGTGCTTGATGTAAGAATGTAACATAATATTGTGGCTGAATAATTGTATTGTGAATATTGTACTGTATATAGGTTTTTGGAAAGCCACTGGTTTGTATGGGTAACCCAGATGAATCATCTTCCTATGGACATTGAGCACGAGAGACACCAGGACTGGCTCACCATGCAGGTAACGTGTCCTCATTACTAGACAACTGGGCCAGTAATGGAGTAGGAGTGCTGATCTAGGATCAGGTCCCCCCTGTCCATACAATCATATTCATTATTATCTTAAAAGGCAAAACTGGTCCTAGAACAGCACTCCTACTCTAAGACACTTTGTGAATACAGGCCCTGGAGTGTTTTCTGGGGCTGTGCCAACTGCATTTGTATTTATTATGGATCCCCATTAGTTCCTGCCAAGGCAGCAGATACTCTTCCTGGGGTTTATTATGGATCCCCATTAGTTCCTGCCAAGGCAGCAGATACTCTTCCTGGGGTTTATTATGGATCCCCATTAGATCCTGCTAAGGCAGCAGCTACTCTTCCTGGGGTCCAGCAACATTAATACAGTTATGTACAGTTTAAAATATTATATGACATTACATTTCATAACACTTTCATAACCAATACATTGTGTTCCCTCAGGCCACATCCGTAGTTCTCCAGTAGAGGGTGCTATAACATGTTTCTTTCTCTGATTTTAGTTGAGTGCTACTTGCAACATTGAACAGTCAACCTTCAACGACTGGTTCAGTGGACACCTCAACTTTCAGATTGAACACCAGTAAGTGAAACAAATATCCCACCTTACTGTTGTCTGTATCAACAGTATGTACTGTATTTATAGGGTTATTTATAAGGTAATTCAGATACTAAAGTAGGTTAAAGTTTAGGCAGTATTCAACTTCATTTGATCTTAAATATAACTTGTTGTTTGTACTAATTACTTATGAATAGTGTTTAGACATTGATACAATCCTACTCAGAAACTGAGGTTTCTCTGATACACTCTGCTCTCTCCCTCCCCCCTCTCTCTTCCCCTCTCCCCCTCTCTCTCTCTCTCCCTCTCTCTCGCTCTCCCCCCCTCGCTCTCTCTCTCTCTCTCTCTCTCCTCTCTCTCCCCTCTCTCTCTCTCTCTCCCTCTCTTCCCCTGCCCCCCCTCTCTCTCTCCCCACCCTCTCTCTCTCCCCCCTCTCTCTCTCTCCCCCCTCTCTCTCTGTCTCCCCCTCTCTGTCCCAGTCTGTTTCCTACTATGCCCCGTCATAACTACCACCTGGTGGCTCCACTGGCGCGTGCTTTGTGTGAGAAACATGGCATTCCCTATCAGGTCAAGACTTTGCAGAAAGGCATCACTGATGTTGTCAGGTAAGTGGTAACCTCACATACACCACTACTTATCCAGGGGTATGCTGCAGACAAATAGCTACTCAGTAAAAAAACATGTTTTAATGAAAACATTTAAGTGCTATCCTCTGGGATTACATTGTACATCATAAGGTGATACCTGCTACTCTCTTGTGATTTACCTGGTTTGTTATCCATCTCTGTTCTTCCTCAGATCACTGAAGAAGTCAGGGAATCTGTGGCTGGATGCATATCTTCATAAATAAGTCCCTTCCTGACTCTGGACAGGATTTAATCCATCGCACATTAACGACCTGTGAACAGAGATAGTTTCCCAGACGTTTGTGTCGGATGTTGTGTAATGTTGTGATATAATTGTTTTAATCCTTTTTGGACCCCAGGAACAGTTACTGCTTGGCTCCTGGAGTCCAGGAACAGTAGCTGCTTGGCTCCTGGGGTCCAGGAACAGTAGCTGCTTGGCTCCTGGGGTCCAGGAACAGTAGCTGCTTGGCTCCTGGGGTCCAGGAACAGTAGCTGCTTGGCTCCTGGGGTCCAGGAACAGTAGCTGCTTGGCTCCTGGGGTCCAGGAACAGTAGCTGCTTGGCTCCTGGGGTCCAGGAACAGTAGTTGCTTGGCTCCTGGCGTCCAGGAACAGTAGCTGCTTGGCTCCTGGGGTCCAGGAAAAGTAGCTGCTTGGCTCTTGGGGTCCAGGAACAGTTGCTGCTTGGCTCCTGGGGTCCAGGAACATCTAATGGAGATCCAAAGCAGCAATCCAGGGTTTATATTATGGCTGTCCGAGCTAAAATCTATAATGCCATGTAAGAATAAGTTCACATTGAGGTTAAATAAAGTTTGCTTTCTCAGTTTACCTAATTTTGCTAACTGTTACTTTAGACAAAACCAAGACATCAATATTCTTGTAAAGTTTTTAGTATGAAAGATCTTAAATTACAGCTCACTTAGAGCAAATTAGGAATTTGCAATTAATCGCAGGAAATCCTGCGAGTTACTTTGATTCCATTTTTTTTTCTTGGATGGTATTTCTAGCATTTTCCACTGGGTTTTGATGCAGGCAGAAAAACCTAGGAAATGCTCTTTAATTGACACAAGCTGTCTCCAATCAATCTGGGGGAGTGAAACTCAATTGCACAAAGCCTGTTATTTGGCAGGGAATAGTATTTGTAGATCAGTGATTCTACACCTCACCTTGCTCACTCTCCAACACACTCTCTACCTGATCATCGGAGGTTAATTATTACAGTTAAAGGGGAGAGACTATGAATCCAACCAGAAAAAAAATAATAATCAGAATATAACTTGACAAAATAGCGCGCCAATAAACCGATAGGATGCTTTGCAGATTACAACAATACAGTATATTCTGCAAAACCTGCAATTTAGCATTAGACTATAAACGGAAAGACAAGATACACAGCCTTCTGAGAGAAAATAAACACATTACGCTGTCTCAGAAGAATGCTTCTACCCAAGACAGTTTAGCTAGGCAGTAGGTGGTGAAGGATATAGTGAAACAGTCTCATCCTCACGTAACAAGACAACATCAATCAACAACAATATTTCACAATGTATTCATTGTCTGTTCTTAACATATGGGTTTGATGGGCATTTTTATATCAGAAAATGTAGAGAGGGAAATGTAGACTATTTTCAGAACATAAATGTCTCGCCTATTTTCAATCGCTACAGAAATATCCCAACTTCTCCAACTCTGTTAAGACCTCAGTATTTGGAAAGATTTGCTTCTCCTCCTTAATAAAGCACAGATAGGGTAGTAGTGGGTAACATGAACAATGTCTAATTGCTGCCACAAATAAGCAATGTTTGGAGAAAATAAATTGGGTATGTTGATGAAGGTCATGCTCAGGAAAATAAACTATAAAGGAAATAAATGGCTACAGTTTTTTGGGGTTATTTCATGAAATGTTGTTTTTAGAAAAGGGGTAACTATTCAAGAGCAAAGGGTTTTCAATAGTTGTTTGTTGTATATAATATTGGAATGGAATATAACTAATAACATAAAATAACATTGGAATTGAATATTTAATAACAATAACTTAACTAATTAATTCAGTGTAACATTGATGTGGCAACTCTCTTATGCTCTGCTATTGCACAATTCTAATATGTACTTAGGTCACACATAAAGCTATCCTCAGTAAAATTGGAGCACAACCTATGAGCCCACCTCCTGCATTACTCACACCTAATCCATGTCCCCACTTGTGACTGAAAACAGGGGGAGAGATGCCAATTGAAAAGCTCTCTCTTAAAAATGTAGCTAGCTATCTAGCTATATGACATAAAATTCTGTGTAAAATAGCTAAAAGGCTATAAAGTAACATTAACTGTAAAGCTATCAGTCACTAGTGGAAACATTTACAACAACAATTAAGTTAAGTTATGATTATTATGAAATTTACGTCAGACATTCTGGTAGTAAGTTTGCTAGCTAGCACTCCTAGCATCTTATGCTAACTAGCTAGCTGGCCAGCATTTACTGCTAGTGAAGTTGCTAGCTAGCAAGTTAGCATAAACTAGCACTAACTGGACTAATAATTGTCTAAATGACTGGTAGAAACACATTCATAACCCCAGGGGCCAGTTACTCCCTAGTAAGGGGGTGCGAGTTGCCCCCAACAATGAAAATGACCCCAGGGGGCTAGTTACTCGCTAGTACCCTACTTGGAATGATATGCCGAAACTGTTGAATAGTTCACTGCCTGTAAATACACTATCAGCCAGAAAAACATGAACATCTTCATGAACAACATGAACAAGTCAACTCTAGACCACCTTTACTCCACACACAGAGACGCGTACAAAGCTCTCCCTCGCCCTCCATTTGGCAAATCTGACCATAATTCCATCCTCCTGATTCCTGCCTAAAAGCAAAAACTAAAGCAAGAAGTACCAGTGACTCGCTCAGTACGGAAGTGGTCAGATGACGCAGATGCTACGCTACAGGACTGTTTTGCTAGCACAGACTGGAATATGTTCAGGGATTCATCCGATGGCATTAAGGAGTATACCACTTCAGTCACCGGATTCATCAATAAGTGCATTGATGACGTCGTCCCCACAGTGACCATAGGTACCCCAACCAGAAACCATGGATTACAGGCAACATCAGCACTGAGCAAAAGGGTAGAGCTGCCGCATTCAAGGAGCGGGACTCTAACCCGGATGCTTAAAAGAAATCCTGCTATCCGCTATGCCCTCAGATGAACCATCAAACAGGCAAAGCGTCAATACAGGACTAAGATTGAATCCTACTACACCGCTCTGACGATCATCGGATGTAGCAGGGCTTGCAAACTATTATGGACTACAAAGGGAAACCCAGCCACGAGCTGCAAAGTGACGCAAGCCTACCAGATGGGCTAAATGCCTTTTCTGCTCGTGTCGAGTTAAGCAACACTGAAGCATGCATGAGAGCACCAGCTGTTCCGGACGACTGTGTGATCACGCTCTCCGTAGTCAATGTGATTAAGACCTATAAACTGGTCAACATTCACAAGGCCACAGGGCCAGATGGATTACCAGTACGTGTACTCAGAGCATGCGCTGACCAACTGGCAAGTGTCTTCACTGACATTTTACACCTGCCCCTTACCTAGTCTGCAATACCTACATCTTTCAAGCAGACCACCAAACCATGAGCACTCAAGTCTGCAGCCATGAAGTGCATTGATAGGCTGGTAGTGGTCTATTGCACTCCACACTGCCCTTTCCCACCTGGACAAAAGGAACACCTACGTGAGAATGCTATTCAATGACTACAGCTCAGCGTTCAATACCATAGTGCCCTCAAAGCTCATCACTAAGCTAAGGATCCTGGAACTGAACACCTCCCTCTGCAACTGGATCCTGGACTTCTTGACGGGCCTCCCCCAGGTGGTGAGGGTAGGCAATAGCACATCTGCCATGCTGATCCTCAACACAGTGGCCTCTCAGGGGTGCGTGCTTAGTCCCTTCCTGTACTCCCTGTTCACCCACAACTGAGTGGCCAAGCACGACTCCAACACCATCATTACATTTGCTGACGACAACAATGGTAGGCCTGATCACGACAACGATGAGACAGCTTATAGGGAGGAGATCAGTGTCGAGAGGTTAAAGTTCCTTGGTGTCCACATCACCAACACACTATCATGGAGCGCCTAATCTAGGTCCAAAAGGCTCCTTAACAGCTTCTACCCCAAAGCCATAAGACTTCTGAACAGTTAATCAAATGACTACCAGGCCTATTTGCATTGACCCCCCCCTTTTTTGTGCTGCTGCTACTCGCTGTTTATTATCTGTGCATAGTCACTTTACCCCTACCCACCGAGACCAGCATCCACATGGGGTCTAGCGTAGCCAGAGTACGACTGGGGGTCGGATTTGGAGGAAGAAGAATATCAAAGGGAGATGTTCTTGGGAATAGTGGAGCAATGCCGGCAGCATTGGGAGGAGGACGAAGGTGACAAGGCGGAGCTGGAGGGTATGGTGCCGACGTGTGCATCCCCAGTCCGGGTCACAGAAGACCAGCCTCCCGCGCCGGACCTCCAGTTTCCACCTTGAATCCGGTATGTCCTGTGTCCGCTTCCCACACCAGATCTCCAGTGTGCAGCACTAGCCCAGCTCGTACAGGGACAGCCTACAGCAACTGGTATCTTAGGTATATGTCCTGTTCGATGTCTCCACTGCCGGCTCTCCACACCCGACGTCCAGTACGTGCGTCCAGCCCGGTGCCTCCAGTGATGGTCCCACGCACCAAACCTCCGGTGTGCCTCCCCATCCCGGTAAGCCCTGTGCCGGCTTCCCACACCCGACCTCCAGTGCAAGCGCCCAGCCCGGTGCATCCAGTGCCGGCCCCACGCACCAGAACTCTGGTGTGCCTCCCCAGCCCGGTAAGCCTTGTGCCAGCTCCTCACACCAGACCTCCGGTGCGCCTCCCCGGTCCGGTACGACCCGTGCCGGCTCGTCGCACCCAACCTCCAGTGTGTGCGCCCAGCCCGGTGCCTCCAGTGCGTGCGCCCAGCCCGGTGCCTCCAGTGCCAGCTCCACGCACCAGACCTCCGGTGCGCCTCCCCAGTCCGGTACACCCAGTGCCGGCTCCCCACACCCGACCTCCAGTGACGGTCCACAGCCCGGAGCCTCCAGTGACGGTCCACAGTCCGGGTCCCGCTCCAGTGCTGGAGCAGTCGGCTCCACCGGTGTCCAGTCCAGGACCGGTCATCTGCCCCGCTCCATGGTAGGAGCCGTTCATGTGGTATGTAATACCCATACTAGGGTATTACATACTATGGTATTCGGACACGGCCAGTGTATCTCCCATTTCTACTACCACCATTAACCATATCAAAAGAAGATTAAGATTCAAGACTTGAGGACAACAACTTCTTATATAAAGATACTTATTCACAATTCTTATTTTATTGTGTAAATGGTTACAGTAGTTATGCACATGATACAAACAATTCTTTATATATTTTAATGACATGGTTTTAAAAACAACTAGAAATTGTAATTTTACAACAACAAGAAAGTGTGCGTGCTTAAGCTGTGAAAGTATTTTTATGGGAGTGGAAGAAGTTTAGACGTTTTTAAAAAAAACTACAGATTAGTGTTTAAAAATGTAGTGTAGCAGTAATGTATTACAGTTGTGGGATAGTAGGCTTTAAACAGGAAAAGTATTGACTATAAACCAGTAGTAGTAGTAGTAGTAGTACCTGGTCCCATATCTGTTTGTACTGTCTTGGTAACTTGTATATACAGTACCAGTCAAAAGTTTGGACACACCCACTCATTCAAGGGGTTTTCTTTATTTTTACTATTTTCTACATTGTAAAATAAAAGTGAAGACATCAAAACTATGAAATAACACATATGGAATCATGTAGTAACCCAAAAAGTGTTAAACAAATCCAAATATATTTTAGATTCTTCAAAGTAGCCACCCTGACGGCTTTGCACACTCTTGGCATTCTCGCAGGATGTGTTCATTCTCAACAGGTTGCTGCGACAGATTGTATTGGTTGTGGTTAGGTTGTGGTCATCATTCTTGGTATGAACCTCATGGCCAGACTGTGTTCATCCTCCACGGGTTGCTGTGACAGGTTGTTGGTCTGCCTGATGCTGCTCAGTGTGTTGCCATGACGAGGACACACCGTGTACCGCGACAACAGCGTCACCAGGACAGCCTTCATCATCACCATGGCAATGTGTTTACCGACACAGGAGCGAGGGCCACAACCGAATGGCTGGAAGAAACGACTGGGCACCTGATGGAGAGAGAGGAGAGGTCAACCATAGCCTGGTACCAGATTGAGAGGAGAGGTCAACCATAGCCTGGTACCAGATGGAGAGGAGGTCAACCATAGCCTGGTACCAGATCGAGAGGAGAGGTCAACCATAGCCTGGTACCAGATCGGTTTGTGCTGTCTTGCCAACTCCTACGGTCGTTATCACGTTCGGCATTAATCAAAGGAGTTGGCAAGACAGCACAAACAGCTCTGGAACCAGGTAAACCACAGGCTACTTCAAAATAATTTCACAGACTTGTCCATCAATTATGACAACATCAGTTTGCAGTACAATGTTTTAAAGAAATAGGACCGCCCCGACTCCCACTTACAGTTTTATCAAAGTTTTCCAAGCTGAATTCGTTGGGTTTGGGGAAGAACTCAGTCTTGTGCATGAGCCCTATGTTGAGGATGATGTTGGTTCCCTTGGAAACCTTGGTCCCATCGATGACGTCATCTTCCAGCGCCTTCCTCATGGTGAAGTCTACCACAGGATGGAATCTCATGGACTCGTTGATAAAACTCTCCAGCACTCTGAAGTTCTGGAAGTCAACTGTCAATACATCCTTATCACCTGTGGATAGAAGTGAACAGGAGCTTGTCAGCATGCTTTGCCTAAAATATATCATTTGTCATCTGTGAGATATTTGTCTAAATTATTAGGCATGGGTGGTGCAGTTGGTAAGAGTATGGTGCCAGTAAGATTGTGGGTTCAAGTTCCGCAGAGATCATATACACATACTAAAAACGGATGCACTCACTGTACTGTAAGTCACTGTCACTTTGGATAAAAGCGTCTTCTATGTGACATATATTATTAGAAATTCCACCTAACTGTGAAACCCCCTTTATTTGAAAGGTGTGAACATAGTCACCTATGAGAGTGCTGATCTCCTCTACAATCTTCATCTCCACCTCAGGGTTCTGCTTCAGCAACATGAGCATAAAGAACAGACTGATGGACAGAGTGTCAGGGGCCGCTATCACCATCTCCAACACACACTGTCTCACGTCGTCCGCCGACAGCTCTCCATGGTTCTGGTCAACACACACACAGAGTATAAGATCGACAAGTTTTTCTTAGTGACACCTGTAATGTACAACTGATATGATTTCATTCATCAGCAGAACAGACCTGGGCAAAGATGAGTTCTGACGTGAAGTCAATATCATCATCCAGTTTTTCAGATTCAATGATAGCTTTTCTTTTGGTTTCAATAAGGCTTTCCATCACGTCCTGTAGCTCCTTGCTAGAAACAAGAAGTAGAAACACTTGTTAAAAACTACCCACCTTAATTTATGCAAACCCCCAAGAGTGACCACCAATGTAAACATTGGAGAAAATTCTCATGTGAGAACTTACGCTGCTTGTTGGTGCCTCTTGCACATCCATCCACATCTGAAGAAGATATCAGGCTTGATCAGAACCGTTTGCCACGTGTCAAAGTAGTGTTGGATCTTCAATAGCAGTTCTTTCTCTGAGTTACATAAAGCACAAGCCACACAGTGCTATGGAATTATTTAAGATACTCTTTGATAAGGTAGGGTTTCCCACACAGACAAACCACCCCCCACACACACACCCTGCCACTGACCGTTGAGAGGCACCCTGAGGAACATTTTGTTAGAAATGTCCACTACGATGCATCTTAGCAGGTTGAGAACATCTACGTGTCCAGAGGGGTCAGTCATCTCCTGCAGACGTTCAAGGTGTCTGACTGTAGCACTCACACAGATCCCTACTGTCCGCTGCAGACCAGGCCCTGTCAGGGCTGACACACACACACACACGCCACACCAAGGATGGGGTCAATTCCATTTCAATTCATCTAGTAGTTAGTGTTAGTGAGTTAGTGTTAGTGAGTTAGTGTTAGTGAGTTAGTGTTAGTGAGTTAGTGTTAGTGAGTTAGTGTTAGTTAGTGAGTTAGTGTTATAGTAGTTAGTGTTAGTGAGTTAGTGTTACAGTAGTTAGTGTTACAGTAGTTAGTGTTAGTGAGTTAGTGTTAGTGAGTTAGTGTTAGTGAGTTAGCGTTAGTTAGTGAGTTAGTGTTAGTGAGTTAGTGTTAGTTAGTGAGTTAGTGTTAGTGAGTTAGTGTTACAGTAGTTAGTGAGTTAGTGTTAGTGAGTTAGTGTTAGTGAGTTAGTGTTAGTTAGTGTTAGTTAGTGAGTTAGTGTTAGTGAGTTAGTGTTACAGTAGTTAGTGAGTTAGTGTTACAGTAGTTAGTGAGTTAGTGTTAGTGAGTTAGTGTTAGTTAGTGAGTTAGTGTTAGTTAGTGAGTTAGTGTTAGTGAGTTAGTGTTACAGTAGTTAGTGTTAGTGAGTTAGTGTTACAGTAGTTAGTGTTAGTGAGTTAGTGTTAGTGTTACAGTAGTTAGTGTTAGTGTTACAGTAGTTAGTGTTAGTGAGTTAGTTAGTGAGTTAGTTAGTGAGTTAGTTAGTGAGTTAGTTAGTGAGTTAGATAATCATGTTAAATAAACTTGAAGTCTCTGTCGTATACCTTTAGTAAAATATGTCCTCACTTTTTTCCAGAGTGGGACATCGCTGTTGAAGATGATGCCTCTCCCATCCATCCCGATACACTGTAGCCCCTGTTTACTGGCGAACCGGGCTGTGTAGTGGGCACTCTTCAGGACATGGTAGACAGCAGAGGACCTGCAAGAGTGAGACCAGAGTATAATACCACTGTTATAACAATGTATTAAGACTTATTTTTCCCAGTTTCCACAACGCAATTCCAACCTGTATTAATAAAGAGTCTCAAAGTGGGAGTGATGATTTTGAATCAGTTTAAACTTCTCAATGATAATGAATGGACAGGGGGCAGCGGATCTTAGCTCTACTCTGAGACGCTGGATGAATACCTTCCCAGAACTGAATAAGTGGAGTATTTTACAATTCCATTTCAACAGAACTTACTTGCTAAGAATGAGAGTCTCTTCTCCGTTGATCCAGACCCGAACCATGCTCCCATATCTCTTGTTGTAGTAGTTACAGGCCGTTCCTATCCCAGTCCAGATGAATCTATAGTAGGAGAGGATAGGACCAATACCTGCCCAGAAGAAAGGACCTGCCATAGAGGTACATACAGTAGAGAAACGCAGGTTAGTACAGGATTTCTGTTTGCCACTGTCTTACAGTAATAATCAGATGAACAGCCAATGTCTTTCGAGTTAACAACTGGCTATCAACTTTTATATGAGATATTAGAGATACAATTCCAAAATGTATTAAACCTCAATAGATAATGATCAATAAAAATACCTTATGACATTTCATATTCCAGATGTTAGACGAAGAGAGAGTGTCTGTGTTTCCTCTTTAGACACATTCACACATCCTTCATACATCATTGGTCTTACCTGGTATGTGTGAGGCGTTAGTGAGGCACCAGGTAGTGATGAGCAGGAGACAGAGCAGGAGGAGGGCTCCAGACACTGTAGTGTCAGCCACTATACTGGTACCTATTACGGTGAGGAGGTCTGGAGGCTGCTGCGTCATGGTGACAGCTGGAGCACACCGGTTTCAAAAGCCACAGGTATTAATTGTTCTCCTTCCAAGTATTATCTCCCTTGGGAAAGGGGTCTTCTGACTTCAAGGTCTACCTGGTTAAATATAAAAAGTAAAAAAAATTCCCACTGGTCTGCACCTCACCGAAGTAGGTGTGTCTTCTCTGCTCTATACAAAAAATCTAGAGCAACTAGTCATCTGCCAACAGAACAGGCTTATATGCACTCTTAGAAAAAAAGTGCTATCTAGAACCTAAAAGGGTTCTTTGTCTGTCCCTATAAGAGAACCTATTGAAGAACCCTTTTTGATTCCATGTAGAACCCTTTCCACTGAGGTTTCTACATGGAACCAAAAGGGGTTCTACCTGGAACCAAAAAGGGTTCTCCTATGGGGACAAAAACAGTTCTACATGGAACCAAACAGGGTTCTTCTATGGGGACAGAAAGGGTTCTACCTGGAACCAAACAGGGTTCTCCTATGGGGACAAAAACAGTTCTACATGGAACCAAACAGGGTTCTTCTATGGGGACAGAAAGGGTTCTACCTGGAACCAAACAGGGTTCTACCTTTTTTCTAAGTGTTTACTATATATGTATTGAATCACCCTGAATTTCCAGAACCACCTTGTGGACAGTGACTGCGTCCCAAATGACACCCTATTTCCTATGTAGTGTACATCTTTTTTGACCAGAGCCCTATGGGTCCTGGTTAAAAGTAGTGCACTAAATAAGGAATAGGGTGCCATTTGGAACACAGGAGGTGATTTAAATAGTCAAAACAAAATAGGGGAGGAGCCTTAAACTCTTGGACAACCTTGCTCTTTTCATTCCTTTTCATATTTCTCCTGTCCTTGTTCTATCGGGTTGGTACAACATGTGAACACGGTAACCATAACACACCCACGGAACGCTTTTCAAGTATTGCGTGTACAGTTCCAGATGTCTTACCAAGGCTAGAGGGAAGGCAGAGGTGTCTGTCATCTTATTAGAATGTATTAATGTTGTTGTTTCTTTATCTACTGGAGGACCTTGGTCAGCTTTGATGTTCTCATCATCGTCCTGTCTAGGAAACCAGCTGCTTTGATGTTCTCATCATCGTCCTGTCTAGGAAACCAGCTGCTTTGATGTTCTCATCTATCTATCTATCTATCTATCTATCTATCTATCTATCTATCTATCTATCTATCTATCTATCTATCTATCTATCTATCTATCTATCTATCTATCTATCTATCTATCTATCTATCTATCTATCGTCCCCTCTAGGAGACAAGCTGTTTTGATGTAACATTGTATAATAGATTGTTTTTTTTGTATGTTAAAAATTTGACACATTTCAATGGTGTTATTTTATATTACGTCATAGGCCTCTTTTTGACAATATCCCTCTTGACAATTCTTGTTCCACAGAGGGAAAACAATACCCGCTAGTTAATTAGACATCCAGATGAAAAGTTCCCACTATTTATAGAATTGTCATTATGTAGGAAACGGATGATACTCACTGTTCTTATCCTGGACTGCTCCAGAATAGTCTGCCAGAGTAGTCTGCCAGAGTGTAGTCTGCTTCTAGCCTGGCTGCAGTGTCTGTCCGTCTCCTGTGTAGCCACTGATCTTATCATGGACTGTTCCAGAGTAGTCTGCTTCTAGCCTGGCTGCAGTGTCTGTCCGTCTCCTGTGTAGCCACTGAGAAATGTCCCTGTTTCTTCTCCTGGTTAGTTTTAAAGATGATCAGCATTCTTTTATCTGATAAATCACAAACATTCAAGCTTTTGTAAATCCCTGGTAAAGCTTTCAATTTACCGGTTGCTTGGTTACACTACCAATTTAGGCCCTCAAGTGCCATTAAATGCCTGAACCTCTCACCAAAGACTCCCAAAGCACAACAATAGAGCTATAGTGAAGGGCCAGGGCCTAGCTACCTTTTAACTGGAAAAGTATCCCCCAAAATGAACAAAGAAATACCTAATGTTGGAGATTATAAAGTAGACCTTGAGGTCTCTCAAGCATGACCGTGGTCTTTCATTTTGATTGAAACAGGCTCACTTAACCTTCAAAAGAAAGTAAACCACCATATAATTCATCATCTGAAGAGGCTTTTCAGGAAGAAATAAATGAAACAGGTCAGACTGACCCAGCTCATTTCAGGATAGGAATAGGGCTTTTATCCAGAACATTTACAACAGGAGAAATGTTAAGAATACATTTGCTCCTGTATGTCATTAAGTTGCAGAACCTATACATGGATAGTTAATCAGCGGTCATATACAGGCTATATACAGCAGGAAACAGAGACAGTCAATGAATGAGTTGCAAGTAAAACAGTTAAACAGAGAGAGAGACTGAGGGGTCCATGTAGTCTAACCAGCAGATATTGTCTTTCTACAAAGACAGGGTCATTCCAGTTCACTCCCTCTGAATGCCTGCTTCTGTCATTGCTTAAGACATGGTCTTAATGATGCTGGAGGCTTTTGTGTCACGGCCAGACATGGCACAATGGTGGAGTAGGACAAAGTATTTGTCATCTTCCTGGTTGTCATAGAGACTAGGCATCAACTTAGAGATGGAGAGGGCTTCTTGAGAGAATACACATAAGAATGTTCCTGGTCTGTATTCACAAAGCGTCTCAGAGTAGGAGTGCTGATCTAGGAGTCCCCCTGTCCATATAATCTTATTTATTATGATCTGAGGCAAAATTTACCATATATCAGCCCTCCTGGGCTGAGAGTCTTTGTGAATACGGGCCCTGTATTGGTGCTACAGGAATATAATTAAGTGGAAATGTTGTGGCAGTCCAATTATGGATATTACTGTAAGTAAGGATGATAACATGGTGCTTTCATACTGGTCTATGTGGTCATCATTCATACTGGTCTATATGGACACCCTAACCTTAACCCTAACCCATACTGGTCTTTATTTTTTATTTCACCATTATTTAACCAGGTAGGTCAGTTGAGAACAAGTTCTCATTTACAACTGTGACCTGGCCAAGACAAAGCAAAGCAGTGCGACAAAAAACAACACAGAGTTACACATGGGAAATAAACAAACGTACAGTCAATAACACAATAGAAAATCAATATACAGAGTGCAAATGTAGTGCAAAATGCACTAAGGTTATGAAGGTAGAACAATAAATAGGCCATAGTGGCGAAATACATTACAGATTAGCATTAACACTGGAATGATGGAATGTGCAAATAGAGATACTGGAGTGGAAAATGAGCGGAAGTTAAAAAATAAATATGGGGATGAGGTAGTAGGATGGGCTATTTACAGAAGGGCTATATACAGGATGAGGTAGTAGGATGGGCTATTTACAGAAGGGCTATATACAGGATGAGGTAGTAGGATGGGCTATTTACAGAAGGGTTATATACAGGATGAGGTAGTAGGATGGACTATTTACAGAAGGGCTGTATACAGGATGAGGTAGTAGGATGGGCTATTTACAGAAGGGTTATATACAGGATGAGGTAGTAGGATGGGCTATTTACAGAAGGGTTATATACAGGATGAGGTAGTAGGATGGGCTATTTACAGAAGGGCTATATACAGGATGAGGTAGTAGGATGGGCTATTTACAGAAGGGTTATATACAGGATGAGGTAGTAGGATGGGCTATTTACAGAAGGACTATATACAGGATGAGGTAGTAGGATGGGCTATTTACAGAAGGGCTATAAACAGGATGAGGTAGTAGGATGGGCTATTTACAGAAGGACTATATACAGGATGAGGTAGTAGGATGGGCTATTTACAGAAGGACTATATACAGGATGAGGTAGTAGGATGGGCTATTTACAGAAGGGCTATAAACAGGATGAGGTAGTAGGATGGGCTATTTACAGAAGGACTATATACAGGATGAGGTAGTAGGATGGGCTATTTACAGAAGGGCTATATACAGGATGAGGTAGTAGGATGGGCTATTTACAGAAGGGCTATATACAGGATGAGGTAGTAGGATGGGCTATTTACAGAAGGACTATATACAGGATGAGGTAGTAGGATGGGCTATTTACAGAAGGGCTATATACAGGATGAGGTAGTAGGATGGGCTATTTACAGAAGGGTTATATACAGGATGAGGTAGTAGGATGGGCTATTTACAGAAGGGCTATATACTGGATGAGGTAGTAGGATGGGCTATTTACAGAAGGGCTATATACAGGATGAGGTAGTAGGATGGGCTATTTACAGAAGGGCTGTATACAGGATGAGGTAGTAGGGTGGGCTATTTACAGAAGGGCTGTATACAGGATGAGGTAGTAGGGTGGGCTATTTACAGAAGGGTTATATACAGGATGAGGTAGTAGGATGGGCTATTTACAGAAGGGTTATATACAGGATGAGGTAGTAGGATGGGCTATTTACAGAAGGGCTATATACTGGATGAGGTAGTAGGATGGGCTATTTACAGAAGGGCTATATACAGGATGAGGTAGTAGGATGGGCTATTTACAGAAGGGCTGTATACAGGATGAGGTAGTAGGGTGGGCTATTTACAGAAGGGCTGTATACAGGATGAGGTAGTAGGGTGGGCTATTTACAGAAGGGCTATATACTGGATGAGGTAGTAGGGTGGGCTATTTACAGAAGGGCTGTATACAGGATGAGGTAGTAGGGTGGGCTATTTACAGAAGGGTTATATACAGGATGAGGTAGTAGGATGGGCTATTTACAGAAGGGCTATATACTGGATGAGGTAGTAGGATGGGCTATTTACAGAAGGGCTATATACAGGATGAGGTAGTAGGATGGGCTATTTACAGAAGGGCTGTATACAGGATGAGGTAGTAGGGTGGGCTATTTACAGAAGGGCTGTATACAGGATGAGGTAGTAGGGTGGGCTATTTACAGAAGGGCTATATACTGGATGAGGTAGTAGGGTGGGCTATTTACAGAAGGGCTGTATACAGGATGAGGTAGTAGGGTGGGCTATTTACAGAAGGGCTGTATACAGGATGAGGTAGTAGGATGGGCTATTTACAGAAGGGCTATATACAGGATGAGGTAGTAGGATGGGCTATTTACAGAAGGGTTATATACAGGATGAGGTAGTAGGATGGGCTATTTACAGAAGGGCTATATACTGGATGAGGTAGTAGGATGGGCTATTTACAGAAGGGCTATATACAGGATGAGGTAGTAGGATGGGCTATTTACAGAAGGGCTGTATACAGGATGAGGTAGTAGGGTGGGCTATTTACAGAAGGGCTGTATACAGGATGAGGTAGTAGGGTGGGCTATTTACAGAAGGGTTATATACAGGATGAGGTAGTAGGATGGGCTATTTACAGAAGGGTTATATACAGGATGAGGTAGTAGGATGGGCTATTTACAGAAGGGCTATATACAGGATGAGGTAGTAGGATGGGCTATTTACAGAAGGGCTGTATACAGGATGAGGTAGTAGGGTGGGCTATTTACAGAAGGGCTGTATACAGGATGAGGTAGTAGGGTGGGCTATTTACAGAAGGGCTATATACTGGATGAGGTAGTAGGGTGGGCTATTTACAGAAGGGCTGTATACAGGATGAGGTAGTAGGGTGGGCTATTTACAGAAGGGTTATATACAGGATGAGGTAGTAGGATGGGCTATTTACAGAAGGGTTATATACAGGATGAGGTAGTAGGATGGGCTATTTACAGAAGGGCTATATACTGGATGAGGTAGTAGGATGGGCTATTTACAGAAGGGCTATATACAGGATGAGGTAGTAGGATGGGCTATTTACAGAAGGGCTGTATACAGGATGAGGTAGTAGGATGGGCTATTTACAGAAGGGCTATAAACAGGATGAGGTAGTAGGATGGGCTATTTACAGAAGGACTATATACAGGATGAGGTAGTAGGATGGGCTATTTACAGAAGGACTATATACAGGATGAGGTAGTAGGATGGGCTATTTACAGAAGGGCTATAAACAGGATGAGGTAGTAGGATGGGCTATTTACAGAAGGACTATATACAGGATGAGGTAGTAGGATGGGCTATTTACAGAAGGGCTATATACAGGATGAGGTAGTAGGATGGGCTATTTACAGAAGGGCTATATACAGGATGAGGTAGTAGGATGGGCTATTTACAGAAGGACTATATACAGGATGAGGTAGTAGGATGGGCTATTTACAGAAGGGCTATATACAGGATGAGGTAGTAGGATGGGCTATTTACAGAAGGGTTATATACAGGATGAGGTAGTAGGATGGGCTATTTACAGAAGGGCTATATACTGGATGAGGTAGTAGGATGGGCTATTTACAGAAGGGCTATATACAGGATGAGGTAGTAGGATGGGCTATTTACAGAAGGGCTGTATACAGGATGAGGTAGTAGGGTGGGCTATTTACAGAAGGGCTGTATACAGGATGAGGTAGTAGGGTGGGCTATTTACAGAAGGGTTATATACAGGATGAGGTAGTAGGATGGGCTATTTACAGAAGGGTTATATACAGGATGAGGTAGTAGGATGGGCTATTTACAGAAGGGCTATATACTGGATGAGGTAGTAGGATGGGCTATTTACAGAAGGGCTATATACAGGATGAGGTAGTAGGATGGGCTATTTACAGAAGGGCTGTATACAGGATGAGGTAGTAGGGTGGGCTATTTACAGAAGGGCTGTATACAGGATGAGGTAGTAGGGTGGGCTATTTACAGAAGGGCTATATACTGGATGAGGTAGTAGGGTGGGCTATTTACAGAAGGGCTGTATACAGGATGAGGTAGTAGGGTGGGCTATTTACAGAAGGGTTATATACAGGATGAGGTAGTAGGATGGGCTATTTACAGAAGGGCTATATACTGGATGAGGTAGTAGGATGGGCTATTTACAGAAGGGCTATATACAGGATGAGGTAGTAGGATGGGCTATTTACAGAAGGGCTGTATACAGGATGAGGTAGTAGGGTGGGCTATTTACAGAAGGGCTGTATACAGGATGAGGTAGTAGGGTGGGCTATTTACAGAAGGGCTATATACTGGATGAGGTAGTAGGGTGGGCTATTTACAGAAGGGCTGTATACAGGATGAGGTAGTAGGGTGGGCTATTTACAGAAGGGCTGTATACAGGATGAGGTAGTAGGATGGGCTATTTACAGAAGGGCTATATACAGGATGAGGTAGTAGGATGGGCTATTTACAGAAGGGTTATATACAGGATGAGGTAGTAGGATGGGCTATTTACAGAAGGGCTATATACTGGATGAGGTAGTAGGATGGGCTATTTACAGAAGGGCTATATACAGGATGAGGTAGTAGGATGGGCTATTTACAGAAGGGCTGTATACAGGATGAGGTAGTAGGGTGGGCTATTTACAGAAGGGCTGTATACAGGATGAGGTAGTAGGGTGGGCTATTTACAGAAGGGTTATATACAGGATGAGGTAGTAGGATGGGCTATTTACAGAAGGGTTATATACAGGATGAGGTAGTAGGATGGGCTATTTACAGAAGGGCTATATACAGGATGAGGTAGTAGGATGGGCTATTTACAGAAGGGCTGTATACAGGATGAGGTAGTAGGGTGGGCTATTTACAGAAGGGCTGTATACAGGATGAGGTAGTAGGGTGGGCTATTTACAGAAGGGCTATATACTGGATGAGGTAGTAGGGTGGGCTATTTACAGAAGGGCTGTATACAGGATGAGGTAGTAGGGTGGGCTATTTACAGAAGGGCTATATACAGGTGCAGTGATCGATAAGCAGCTCTGACAACTGATGCTTAAAGTTAGTGAGGGAGATAGGAACCTCTAGCTTCAAGGATTTTTGTAATTAGTTCCAGTCATTGGCAGCAGAGAACTGGAAGGAGTGGCGGCCAAAGGAGGTGTTGGCTTTGGGGGTGACCAGTGAGAGATACCTGCTGGAGCGCATGCTACGTGTGGGTGTTGCTATGGTGACCAGTGAGCTGAGATAAGGCGGGGATTTACCTAGTAAAGACTTATAGATGACCTGGAGCCAGTGGGTTTGTCGACGAATATGTAGTGAGGGCCAGCCAACGAGAGAATAGAGGTCACAGTGGTGGGTAGTATATGGGGCTTTGGTAACAAAACGGATGGCACTGTGATAGATTACATCCAATTTGCTGAGTAGAGTGTTGGAGGCTATTTTGTAAATTACATCACCGAAGTCAAGGATCGGTAGGATGGTAAGTTTTACAAGGGCATGTTTGGCAGCATGAGTGAAGGAGGCTTTGTTGCGAAATAGGAAGCCGATTCTAGATTTAATTTTGGATTGGAGTCTGGAAGTTTACAGTCTAACCAGACGCCTAGGTATTTGTAGGTGTCCACGTATTCTAAGTCAAACCCGTCGAGAGTAGTGATGATAGTCTGGTGGGCGGGTGCGGGCAGCGTTCGATTGAAAAGCAATAGCGATAGCTATAGCTAACTAGCCATCTAGCTTTGTAGCCATGGATTGTGTACCTTCCATTGTTTAGCTAAGTAGCTAGCTAGTTGGTTGATTTTTTCCTTTGGTAAACAGAGCAGATGAACGCAAAATTCACCTCCACAAATTCTGTTTACACTGATATCCATACAGTGCATTCAGAAAGTATTCAGACTCCTTGACTTTTTCCCCATTTTCTTACATTACAGCCTTATTCTAAAATGTATTAAAATAGTAATTTTTTTTCTCATCAGTCTATACACATATTTTGGCAAATGTATTAAAAATAAACAACTGAAATGTGACATTTACATAATTATTTAGACCCTTTATTCAGTACTTTGTTGAAGCACCTTTGGCAGCGATTACAGCCTCAAGTCTTCTTGGGTATGACGATGAACGGAGCAAAGTACATAAAGATCCAAGTCTCTGAATGTCCTTGAGTGGCCCAGCCAGAGACCGGACTTGAACCCGATCGAACATCTCTGAAGAGACCTGAAAATAGCTGTGCAGCGACGCTCCCCATCCAACCTGAAAGAGCATGAGAGGATCTGCAGAGAAGAATGGGAGAAACTCCCCAAATACAGGTGTGCCAAGCTTGTAGCGTCATACCCAAGAAGACTCAAAGCTGTAATCGCTGCCAAAGGTGCTTCAACAAAGTACTGAGTAAAGAGTCTGAATGCTGAGTAAGTGTATGTAAACTTCCGACTTCAACTGTATGTAAATGTGCTATTTCTGTTTTTTATTTTTAATACATTTGCAAAAATGACAAAAAAACAGTTTTTGCTTTGTCATTATGGGGTATTGTGTGTAGATTGATGAGGGGAAAAAAATGATTGAATACATTTTAGAATAAGATTTTTTAAAAACAAAATGTGGAAAATGTCAAGGGGTCTATCAGTCTCTTGGTCCTAGCTTTGATGCAGCTGTACTGTCTCCGCCTTCTAGATGGTAGTGTGGTAAACAGGCCGTGGCTTGGGTGGCTCAGGTACTTGATGTGTACGCCAAGGAACTTGAAGCTTTTGCTGCTCTCCACTGCGGCCCCATCAATATGGATGTGGGACTTGTTCTATGCTGTCTCCTGTAGTCCACAATCAGCTCCTTAGTTTGTTGATGTTGAGGATATTTTCCTGCAACCCCTCCGCCAGGGCTCTCACCTCCTCCCTGTAGGCTGTCTCGTCGTTGTTGGTAATCAGGCCTACCACTGTTGCAAACTTGATGACTGAGTTGGAGTCATGGGTGAACAGGGAGTACAGGAGGGGGCTGAGCACGCACCCCTGTGGAGCCCCCGTGTTGAGGATCAGCGTGGCAGAGATGTTGTTGCCTACCTTCACCACTTGGGGTCGGTCCGTCAGGAATTCCAGGACACAGTTGTAAAGAGAGGGTTTGAGACTCAGGGGCCTGAGCTTTATGATGAGCTTGGTATTGAGGCTGAGCTATAGCCGATGAACAGCATTCTTATATACAGTGGGGAGAACAAGTATTTGATACACTGCCGATTTTGCAGGTGTTCCCACTTACAAAGCATGTAGAAGTCTGTAATTTTTATCATAGGTACTCTTCAACTGTGAGTGACGGAATCTAAAACAAAAATCCAGAAAATCACATTGTATGATTTTTAAGTAATTAATTTGCATTTTATTGCATGACATAAGTATTTTATACATCAGAAAAGCAGAACTTAATATTTGGTACAGAAACCTTTGTTTGCAATTACAGAGATCATACGTTTCCTGTAGTTCTTGACCAGGTTTGCACACACTGCAGCAGGGATTTTGGCCCACTCCTCCATACAGATCCTTCAGGTTTCGGGGCTGTCGCTGGGCAATACGGACTTTCAGCTCCTTACAAAGATTTTCTATTGGGTTCAGGTCTGGAGACTGGCTAGGCCACTCCAGGACCTTGAGATGCTTCTTACGGAGCCACTCCTTAGTTGCCCTGGCTGTGTGTTGCGGGTCGTTGTCATGCTGGAAGACCCAGCAACGACCCATCTTCAATGCTCTTACTGAGGGAAGGAGGTTGTTGGCCAAGATCTCGCGATACATGGCCCCATCCATCCTCCCCTCAATACGGTGCAGTCGTCCTGTCCCCTTTGCAGAAAAGCATCCCCAAAGAATGATGTTTCCACCTCCATGCTTCACGGTTGGGATGGTGTTCTTGGGGTTGTACTCATCCTTCTTCTTCCTCCAAACACGGCGAGTGGAGTTTAGACCAAAAAGCACTATTTTTGTCTCATCAGACCACATGACCTTCTCCCATTCCTCCTCTGGATCATCCAGATGGTCATTGGCAAACTTCAGACGGGCCTGGACATGTGCTGGCTTGAGCAGGGGGACCTTGCGTGCACTGCAGGATTTTAATCCATGACGACGTAGTGTGTTACTAATGGTTTTCTTTGAGACTGTAGTCCCAGCTCTCTTCAGGTCATTGACCAGGTCCTGCGTGTAGTTCTGGGCTGATCCCTCACCTTCCTCATGATCATTGATGCCCCACGAGGTGAGATCTTGCATGGTGCCCCAGACCGAGGGAGATTGACCGTCATCTTGAACTTCTTCCATTTTCTAATAATTGCGCCAACAGTTGTTGCCTTCTCACCAAGCTGCTTGCCTATTGTCCTGTAGCCCATCCCAGCCTTGTGCAGGTCTACAATTTTATCTCTGATGTCCTTACACAGCTCTCTGGTCTTGGCCATTGTGGAGAGGTTGGAGTCTGTTTGATTGAGTGTGTGGACAGGTGTCTTTTATACAGGTAACGAGTTCAAACAGGTGCAGTTAATACAGGTAATGAGTGGAGAACAGGAGGGCTTCTTTAAAAAAAACTAACAGGTCTGTGAAAGCCGGAATTCTTACTGGTTGGTAGGTGATCAAATACTTATGTCAAGCAATAAAATGCAAATGAATTATTTAAAAATCATACAATGTGTTTTCCTGGATTCTGTCTCTCACAGTTGAAGTGTACCTATGATAAAAATTACAGACCTCTACATGCTTTGTAAGTAGGAAAACCTGCAAAATCGGCAGTGTTCAAATACTTGTTCTCCCCACTGTCGGTATTTATATTGTCCAGGTGGGATAGGGCAGTGTGAAGTGCAATCGCGATTGCGTCGTCCGTGGATATGTTGGGGTGGTATGTGAATTGTAGTGGGTGTCGGGTAAAGTGAAGGTGATATGGTCCTTAACTAGCCTCTCAAATCAGAATCAAATCAAATCAAATTTGATTGGTCACATACACCTGTTTAGCAGATGTTATTGCGGGTTTAGCGAAATGCTTGTGCAGAGGTGAGTGCTGTGGGGCGATAGTCATTTAGTTCAGTTACCTTCGCTTTCTTGGGTACAGGAACAATTGTGGACATCTTGGAGCAAGTGGGGACAACAGACTGGGATATGGAGAGATTTAATAGGTCCATAAACACTCCAGCCAGCTGGTCTGCCCAAGCTCTGATGATGTGGCTTGGGATCCCGTCAGGGCAGGCAGCCTTGTGAGGGTTAACATGCTTAAATGACTTACTCACGTCGGCCACGGAGATTGAAAGCACACAGTGTTGTTGTCCGCGTGGTTGGCTTTTCATTTATAATCTGTGATTGTCTGGAGTCCCTGCCACATACGTCTCGTGTCTGAGTCATTGAATTGCAACTGCACTTTGTACCTGTACTGTCGTTTTGCTTCTTTGATTGCCTTACGGAGGTCATAGCTGGTCTGTTTCTACACGTCCATGTTCCAAGTCACCCTGCATGATTAAATGCGGTGGTTTGTACGTTCAGTTTTGTGCGAATGCTGCCATCTATCCATGGTTTTTGTTTTGGATTGTCACAATGGGAACAACATCCTCTATGTACTTCCTGATGAACCCAGTCACAGAGTCAGTGTATTATTTTATTTATTTAACCAGGGGGAAACACATTGAGACCTAGGTGTCATTTACAAGTGTGCCCTGGGAACACAACCAAACAAATGGCACACATACATTCAGAGCATCACAGATTAATAGACATACATAGTTAGTTAAAACAAACATATTCATCAGAATAAAAGCCTTTAGCCAATACAACAAACCGACCCATAGGCACTAAGGCATCCAAACAGAGAACCGACTGGATATTATTCCAAACATTAGCCGCTAGACATGTAAAAGCAGATCTACCAAACATGTGTTTACCAAGGGAGTCATTAAAGTTAACCATGTGACCTAATATTATAATCAGGGACTCTAACCTTCAACAGAGATGACAAATACATTGGAAGTTTATAATAATCTCCGGGTTTTTAATGAGGTCCAGCCAACCCTTTGGTATAAAATGCAGTGATGGGTATTAAAGCTGGCAGATGTAATAAAACCAAGGGTACTATGATAAACAGAGTCGAGGTCTCTTAAGGTGGTTACTGTTGCACTTTGGTATATAGTATCTCCATAATCAAGAACAGGTAAAAAAGTTGATTGAACAATTAACTTCCTACTAGACAGGGAGAAGCAGGATTTTTTTCTATAAAAGAACCCAACCTTACATTTAAGTTTCTTAACAAGCTCAGCTATGTGTTTCTTAAAGGATAGATCACTGTCTATCCAAATGCCAAGATATTTGTAAGCAGGTACAAGTTCAATCATAGTACCGTTCATTGAATGAAGATGCATCATATTTGCAATAGGTTTATGGGACTTTGAGAAAATAATGTATTTCGTTTTCCCAGTATTTAAAACAAGCTTTAAATTTGAAAGGGCGACTTGAACAGCTATAAAATCAGACTGCAAGCTCGATACTGCTAGGTCAATATTCAGAGCAGTAGCATAAATAATAGTATCGTCAGCATACAAGTGATGAGCACAGGATTTGACAGTTTGCCCAATATCATTTATATACAATGAAAAAAGAACAGGTCCCAAAATGTATCCCTGTGGAACACCTTTACGCACCTCAGGAAAATCAGACATAACTCCATCAGACAGTATTGCCTGAGTACAGTCTTTGAGATGGTCAGTCACTAAACCAGGTACAATCATCAGGACTAAGACCTATTAGGGACAGCTTTTCTAATAGAATACAATGATCAAGTGTCGAAGGCCTTTGATTGGTCAATAAACACGGCAGCAACAATCTTCTTAGCATCTAGGGCATTGATCATATCATTCACAACTAATGTAGTTGCTGTAATAGTACTATGCCCTGGTCTGAACCCAGATTGATTAACATTTAAAATAAATTTCTCACTTAGGTAAGTACGTAGCTGGTTATTTACCAATTCTTCCAAAACTTTGGTTAAACAGGGAAGCCTAGAAATTGGCCTGTAGTTGTCAAGATCGCTGCAATCTCCACCCTTATGTAGGGGCGACACATAAGCAGTTTCACATATTTTAGGAATGAATCCTAGCGTTAGAGTCAGATTTAAAATATGTGTAATTGCACCGGCTATATGGGAAGCTGCACATTTTAATAAACCTGGGTCCAGATTATCAGAGTCTCCACCAATAGCGTCTATACTGCAATGAGGCACATCGAGCCAGACTGAGTCAGGTTTGGCGGTGAAACTTTATCAAAAATATATCCCGCATCAATAAACTGTTGATTGAATGCATTAATGATATCATGTGATCAGTAATGATACCAGAAGCTGGTTGATCTGGTGACGAAGAGACATTGAGTTACAACCCTGAATTTATATGGATTTTCTGCACAATCAGATAAAGCTGTAATGAAGTAATCAGATTTTGTCTTTCTGACAAGTTTCACATATTTATTTCTTAAACATCTAAATGACTGCCAATCAAAGTCTAGATCAGTGAATCTAGCTTTGGCCCACGCTTCATTTTTTGTGTGAAGGGCATCAGACAATTCGGGGCTAAACCATGGATTGGATTTAGTTCTCACCTTTATCCTATAGGGAGCATGCCTATCTGCTATTGAAGTAAAAGGGGGGGCAATATACACCAATCAATATAATATTACAGTTTTTTCCCAGTTCAAGGGTCAAGGTCAGGAATTAAAATCCTTTTGGGACAGAACTAGTGTTCAACACCGAGACCTTGAGATGGTGTCGGGCAAAAATCACGACACCTCCTCCCTTACAAACTCTGTCAGATCTAAAAACATTATAGCCGTCAAGGGCAACATCCGCATCAGATATTGTCTTTGATAGCCAGGTTTCAGATAGAATAAGGAAATCTGGGGTATTCTGGTCTTTACAAAGTCCAACTTAGGCAATAAGCTCCTTACATTTAAATGTATAAATCCAAGCCCCTTGCGCTTTTTAAAAACATGAGGGTTATCAATACAGACAGGAGTTCTACTAGCAGTTGCAAAGGGCCGGATAGGATATTGTATAGGAACTGTAGTCAGATTTTGCTTAACTATCCCAATTGGCCCAGGAAAACATACATTGGAGGGCTGACGCAGTCTTATAGAAACATGACAAGGAATATCAAAGGAAACAGATGGTGAACATAGATCCTGATGCAGGATCGACAAATTCTGATCAGCCTCCATGGGTCAATCAACACAGGTTCTGCTGGAGGCTAAAGCTAGATTCATGTTTGATGAAAGGATACAGGAACCTGTTCGGGTGCAGATTATCCCTGAGAAATAGATTCGGCCGATGCAGGAATGCTGTGAAATTATCCACAAACGGGATTCCGAGGGAGCAACAATAACTCTTGAGCCAGGCGTGTAACTGGCGAATTCGACAAAAATACGGAGACGGAAGAGGCCCGGAAATAATACACTTTTTTCCGGAAATGAGCAAAACGTCAATTAATGATTTAAAATCCTCCTTGAGATTCTCAGACCGCTGCAGTTAAATGTCGTTTGACCTGACATGCACAATAACCGTTGAGACGGAGGAATGTTTGCTAATTATTGGTGGTAGCAAAGCCTTTAGATCCGAAGTCCGTCAATACTATTCTCAGAGGTGACCCGGAACATTTCCCAGTCGTGATCAAAACAATCTGGAAGCATAGATTCCAATTGGTCAGTTGAACAGTCCTTACCATGGATGCTTCCTGCTTAAGTTTCAGTTTATAGGTGGGGAGGAGCAGAATGGAGGTGTGATCTGATTTGCTGAAGGGATGGTGGGGTAGGGCCTTGTAGCAGTTCCGGATGGGAGAGTAGCAATGATCCAGAGTCGATGATGTGTGTGTGTAGCACAGAAGATGTGTTGATAGAATTTCTGTGGCGTTTTCCTCAGATTTCCTTTATTAAAGTCCCCAGCTACAATAAATGCTGCCTCAGGATATGCAGTTTCCAGTTTCCACATAGTCCAGTGTAGTTTGTTGAGAGGCATCGCGGTGTTGGTTTCGGAAGAAATATACATGGATGGTCATGGATTGAGAATAGGCTTTTCTTATGCATGTAGATCATCTATATCCAACTGTGAATGCATATGAAAAGGATCGGAGGTCAGGAAAGTTCAAACAAAGCATCGAACTTCAAGTTATTATAGAGTTAGTAAAAATGTCCGGCCTATGCCAGGGATAATCTCAATCCAAATCTCTGGATAGATGATTAAGAGGAGGACAGAGGATGCATCTGAAATTGCACTATATATGGAATAGGGTGCCATTTGGGACACAACTGGAGCGTTTTTCCAAGTGGTGCGTCATGGGAAACTATGTGCAGTGGTGCATGACAGGTTGTCGTTGTATCCCCAATGAAGACCTATTTGCTAAATAGTGCACTACTTTTGACCAGGGTCCATAGGGCTCTGGTCGAAAGTAGTGGACTATATAGGGAATAGGGTGCCATTTGGGACACATTCAGTGTCTTGGTTCTCTCTGCCATACTCATGTCCTATCCCCTGGGCCTTGGCTAAACTACAGAGGGACCTACTTGGCTGGAGAAATGTCATCCACCTTCTGAGTGACTCAGGAAATTAACGTCAAACCACTGAACATGAACAGACAGTCAAAGGAGAAAAAAAACACTGTGTGAAACCAACATAAAATTTCAACATGTCATTGGATTTAGGTTAAAAGCTTGGTGAGAAAAATACGAAATGCCCTTATGTTGATTACGTTTTGCAAATCCAATCAGTTTTCCACATTGATTCAACGTCATCACATAGAGGTTTTGGGTTGCAATTACGTGGAAACAACAATGATTCAACCAGTTTTTGCCCAGTGGGAACTGATTACCCGAAGATCAAGGTCCTGGTGGATCTATGTAACAAAACTTAGATCAAGTTCCTGGTGGATCTATGTAACAGAACTTAGATCAAGTTCCTGGTGGATCTATGTAACAGAACTTAGATCAAGTTCCTGGTGGATCTATGTAACAGAACAAAATTAATGTGTTTAACAGGTGTGTCGTTGACATATATCATTGTAGTAACTAATATCTAATTCATAAAGACCACAGATGAGAAACACATTGTTTGTTAACAACAATTATTACAGACATTTCATCACATCATTGATATATTCAGCATGAAATTAATATGATTGTAATTCTGTAATACAATAATAGCTTCTATTTTTTCATCTTCTAAGATCCTGTGTGGTTGTGTAAGGAGGGCTTCCAGGGCCAAGGGGCCCTCATGGTCCTGCCGGTCCCCCAGGGGTCCCAGACACATATGGAAACAGAGCCATCGGAGCAAACGTCCATCAAGTATTCATCCACAATGCAAAATGTTATATTGTACTTTTCCTCTGTAGATTCAGATTCAACCACAAGCTGTGACGTGGTGAGGTTGGACACAGGAGCAGAGAAGAGACCAGAGGAGGAATCAGTGGTTCAGGATCAACATAATACTTTACTGAGAAACACACCTCTTTTAACAGGGAAACCATAATGGGGAATAGGACACACCTCACTGGCGCCCTCTGGTGACAGATGGAACATATTGTACAACATGAGGGGGAAATTATTGTCCTAAAAAAGCTTTCCAGTTTCAATGACTCACCCAATGATGTGCGGGCAGCTCACTCACCGGTGATGGCTGATGCGCTCGTGACAAAAGCCTATCTCACTCGTTTTAGTTTGTAAAAACAGTGATGTTCGCTCAATAGGCCTATTTGGAAGTTGATGATATTTTCGTTGCCTACAGACAGATAAGTATTTTTGTTTCAGCAGGATCCATTTGCTTTCTAACCTGTGCTATCCCACCATTGTATTTTAAATGTTGCGAAAGGCCTGTTTTGTCTGCATGCTGTTCACTGACAGATTTGCTAAATGTTCCCGACTGTAGGCAAAGCCTTGTGATTGGGCTACACACAATCCACAGCTAGGCTATTTAAAAAATTAATAAGCTATTGATCCTCTGTGGCTAAGTTATAGGCCTACTCCTGGTATAGTATTCTGAATTGTTTCATTTATTTCTGAACAGATGGCAGTAATTCTATAACTTTGGCAAATGTATTTCAATTTATCAGGGCTTCCCATGGCTATGATTCTAGAAGTAACTAAATGATGAAGTAACAACTCTGGAGAGATGAGAGTTGCAGGCTCATGTCTATCAGAGCAGAGAGAGGGAAAGAGATCATAAAGGTGAATCTCATTCTGGTTCTGTGAGAGATACAGGCACGCTTCTCTCTCGCACCACAGCAGCTGCCACGAGTTGGTCTCTTGTCTACAATGTTGTACAAATCATCAACACAGGCTGTCCCAACACAAATCAATTCTTAGAATATGAGGCATGGGCTGAAAATCTATGTTTTCACATTAGGCTAAGTTTTTTTTGTAGTAGCATCTTTGACAGCGATTACAGCCGGGAGTCTTTCTAGGTAAGTCTCTAAGAGCTTTCCACACCTGGATTATGCAGTATTTGCCCATTGTTCTTTTTTAAATTCTTCAAGTCAAATTGGTTGTTGATCATTGCTAGACAAGCATTTTCAGGTCTTGCCATAGATTTTCAAGTAGAGGTCAAAACTGTAACTCAGGAACATTCACTGTCTTCTTGGTATGCAACTCCAATGTATATTTGGCCTTGTGTTTTAGGTTATTGTGACTTGTCAAGCAAGATAGATAGATAGATAGATAGATAGATAGATAGATAGATAGATAGATAGATAGATAGATAGATAGATAGATAGATAGATAGATAGATAGATAGATAGATAGATAGATAGATAGATAGATAGATAGATAGATAGATAGATAGATACTTTATTGATCCCCGATGGGGATATTTCTTTGTCAAGCAGCTACAACAAAATATAGGGCAGGTGCAAAATGCCAGAAAGAAAATACACAAAAAACAGATACATGATACATAGAGCGGCAGTATGAAAAAGTGTAGAAATACAAGATGTCTGGAGAGCAAAAAAGCTATAAAAAGACATTGTATAGTATGGGTGGTTGGCTGAATATGTACACTATACATTGGTGGATGTTGGATGGTTAACTATTCTATACAGGTCGATGGCAGAGAAATACTTCAATAGCTAAAAATGCATATGATATGAGTGAGGGTAATAATAGTTTACTTAATAGACAGACTGGTTAAATGAACAGGTAAGTGAATATTTTGCATGGTTAAATTAGCTGTACAGGTAAATATACAGTTATATTTACAGGTAAGTGAATACTTGCATGGTTACATTAACTGTACAGGTAAATGACAGGAAGAGATACTTAAATAGCTAAATGTGTGTATGATATAATTTGGGGTAATAATAGTAATTCCCTTAAAATACAGTCCTTAGTGCGCAGGGTTTAATTACAGATAACTGCACATATTGCACATTCAATATACTAAAAGCAATGAAAAAAATATACATCTGACAGGATACTAATATGCATTCCTGGGCCCCGGTGTTACCAGCCCATTCCAGCCTATTGTCCATATGGACTCCCAGGAACTTGTATGACCCAACCATTTCCACATCCATCCCCTGTATAGGGACTGCAGTCAGTTGTGCCTTGGTTCTCCTGAAGTCCACCACCATCTCCTTTGTTTTGCTGATGTTGAGCAGGTGGTTCTGCTCACACCACAACACAAAGTCACTGATTGTGCTCCTGAACTTATTTAGGCTTGCCTTAACAAAGGGGTTGAATACTTTTTGACTGAAGACATAATTCCACTTTGACATTATGTGGTATTGTCTGTAGGCCAGTGGCACAAAATCTAAATTTAATCTATTTTAAATTCAGGCTGTAACAGAACAAAATGTGAAAAAGTCAAGGGGTGTGAATACTTTCTGAAGGCTCTGTACATTTG
Source organism: Thymallus thymallus (assembly GCA_023634145.1). Classification (NCBI taxonomy): domain Eukaryota; kingdom Metazoa; phylum Chordata; class Actinopteri; order Salmoniformes; family Salmonidae; genus Thymallus; species Thymallus thymallus. The sequence continues at coordinate 33,959,226 of CM042392.1, forward strand.
GATCTCAGACCAGACAATGAATGGTATTATGGGTGTTATAACATTATTGTATATGTGGGACAACAGCGATGTGAAAACGGTGCATTTTACATAGAATCAAAACGTATAGTTATCAACCTAATGGTAGTAAAGAAACTACCCAAATTGTTTAATGTGTGTGGTAGAAACATATTAAACATTCTGCCTTGAGTTTATTAATGATGTGATCTGTTTATGTCATGAAATATATATTTTTGTACAATATTTAGCTTTCAATATGATATGTTTTCTCATTAATGTTGTACGATTACCAATTACTTTATTTTTTATATTTTTTATATTTTACTGTAATCCTCTCATTTGTAAAGCTGTAAATCCACCTCTCATTTCCCTTTCAAGGTTTGACAACGCCATACTAAGACTGTATCAAGTCAAGAATGGGATAATGCATGAAGACAATTGAGAAATGTCACCATAAGCATGTGTTTCATGCAGACAGAGATCCCGTTAGGCTCAGCTCATAGTGTTCACCACAACTGTACAGTAAATGACATGTATTTTCTCTCCCATTTAGATTAGAACAGACTACATTATAGAATAGAGTTTGTGACGGTCCCCTCCTGAAACTAGTTTAGTAAGATAATCACCTTCACAGTAGATTACCGTATATGACCGTAATGCCCTCAAACCAATCCAAGGGAAGAATACTTGTACACTTCCCCTTGTCTCGGGTATATGTGAAGCCAACAGACAACAACACCGCTCTGGAACACGTAACACCGGGGAATTACTCCACCGGTCATCCAGTGTCCCTGACCTACTAACAGCAGACGTTACATCACACCGGGGTCCAGTCGTCCCACCTCTACCGGGGGTGAGATCGTTACATCACACCGGGGTCCAGTCGTCCCACCTCTACCGGGGGTGAGATCGTTACATCACACCGGGGTCCAGTCGTCCCACCTCTACCGGGGGTGAGATCGTTACATCACACCGGGGTCCAGTCGTCCCACCTCTACCGGGGGTGAGATCGTTACATCACACCGGGGTCCAGTCGTCCCACCTCTACCGGGGGTGAGATCGTTACATCACACCGGGGTCCAGTCGTCCCACCTCTACCGGGGGTGAGATCGTTACATCACACCGGGGTCCAGTCGTCCCACCTCTACCGGGGGTGAGATCGTTACATCACACCGGGGTCCAGTCGTCCCACCTCTACCGGGGGTGAGATCGTTACATCACACCGGGGTCCAGTCGTCCCACCTCTACCGGGGGTGAGATCGGTACATCACACCGGGGTCCAGTCGTCCCACCTCTACCGGGGGTGAGATCGGTACATCACACCGGGGTCCAGTCGTCCCACCTCTACCGGGGGTGAGATCGGTGTTATCTGGACAGTGATGGTGGTGACACCGTTGACCTGCTCCAATACATAGTTCTAGTCGACGGAACTGTCAAGCCTTGTTTTGGTTCCACCCTGCTTCTTTACGAATCGACCGGTAACGTTAGCTGGTTAGCAACCCTTATTTATTTAGTCAAGACACATTTACCGTCTTACATGTCACATAACTATCAGATAAATGACCTTTCTGTCGCTACCTAACGTTAGCAACCCCTATTTATTTAGTCAAGACACATTTACCGTCTTACATGTCACATATCTATCAGATAAATGACCTTTCTGTCGCTACCTAACGTTAGCAACCCCTATTTATTTAGTCAAGACACATTTACCGTCTTACATGTCACATATCTATCAGATAAATGACCAGATAAATGACCTTTCTGTCGCTGGCCAGCTCCATTACACACCAGGCGTTGTGGCCTACCAGCATTCTGTTTAATACATAACTAGTTAGCACGTAGTTCACCAGTTAATGTTGACAGGTGAACTTTAATAACTAGTTAACTGTAAGTAAGTAAGGAGTTTATTTAGTCAGATAGGTAGCCGTGGCCTGTGATCCATCTTCACTGTTTTTATTTACTAGACCTTGACTAAAGTATGTCCTGCCCATGCACGTCGGCGGCGAGGATATTCTTCAATTCAGCACACAGGGGTAAGAACAGATTGTAATCTTGAGAAAGTGTAATTCCAGTTATTTGTTACATCTTAAACGCTTCTGCTAGCTAATTTAATGACCTGCAAATGACTGTGCCTTCGGGAAGTATTCACGCCGCATTTTGTTGTTACAAAGTGAGATTAAAATGGATTGAATTGTCGTTTTGTGTCAACGTTCTACACAAAATACTATAATGTTAAAGTGGAAGAAAAATTCTAACATTTTAACAAATATAAATGGAAAATAAAACCCATCTTGATTAGATAAGTATTCAACCCTTGAGTCAGTACATGTTAGAATCATCTTTGACAGCTGTGAGGGTTTCTGTGCACACCTGGATTGTACAATATTTCTAAATTTTTATTATGTACAAAAAAAATTAAGCTTGGTCAAGTGGGTTGTTGATCATTGCTAGACAGCCATTTTCAAGTCTTGTCATAGACTTTCAAGACAATTTAAGTGAAAACTGTAACTCGGCCACTCAGTACAATTCAATCTCGTGTTGGTAAGCAGCTCCAGTGTAGATTTGGCCTTGTGTTTTAGGTTATTGTCACCTGCTGAAAGGTGAATTTGTCTCCCAGTGTCTGTTTGTCTGTTTGCCTTATCTCTTATCACAGCCATTAAACTCTGTTTTAAAATCCCCATTGCACTCATAGTGAAATCCCTCAGTCGTTTCCTTCCTCTCCAGCATCTGAGTTAGGAAGGACTCCTGTAACTTTGTAGTAACTGGGTGTATTGATACACCATCCAAAGTGTAATTAATAACTGCACCATGCTCAAAGGGACATACATTGTGTGCTTTGAGGTAGTCATTTAAAAATCATGTTAAACACTATTATTGCGAAGTGTGAGTCCATGCAACTTATTATGTGACTGGTTAAGCACATTTTTACTCCTGAACTTATTTAGGCTTGCCATAACAAAAGGGCTGAATACTTATTGACTCAAGACATTTTAGCTTTACATTTTTTATTAATTTGTAAACATTTCTAAAAACATAATTTCTTTGACATTATGGGGTATTGTGTGTAGATCAGTGACACAATATCAGGTAGCTAGCACTACCTCAGTGTATAAGCTAAAGTTATGTGACATTGACCTTTTGAACTATGCCGCGTTCACCTGCTAGTTGGAACTCTGAATTCTCAGACTTGATAACTGGTTGAACACTGCACATGTATAACTACAACCAGTTAGCAAGTCTGACATTTCCTAGTTCCGACTAGCAAATCGCCTGTTGCATTTATTTGATACATGTGGTGTGAGAGAATTGAGTGCAATGTCACAAATGCAGTGCACCTGAGGTGGCAGCCAGCTATATTTCCATAATATCAATTGTTGATGTTGACATTGGGCGAGTCCGTTTTGCATGGTGTCACGGGTTGGTGGAGATTTCACTTAAGGACCATTGGAATGGTCTATAATGTGCAAACCCCGCCCACCTGGGGCACCGGGCCATGTAAACCGAAGTCGCCCGTTGTAAACAACAACAAGTTAGGCTACGTAATAAATTCCTGATTTCCTGAAAGGGAGGGAACAGGGCATATCATTAGAATGATTCATATTTCTATGGAGCAGGGAAGATGGCCTGACCTAATATGTTGATGGATTATAACACAGGCCTAAACATTTGGTTGCATGGTGTTTCTGTTGTACAGGGCTGTCTTGTTCTCGGGTTCAGCTGTATGCTTTGAGCAGACCTGGTTGTGGTTTCCGTGAAGCTACTCTACCTCCCAGAGTCCGAGTGAGATCCTTCCATGAAACAGCAGTATGTTTTGCCTCTAAAGATGGAACCACCAAGGATGGATCCAGCGATGGTGGAAAGGTACACTTGATTCCACTGGAGTGTGACATGTCTGTTTACAAGGAGTACCAGTACCTCTGTAGTATTATAATAATGAGACTATATCCAAGGAGTACCAGTACCTCTGTAGTATTATAATAATGAGACTATATACAAGGAGTACCAGTACCTATGTAGTATTATAATAATGAGACTATATATTTTTATTTATTTATTTATTTCACCTTTATTTAACCAGGTAGGTCAGTTGAGAACAAGTTCTCATTTACAACTGCGACCTGGAGTACCAGTACCAAGGAGTACCAGTACCCGAGTCACTATGCAGGGGTACGAGGTAGTTGAGGTAATATGTAGGTAGTGGTAATAAAATTAATAGGTAATCAGGATAGATAATAACAGAGTAGCAGCAGTGTGTGTGGCGTTAATATGCATATGTAGAGTGTATGTGTGTTGGAGAGTCAGTGTAGTATGTGAGTGTGCATAGAGCCAGTGCAGTACATGCTATAAGCCCAGTGGTTTCGATAAGGGATAGCTACTGTTCATAGAAACAAGCTTCCTCCTATCTGTAAATAATGTTTTTCTGCTCTGTTGTGTCCATCATATGCAGAAGAGCATCAGTGAAGGAAATAAGCTTTCTGGCTCCTCTGGTGGATCAGGGAAGGGGGGTAACCAGCTGCACTGTCCCAAATGTGGAGACCCATGCACACATGTGGAGACCTTTGTATGTGAGGACCTATAAAAAGATACTCAATTCACAGGCTGTGTTTACTTAATACTCCAGTTATAGAAAAAGCGTCTGTATAAATGATTGACTTACAGTCACTACTATTTTATTAAATCAGAAACCGATAAAGAAACAATACAATATTCTCACGTGTTCTTTTATTTTCAGCGTCAACACGTTTTGTGAAGTGTGATAAATGCCATCACTTCTTCGTGGTGCTCTCTGAGACAGACTCTAAGACGGGTCAGAATAAGGAACCAGAGTCTGAGGCTGTCAAGATGGCCTTCACACAGAAACCTCCCCCGCCACCCAAAAAGGTACAAGCACCAATGACAAGAAACAGGAACTGGTTCTAGTTCCTATGATATAATGGTTATCTTCAAACAGGAATTTGTTTATCCTGTATTCTAGTTTCTATGATGTAATGGTTACTATGGTAATGCTGCAGCTATACCTGGAACTACAATGCATTATGATAGTTTTTTGAACTTGTCATGAAGAGCAAGTATGACCATGTGATATTGTCTTATAGTCAATGTACCCGTCTTCCAGATCTATGCCTACCTGGACAAGTACGTAGTGGGTCAGTCCTATGCTAAGAAGGTTCTGGCGGTGGCTGTTTATAATCACTACAAGAGAATCTACAACAACATCCCTGCTGGGAGCAGACAGGTAGAGGTGGAGAAACAGGCCTTGTTCACACCACGAGGTCAGTACAGTCTACTGTTAGTTAGAAACATGTTTCTGTCACACCACAAGGTCAGTACAGTCTACTGTTAGTTAGAAACATGTCTCTGTCACACCACAAGGTCAGTACAGTCTACTGTTAGTTAGAAACATGTCTCTGTCACACCACGAGGTCAGTACAGTCTACTGTTAGTAAGAAACATGTCTCTGTCACACCACGAGGTCAGTACAGTCTACTGTTAGTTAGAAACAGGCCTTGCTCACACCACAAGGTCAGTACAGTCTACTGTTAGTTAGAAACAGGCCTTGCTCACACCACGAGGTCAGTACAGTCTACTGTTAGTTAGAAACATGTCTCTGTCACACCACGAGGTCAGTACAGTCTACTGTTAGTTAGAAACATGTCTCTGTCACACCACGAGGTCAGTACAGTCTACTGTTAGTTAGAAACAGGCCTTGCTCACACCACGAGGTCAGTACAGTCTACTGTTAGTTAGAAACATGTCTCTGTCACACCACGAGGTCAGTACAGTCTACTGTTAGTTAGAAACATGTCTCTGTCACACCACGAGGTCAGTACAGTCTACTGTTAGTTAGAAACATGTCTCTGTCACACCACGAGGTCAGTACAGTCTACTGTTAGTTAGAAACATGTCTCTGTCACACCACGAGGTCAGTATAGTCTACTGTTAGTTAGAAACATGTCTCTGTCACACCGAGGTCAGTACAGTCTACTGTTAGTTAGAAACAGGCCTTGCTCACACCACGAGGTCAGTAAAGTCTACTGTTAGTTAGAAACAGGCCTCGCTCACACCACGATGTCAGTACAGTCTACTGTTAGTTAGAAACATGTCTCTGTCACACCGAGGTCAGTACAGTCTACTGTTAGTTAGAAACAGGCCTTGCTCACACCACAAGGTCAGTACAGTCTACTGTTAGTTAAAAACAGGCCTTGCTCACACCACGAGGTCAGTACAGTCTACTGTTAGTTAGAAACAGGCCTTGCTCACACCACGAGGTCAGTACAGTCTACTGTTAGTTAGAAACAGGCCTTGCTCACACCATGAGGTCAGTACAGTCTACTGTTAGTTAGAAACAGGCCTTGCTCACACCACAAGGTCAGTACAGTCTACTGTTAGTTAGAAACAGGCCTTGCTCACACCACGAGGTCAGTACAGTCTACTGTTAGTTAGAAACAGGCCTTGCTCACACCACGAGGTCAGTACAGTCTACTGTTAGTTAGAAACAGGCCTTGCTCACACCACGAGGTCAGTACAGTCTACTGTTAGTTAGAAACAGGCCTTGCTCACACCACAAGGTCAGTACAGTCTACTGTTAGTTAGAAACAGGCCTTGCTCACACCATGAGGTCAGTACAGTCTACTGTTAGTTAGAAACAGGCCTTGCTCACACCACGAGGTCAGTACAGTCTACTGTTAGTTAGAAACAGGCCTTGCTCACACCACGAGGTCAGTACAGTCTACTGTTAGTTAGAAACAGGCCTTGCTCACACCATGAGGTCAGTACAGTCTACTGTTAGTTAGAAATATGTCTCTGTCACACCATGAGGTCAGTACAGTTAGTCAGCTACAGTTAGTCAGCTAGAGTTTCCAGAAAACGTTGACCGGACAAATTGAAGTTTGCTTACTTCAGAATAGTCAAATTTCATTAGGCAACAGTGTTGTGCTTTCATTATGCACAAATATAGCCAACCACTTTTTTTAGAATTTGCTGACAGCAGTCCTTTTCAGATGTCAGTCACCTCATGGTGCTCTCGTCTGTATAATTGGCATTTGTTCAATGATTTACTTTTGCACCCACTCTTAGCATCTTAAATGGATGATTATAATGGATTTAACAAGATGGTGATTATGACAAGAAACAACAGTGGAATGTGATGCTGTCTTCCAGGCCTGTACTGATAATGATGATGTCATCCTCTCTGCAGAGCTAGAGACGAGAAGACGGGAGGATGAGTACAGATTCACAAGTAAGTGATTTGATTGGTCCTCCTTACGGAGCTGTCTCCGTATCATTGGCTATTTTTAAACATGTCACTTTTTGATTGGAGCATTCTGTTTTGAATATTCATTTTATTTATTTTTTATAAATAGTGATGGTGAAAAACTCGATGCAGTTACATATCGGGATATTATTTTTTTATCATATACTGTATCTTATAGTTTTGACAATATAGCAGTATTATTTTTGCAGTAGTTGGCTGTACCTGCACCAATACTTCATAACTTGTTCTCCATCTTCTTTTTAAACTGGTAGCCAATTAGATTTCAGCACTTTTATTTCCATGACTGATCAAAACTCATGTTCTCATGTCTCTCTTGTCTCTCTGCAGCAGACATTTAGTGAGCAATATGTCTGCAACATCCAATGTAGATAGATAGATAGATAGATAGATAGATAGATAGATAGATAGATAGATAGATAGATAGATAGATAGATAGATAGATAGATAGATAGATAGATAGATAGATAGATAGATAGATAGATAGATAGATAGATAGATAGATAGATAGATAGATAGATAGATAGATAGATAGATAGATAGATAGATAGATAGATAGATAGATAGATAGATAGATACTTTATTGATCCCAGAGGGGGACATTTCTTAAATGAATAGCAATACATATAGAATTGTGATGGTGATAATATGGTGAGGTCCCTCAGTATGGTGATAAAATGGTATGGTAAAGTCCCTCAGTATGGTAATAATATGGTATGGTGAGGTCCCTCAGTATGGTAATAGTATGGTATGGTGAGGTCCCTCAGTATAGTAATAATATGGTATGGTAAGGTCCCTCAGTATGGTAATAATATGGTATGGTGAGGTCCCTCAATATGGTAATAATATGGTATGGTGAGGTCCCTCAGTATGGTAATAATATGGTATGGTGAGGTCCCTCAGTATGGTAATAATATGGTATGGTGAGGTCCCTCAGTATGGTGAAAATATGGTATGGTGAGGTCCATCAATATGGTGATAACATGGTATGGTGAGGTCCCTCAGTATGCTGATAATATCGTATGGTGAGGTCCATCACTATGGTGATAATATCGTATGGTGAGGTCCATCACTATGGTGATAATATTGTATCTTGAGGTCCATCAGTATGGCGCCATGCTGGACAGATAAGGTGTCCCAATGACCCAGACAATACATTTGTAGCCTTGCTATCTATCTATCCCAGCCTTCAGCCCTGTTCTCCTCATTCACCCCTGGGTTCAAATAGTATTTGAAATCTTTCAAATACTTTTGCGTTTGCTTTAGCCTACCTGGAGTGCCAGATGGGCGTGGTTTGCAGTTTTACAATTGTTCTATTGCAGGGGTTCTCAAACTTTTCAGACCAAGTACCACCTCTGATCAAACTAAACCATCCAAACCATCCAGCCAACAAATACAAACACACCTCAAACAAGGCCAATAAGTTAACTTCTCTCACACACACACACACACACACACACACACACACACACACACACACACACACACACACACACACAGTAATAGATCTGAGTGCCTACCATTTTAGTGAGAGTGGTGAGCCTGTTTAGCTGAGCAAAGCCTTGCATTGTCAGGGACGAGGGTAGTGAGCTTTAGACGCAGATCTGGTTCAGCATCCATTCTGCTGCGGTACTTTGTCTTCATTGCGGTGAGAACAGAGAAGCCTTTCTCACAAAGGTAGGTAGTAGCAAAAGGTATCAAAAACTGCGCAGCCTTTAATGAGAGGGCAGGGTATTCACACTGTCTCTGGATCGAGAAATTCAACAATGACAGATGTTTAAATTCTGACATCTCATCAGAGGATAACTCAACTAGCTTTTTCTGTTGAGGACAAGTCAGATCAACAGGTATTGCTTGGACATCAACAGTAAAGTGGTTCCTGATCCACTTTGGTGTGGCCTCCAATGGGAAGTATTCTGAGAACTGTTCTTCCAGTGACAAGAGATGCACAACTATCACATCTTGAACAGCAGCATCAAGGGTCATGTCGAATGTGTGCAGCTGGTTCTCCAAGGTTGAGGAAGCAGAAACGTCTCTTGCCTAGACTTTAATTACAAATAGCTGCAGCTTTCTCTTCATAGCAGTGATCTTATCACACACGTCAAAAACTGTTAAAAAGAGCCCCTGCAGTCCCATGTTCAGCTCATTCAAACGTGCGAATATATCGGCCAGGTAGGCTAATTCTGCCAGCCATACTTGATCATCAAATAGACTTGCAAAGGGAGATTGTTGTTGGTGCAAGAACATCTGCACCTCGGAATGCAGTTCATAGAGCCTTGTGAGCGCTTTTCCCCTTGACAACCATCTCACTTCTGTATGTAACAAAAGTGGCACATGTTCATTAGAGAGCACACTGAACAGATGTGAATTCAGTGGTCGAGCCTTGATACAATTCACAACTTTGACAGCTGAGTCTAGCACATATTTTAAAACCTCAGGCTGCAGTGTGTCCACTTCATATCAGGGGCAACCCCTTTGATCCGCGCAACGACACCGCTATGACGGCCTGAAATTGTCTTGGCACCGTCTGTACACATTTTTTCCAGTTGACACCATTCTCTTTGATAAATTCATTCAGAAGTTGAAATATATGCTCTCCTGTTGTTCTTGTTGCTAGCGGCTTACAGAACTAAAAAATCTTAATGGGACTTGCCGTCAAACTCGTATCTAACATAAACAAGCAAATTTGCCAAATCAGCAACATCAGTACTCTCGTCTAATTGCAGTGAAAAGCACCAGCTCATTTTAATGCGCTCTATGAGGGTACTTCTGACATCCGCTGCCATATCAATGACTCTGCGAGTGACTATCATTCGAAAGGGGCACCAGATCAAGCTGTTTTGCAGCTTTCTCACCACACATAATATGCGTCAGTTCTTTTGCCAGTGGTAAACTAAGGTCTTCACCAATAGTGTGGGGCTTACCCGCTTTAGCAATCCGAAGGCTAGCACGGTAAGATGCTTTTTGCGCTCTGGTAAGTGTAGTAGAACTGTTACTTATGGTGGACTTGCATTGCTTCAAATCGGTAAAATTTCTTTGAAAGAATTCAGTGTGCTTGTCCTTGAAGGGTGCATGTTTCGTTGTCAAGTGTCTCCGCAGCTCAGCAGGCTTCATGCTCTCGTTGCTGAGAATATCACAGCACACAACCCACTGTGGCCTCTGACCCGGTGACCGTAAATCCCAAACTGAGGTAATCCGAATTGTAGTGCCTTGTAGCAGTTTTCGGAGACCTGCTAGCATTCGCGCTGCTGTCGGTATCAGGCTCAACAGTAGAGCTGGTGCTTGCTCGATCATCGTCCTCATTTCCAAAAGTTGTAACTGATATATCAGAGCCGGCATCAGACCTTTTGGCGTCTGGTCCTTTCAGCCATTATATAATATTAGATTTTTGCGTATTCATTTTTTAACGTTAGCCTGTTTGTACAGTTAGCAAATGTGGAGCTAAACAGTTGATCATTGCTCGGGAGCAGAATCAGCAGCCAAGTACAGTAGAGTAGCTTATTTGTTCCAGAATTTCTAACGTAAGTACATGGGCTACACGTTAGTCGCAAAAACATTTTATTTATTATAAAAAATAAATATTACAACTTTTTGTCTTTTTAGATTTAAATAGTCATTTGTATTACTTTCAAATTGGTTGTACGCGGGTGTTCCGCGTACCACCAGTGGTTCTATTGGTTCCATTGCACCAGGCAAGCTCAATCAAGCCCATATAAAGTATTTGAAATGATTTTGAGTACTATTTGAACCCAGGTCTGCTTTTCTTTATTCGGTAACTCCACATTGGCTCCCATTTGAGTTGAGCAGAGCAGGGTGAATGTATTTTTGGACCTATTGCTGCGATGCAGCAGGCAGCACCACAGATACTGACTGATATTTCACATTTATAATTAAAGAGCCTGGATTATGCAATAAAATGCCTGGAAAACCCAAAACTCGAGAGACACATTTGTTTTACATTATAACACAATTCATTAATACATTACAAACTTGTAATACAATTCAAGCTGCCAGATCACAGAGTAGGCCAACATTGCATGTACTGTTCGAAAAAGTTTTAAAGCCTGGTCATTGACCTGAGATAAGGGTAACTTTGACCCAAAATGGATTCCCCTAGCCTGGGTGCCAGTCTGTTTCTGCCCTCTCGCAAACTCCTTCTGGAATCAGTAATGCCAAACAAGCCTGACAAGGACGGCAATGGAGTTGACATTTGGCAAGAGCACAAACAGATCTGGGACCAGGCTAGTATTCACCACTGTCCTGCTGCCACATCTGAACCCAATTATACAATACGACTGTTTGTTACCGTTTGTCATTATAGAACTCCTTCAAATAGCAGGGATTAGTCCCCATGGCAATGCTCTGGGAGCCTCCATGCAGCAGCAGGCCGCTCAGCAGGCTCCTCAGGAGAGGAGGGGCGGGGATGTGTTAGACTCCACCCACACCGACATCAAACTGGAGAAGAGCAACATCGTGCTGTTAGGCCCCACTGGATCAGGTTAGTAGACTACTAGTGTGGCATCAGTGTGTGAAGAACAAAATACGTTGTGGCTCGTACCTTCAATGTCCTGGGACAAAAAGCCAAGGCACTTCTAATTCGTTTTTGATACCATTTATATTAGTTACAGACAAGGCAGTGGTCAGCATTTCGGGGTCCCTAAGCGAGATTTGGTTGGGGGGCCTGTCATCCAAATGGGGTCCCCCTGGCACAATGGGATTCGATAAACTATTAGCGCCCTTTGCTATATCAGCGGTGTGATTTTTTTAATTTTATTTTTTATCGAATCTGATACAGAGATTATTACAGACTAAATTAAGTTTTTTCATCCCGCTATGCAAACAAGGCCGAATCCGTTTGATTCATACGCTGGCTTGTCTGGCTGTAATGTTTTTATTTTAACCTGCCCTTCCCTTATCGACACTGAAATAATATTAAATATGTTTAATTTCTAATTAATACACCCTTGTGGTTGAATATATAAACTACACTGAACAAAAATATAAATGAAACATGTGAAGTGTTGGTCCCATGTTTCATGAGCTGAAATCAAAGATCCCAGAAATGTTCCATACGCACTAAAAGCTTATTTCTCAAAAATGTTGTGCACACATGTGTTTACATCCCAGTTCGTGAGCATTTCTCCTTTACCAAGACAGGTGTAGCATATCAAGTAGCTGATTAAACAGCATGATCATTACACAGGTGCACCTTGTGCTGGGGACAATAAAAGGCCACTCAAAAGGCCACTCACACAACACAATGCCTCAGATTTCTCAAGTTTTGAGGGGGCGTACAATTGGCATGCTGACTGCAGGAATGTCCACCAGAGCTGTTTCCAGAGAATTGAATGTTCATTTCTCTACCATAAGCCGCCTCCAACGTTGTTTTAGAGAATTTGACAGCACGTCCAACCGGCCTCACAACCGCAGACCACGTGCAACCACACTAGCCCAGGACCTCCACATCTGGCTTCTTCACCTGCGGGATCGTCTGAGACCAGCCGCCTGGACAGCTGATGAAACTATGTCTTTAATAAAGCCCTTTTGTGAGGAAAAATTAGTGTTCCATTCTGTGTTATTGTACGACTGCCTACTATTCATAATAATATGTTGGAATATTAAAACACAAAATAAGAAGCAGAAGACATGCATTGTGTCAAACCCATGATTTACTAACAAACAAACTGCCGTGAAATACATCCTTACTGTCCGTACACATTATTCTTTACTGTAATTTACTGTAATTACTTTACTGTAATTTACTGTAATTACTTTACTGTAATTTCCCAGGAAAGACATTGTTGGCCCAGACCCTGGCCAAGTGTCTAGATGTACCATTTGCCATCTGTGATTGTACCACCCTGACCCAGGCTGGCTATGTGGGGGAGGACATAGAGTCTGTTATCGCCAAGCTGCTGCAGGATGCCAACTACTCTGTGGATAAAGCACAGCAAGGTGGGTGAATCACAAACTCTGTTTTCTGGTTCTTTAAATCCCTAGTTTGAAAGCGACTGTATTCTTGAAGATGTGCCGGTCATTTTCCCTACATTTCCGCCCCACGTGGGCCAGCCCCCTGGCAATTTGAGTTCTAGCCAATGAGCTTCAGCCCCTCGCATTTGAGTGACAGCTAGCAAGAAGCCTGCCCAGCGTTATCCAATGAGGTTTCACTGTGGGCCAAACGGCTCAGGGGACACAGCAGAGAGAGAGAGAGAGCGCAATGACGTGGTGCACATATGTGACGTAGTACGCAATTTTGGGGGACCACTTTTGGCTTGTGAGTGATACTTTCAGAACTACTGGCTAAAAGGTTTACAAAAGTACCGGAGCATCTCTTTAATAGGCCTCTGTTTTGCAAGCACTAGTATGATGAAAAAGGAACTACATTTGGACTGTGTTCTGCAATGTTATTATGCAAGCTCCTAATTACATAAGCCCCTTTGTACAGTATATGGTTTTGTCCCTCCCCCTCCGGAAGACACACATATATCGGTTGAAGAGTTACTGGGCGCCCGTGGAGCAGTTGTTGTGGCGGGTTAAATGCCTTGCTCAAGGGGCACAACGGCAGGCAATGGCATCTAGGACCCTCCGGTTGCCAGATTTTTGCCCGTCAGATTTGAACTGGCAACAATGCGGTTGCTGGCTTGTCTCTCTAACCGCTAGGCTACCTGCTGCTCATTTTCCTCTTTTGGTACAGTATGCAAAGTGCTCTTTCATCCGAACATCACAACAACCTTTTTACTGAGCTAACCTTCTCAAGGGGTGTCGTTTCCCAGCGGACCCTGTGCTTTTTCCTGCCTCAAATCAAATCTAATTTTATTGGTCACATGCACCGAATACAACCGGTGAAATGCTTTTTATTGATTGTTTTATTTAACCTTTATTTAACTATGCAAGTCAGTTAAGAACACATTCTTATTTACAATGACGGCCTACCTACAGGGTCAGCCCCTGGAGCAAATTAAGGTTAAGTGCCTTGCTCAAGGACAAGAAATAGTGTCTGTGTGTCAGTCTGTGTCTGTCTGTGTCTGTCTGTGTAATGTATAGAGAGGGCTAATGTATAGAGAGGGGTTGGGAATAACCTAGGACAGCAAAAATATAAATTTCTGATTCCCATTGGACGATAAAGTTATATTTTATTCCATGGTTCCCATTGGACGATAAAGTTGTATTTTATTCCATGGTTCCCATTGGACGATAAAGTTGTATTTTATTCCATGGTTTCCCTGTACGATAGGCATAGTGTTTCTGGATGAGGTGGACAAGATCGGCAGTGTTCCTGGGATCCATCAGCTCAGAGACGTAGGAGGAGAGGGAGTACAGCAGGTTAGTACAGTACTACACTGTCTACTACATACCTCTAATGATACTATAGATAATGTTCAAACACCTGCCCTGTCGTCCTCTACATACCTCTAATGATACTATAGATAATGTTTAAACACCTGCCCTGTCATCCTCTACATACAGTTGAAGTCGGAAGTTTACATACACTTAGGTTGAAGTCATTAAAACCACTCCACAGATTTCATGTTAACAAACTATAGTTTTGGCAAGTCGATTAGGACATCTACTTTGTGCATGACACAAGTCATTCTTCCAACAATTGTTTACAAACAGATTATTTCACTTATAATTCACTATATCACATTTCCAGTGGGTCAGAAGTTTACATACACTAAGTTGACTGTGCCTTTAAACAGCTTGGAAAATTCCAGAAAATGATGTCATGGCTTTAGAAGCTTCTGATAGGCTAATTGACATAATTTGAATCATTTGGAGGTGAACCTGTGGATGTATTTCAAGGCCTACCTTCAAACTCAGTGCCTCTTTGCTCAACATTAAAGGAAAAACAAAAGAAATCAACCAAGACCTCAGTAAAAAAATTGTAGACCTCCACAAGTCTGATTCATCTTTGGGAGCAATTTCCAAACACCTTGTTCTGGGATTGCAAATCAATCCCAGAACAACAGCAAAGAACCTTGTGAAGATGCTGGAGGAAACAGGTACAAAAGTATCTATATCCACAGTAAAACGAGTCCTATATCGACATAACCTGAAAGGCCGCTCAGCAAGGAAGAAGCCACTGCTCCAAAACTCCAAGACTACGGTTTGCAACTGCACATGGGGACAAAGATTGTACTTTTTTGAGAAATTTTCTCTGGTCTGATGAAACAAAAATAGAACTGTTTGTCCATAATGACCATCGTTATGTTTGGAGGAAAAAGGGGGAGGCTTGCAGGGCCAAAGAACACCATCCCAACCGTGAAGCACGGGGGTGGCAGCATCATGTTGTGGGGGTGCTTTGCTGCAGGAGGGGCTGGTGCACTTCACAAAATAGATGGCATCATGAGGAAGGAAAATTATGTGGATATATTGAAGCAACATCTCAAGACATCAGTCAGGAAGTTAAAGCTTGGTCGCAAATGGGTCTTCCAAATGGACAATGATCCCAAGCATACTTCCAAAGTTGTGGCAAAATGGCTTAAGGACAACAAAGTCAAGGTATTGGAGTGGCCATCACAAAGCCCTGACCTCAATCCTATAGAACATTTGTGGGCAGAACTGAAAAGGTGTGTGCGAGCAAGGAGGTCTACAAACCTGACTCAGTTACACCAGTTCTGTCAGGAGGAATGGGCCAAAATTCACCCAACTTATTGTGGGAAGCTTGTGGAAGGCTACCCGAAACGTTTGACCCAAGTTAAACAATTTAAAGGCAATGCTACCAAACACTAATTGGTTGTATGTAAACTTCTGACCCATTGGGAATGTGATGAAAGAAATAAAAGCTGAAATAAATAATTCTCTCTACTATTATTCAGACATTTCACATTCTTAAAATAAAGTGGTGATCCTAACTGACCTAAGACAGGGAATCTTTACTAGGATTAAATGTCAGCAATTGTGGAAAAACTGAGTTTAAATGTATTTGGCTAAAGTGTATGTAAACTTCCGACTTCAACTGTACCTCTATAGATTATGCTTTATTTATATCCATTAGGAAAGTATTTGCCAGCGTATCTGAAACATTACATACATATTCCTATTGTAATAAAAGTGTCTGCTAAATGGCATGTATTAAAAGCTTCTTCAGGTCAATGTTATGGCTGGGTGGTGTTAGTTTTGAACCTCACAGCCAGGGTCTGTTATGGCAATGTATGTTTGTAGGTCTTGCTACCTTGTTGTATGTTTGTAGGTCTTGCTACCTTGTTGTATGTTTGTAGGTCTTGCTACCTTGTTGTATGTTTGTAGGTCTTGCTACCTTGTTGTATGTTTGTAGGTCTTGCTACCTTGTTGTATGTTTGTAAGTCTTGCTACCTTGTTGTATGTTTGTAGGTCTTGCTACCTTGTTGTATGTTTGTAGGTCTTGCTACCTTGTTGTATGTTTGTAGGTCTTGCTACCTTGTTGTATGTTTATAGGTCTTGCTACCTTGTTGTATGTTTGTAGGTCTTGCTACCTTGTTGTATGTTTGTAGGTCTTGACAAGTCACATAATAAGTTGTATGGAATAATAGTGTTTAACATGATTTTTGTATGACTACCTCCATCTCTGTACCCCACACATACAATTATCTGTAAGGTCCCTCAGCCGAGCAGTGCATTTCAAACACAGATTCAACCACACAGACCAGGGAGGTTTTCCAATGCCTCGCAAAAAATGGCACCTATTGGTAGATGGGTAAAAATGATGTTAAAGCAGACACTGAATATCCCTTTGAGCATGGTGAAGTTATTAATTACATTTTGGATGGTGCATCAATACACCCAGTCACTACAATGATACAGGCGTCCTTCCTAACTCAGTGGCCGGAGAGGAAGGAAACCACTCAGGGATTTCACCATGAGGCCAATGGTGACTTTAAAACAGTTACAGTTTAATGGCTGTGAAAGGAGAAAACTGAGGATGGATCAACAACATTGTAGTTACTCCACAATACTAACCTAAATGACAGAGTGAAAAGAAGGAAGCCTGGACAGAATACAATACAAATATTACAAAATATACGTCCTGTTTGCAATAAGGCACTCAAGTAAAACTGTAAAAAATGTGGCAGATAAATTAACTTTATGTCCTGAATACAAAGTGTTATGTTTGGGGCAAATCCAACACAACACATCACTGAGTACCACTCTACATATTTTAAGCATGGTGGTGGCTGCATCATGTTATGGGTATGGTGGTGGCTGCATCATGTTATGGGTATGCTTGTCATCGGCAAGGACTAGGGAGGTTTTTATGATAAAAATAAATGGAATAGAGCTAAGCACAGGCAAAATCCTAGAGGAGAACCTGGTCTAGTCTGCTTTCCAACAGACACTGGGAGACAAATTCACCTTTCGGCAGAACAATAACCTAAAACACAATATATACTGGGGTTGCTTACCAAGACAACATTGAATGTTCCTGAATAGCCTAGTTACAGTTTTGACTTCTTTTTGAAAATGGCTGTCTAGCAATGATTAACAACCAACTTGACAGAGCTTGAAGAATGTTTTTAAGAATAGTGTGCAAATATTGTACAATCCAGATGTGCAAACCTCTTAGAGACTTACTCAGGAAGACTCAGACTCACAGCTGTAATCGCTGCCAAAGGGGATTCTGCCTACCTACAGGGTCAGCCATAGAAGTACGGTGCCCCTGGAGCAAATTAGGGTTAAGTGCCTTGCTCAAGTACACCGACATGTTTTTCACTTTGTCGGCTCGGTTACTGGCCCAACGCTCTAACTGCTAGGCTACCTGTAACACAACAGAATATGTAAACAGTCAAGGGGTGTGAATACTTTCTGAAGGCACTGTATATGGTATGGGAGGCATTAGTGTTTGACAACCGTTTATTTGTAGGGTCTGCTGAAACTCTTGGAGGGCACTATAGTGAACGTCCCAGAGAAGAACTCCAGGAAGCTGAGAGGAGAAACGGTGCAGGTGGATACCACTAATATCCTGTTCGTTGCGTCAGGGGCCTTCAACGGACTCGACAGAATCATCAGCAGACGGAAGAATGAAAAGGTGAGCAAGAAGTATAATTGTTATTTTCCCTCTGTGTATCGACCCAGACCTGTAGAAAGGCTGTAGTCCTCTGTGTATCGACCCAGACCTGTAGAAAGGCTGTAGTCCTCTGTGTATCGACCCAGACCTGTAGAAAGGCTGTAGTCCTCTGTGTTTTTCTTCTCTAATCACTGTTCTAAAAAAATACTTGGTCAACAAAGTGTCTCTAATCTGAGCAGTTTACGTATTTGTCCATACATGAACAGCCTATAATCATCTTCTCCTCCTCCTCCTCCTAGTACCTGGGCTTTGGCACTCCCTCCAACATGGGTAAGGGTCGTCGTGCGGCGGCAGCAGCCGACCTGGCTAACAGTAGTGAACAGACAGACATGGTGGCAGAGATGGAGGAGAAGGACCGGCTGCTGAAGCTCGTGGAGGCCCGGGACCTCATTGAGTTTGGCATGATCCCAGAGTTTGTGGGGCGTCTGCCAGTGGTGGTGCCTCTACACAGTCTGGATGAAGAGACGCTGGTCCGCATCCTGACAGAACCACGCAACGCCGTCATACCCCAGTACCAGGCCCTGTTCAGCATGGACAAGGTAATTAGTAGTAGAACCACGCAATGCCGTCATACCCCAGTACCAGGCCCGGTTCAGCATGGACAAGGTAATTAGTAGTAGAACCACGCAATGCCGTCATACCCCAGTACCAGGCCCGGTTCAGCATGGACAAGGTAATTAGTAGTAGAACCACGCAATGCCGTCATACCCCAGTACCAGGCCCGGTTCAGCATGGACAAGGTAATTAGTAGTAGAACCACGCAATGCCGTCATACCCCAGTACCAGGCCCGGTTCAGCATGGACAAGGTAATTAGTAGTAGAACCACGCAATGCCGTCATACCCCAGTACCAGGCCCGGTTCAGCATGGACAAGGTAATTAGTAGTAGAACCACGCAATGCCGTCATACCCCAGTACCAGGCCCGGTTCAGCATGGACAAGGTAATTAGTAGTAGAACCACGCAATGCCGTCATACCCCAGTACCAGGCCCGGTTCAGCATGGACAAGGTAATTAGTAGTAGAACCACGCAATGCCGTCATACCCCAGTACCAGGCCCGGTTCAGCATGGACAAGGTAATTAGTAGTAGAACCACGCAATGCCGTCATACCCCAGTACCAGGCCCGGTTCAGCATGGACAAGGTAATTAGTAGTAGAACCACGCAATGCCGTCATACCCCAGTACCAGGCCCGGTTCAGCATGGACAAGGTAATTAGTAGTAGAACCACGCAATTCCGTCATACCCCAGTACCAGGCCCGGTTCAGCATGGACAAGGTAATTAGTAGTAGAACCACGCAATGCCGTCATACCCCAGTACCAGGCCCGGTTCAGCATGGACAAGGTAATTAGTAGTAGAACCACGCAATGCCGTCATACCCCAGTACCAGGCCCGGTTCAGCATGGACAAGGTAATTGGTAGTAGAACCACGCAATGCCGTCATACCCCAGTACCAGGCCCGGTTCAGCATGGACAAGGTAATTGGTAGTAGAACCACGCAATGCCGTCATACCCCAGTACCAGGCCCGGTTCAGCATGGACAAGGTAATTGGTAGTAGAACCACGCAATGCCGTCATACCCCAGTACCAGGCCCGGTTCAGCATGGACAAGGTAATTAGTAGTAGAACCACGCAATGCCGTCATACCCCAGTACCAGGCCCGGTTCAGCATGGACAAGGTAATTAGTAGTAGAACCACGCAATGCCGTCATACCCCAGTACCAGGCCCGGTTCAGCATGGACAAGGTAATTAGTAGTAATTATTCTGAAACTTTTCAAACTCCTTGACTTTTTCCACATTTTGTTGCATTACGTTTTTTTTTCATCAATCTACGCACAATGTCCCATAATGCCCCATAATGGCCAAGCAAAAACTGGTTATTAGACATGTTTGTAAATATATGAAAAATAAAAAACGGATATTACATTTACGTAGGTGGGTGGGTTCGGGTAGGTAGGTAGGTAGGTAGGTAGGTAGGTAGGTAGGTAAGTAGGTAGGTAGGTAGGTAGGTGGGTGGGTGGGTAGGTGCGTGCAAAATGCCAGAACGAAATATGAAAAAGTATCAAAATGCAAAATGTCTGGAGTTCAAAAAAGCTATAAAAAGACATTGCATAGTATGGATGGATGGCTGAATATGTACGCTATACATTGGTGGATGGTGCATGGTTAACTATACTATACAGGTCGATGGCAGAGAAATACTTAAATAGCTAAATGTGCGTATGATATAATTTAGGGTAATAATAATAATTCCCTTAAAATACAGTCCTCAGTGCGCAGGGTTTAATTACAGATAAATGCACCTATTGCACATTCGATATACTAAAAGCAATGAAAAAAGATACAACTGACAGTCCTGAGTGAATGACTACGTACATCCAGTCCAAGAATTACTAACAATATTGCACGTGATATGATATAACAACTGTACATGAATATGTATATACAGACCTGAATGAATAAATAAGTCCTGAGTGAATGAATGATTACAGACCAGAGTTACTCACGGAGGGATGCATAATTGTTAAACTAGGTCCTAACACCCCAACAGTTCCAGGTCTATGTTGACGACGGCACGGCACCCCCGTGAGGCATTAAATTGTCTAATAGCCGCCGGCAAGAAGGACCTCCTTTAGCGCTCTCTGGCACACCGTGGTGGGATCAGTCTGTGACTGAAGGTGCTCCTCTGCGTCATAACCATGGCATGCAGGGGTGGGTGACGTTGTACATGATGGCCAGCAGTTTGGCCAAGATCCGTTTCTCCGCCAACTCCTCTAAAGTGTCAAGGCTAATCCCCAGGTACTGAGACCCTTTACTCAGTACTTTGTAGAAGAACCTTAGGCAGTGATTACAGCCTTTAGTCTTCTTGGGTATGAAGCTACAAGCTTGGCTCACCTGTATTTGGGGAGTTTCTCCCATTCTTCTCTGCAGATCCTCTCAAGCTTTCAGGTTGGATGGGGATCGTCGCTGCACAGCTATTTTCAGGTCTCTCCAGAGATGTTCGATCGGGTTCAAGTCCGGGCTCTGACTGGGCCACTCAAGGACTTGTTGTCTTGGCTGTGTGCTTAGGGTCGCTGTCCTGTCCTCAGAGCTCTGGAGCAGGTTTTCATCAAGGATCTCTCTGTACTTTGCTCCATTCATCTTTCCCTCTATCCTGACTAGTCTCCCAGTCCCTGTAGCTGAAAAACATCTCCACAGCATGATGCTGCCACCACCATGCTTCACCATAGGGATGGTGCCAGGTTTCCTTCAGACGTGACGCTTGGCATTCAGGCCAAGCGTCAAAAAATCTAAACCTGTTTTCGCTTTGTCATTATGGGATATTGTGTGTAGATCCTTTTTTTTTTATGTACTAGTAGTGATGGTGGTGGTAGTTAGTGGTAGTAGTAGTAAGTAGTTTTATCAGCAGTAGTAGTTAGTGGAAGTAGTAGATAGTAATAGTAGTAGAAGCAGTATTAGTAGTAGTTTTAGCAGCAGCAGCAGTAGTTGTTGTTGTTGTTGTTCAGCATGGACAAGGTGAGGAATGAAAGGCCTTCGTTCTCAGGCTGCAACCACATCTCCCCTGCTGAGAATCTACTGGCTACCTACAGCTCACATACAAGGGCTACTTAGCGAACACACAGATAATATTGTCAATATCAAGGATGTGTTTTTGTCATGTTTAGTGTAGTACGGCAGGTAGCCTAGTGGTTAGTGCGTTGGACCAGTAACTGAAAGGTCACTGGTTTGAATACCCGAGCTGAAAAATCTGCCGATATACCCTTGAGCAAGGCACTTAACCCTAATTTGCTCCAGGGGTGCCGTACTACCATGGCTGACCCTGTTTCACTGCACCTATCCAGTGTATGTGAGAATAAAACATATTTTATTTGTCTTTGGATGTGCGTATCACATTCACTCTGCATGTGTCTCGGTTCCTGTGTTAACCTCTGTGTTCCTCTCTCTGTGATTGTGTTCTAGTGTGAACTAAATGTGACCACAGATGCCCTGAGGGCCATCGCCAGGCTGGCTCTGGAGAGGAAGACAGGAGCCCGTGGCCTGAGGTCCATTATGGTCAGTCAATACAAACATTTATGTATAGAATGTGCTCACTTCCTGTAAGTTGGGTATTAGAGTCTTATCAGCAGTCACAATATACACACAATGGATTCAGATGCTGATGGTCAAATTAAGTGATATTTCTATTATGGTGAGTGACTTCTGGGACGATGTAATGAAGGTTAAATTAATTATTTCATATCCATGTCCTGTTTCAGTTTGCTGTGTGAAATGTCTTTTTTTAATCCAGGAGAAGCTTCTTCTGGAGCCTATGTTCGAGGTGCCGTGTTCAGACATCATGGCAGTAGAGTTAACCAAGGACGTCGTCCAGGGAAAATCAGAACCACAATACGTCCGGTTAGTTACCACCTGTTTAGTTCATATTATAGAATGGCAAGTGTTTGTCTTAGGCTGTAAACTAAAAAACACACTTACATTAAGAGTTCAACACCAACCCTATCAGGTCCTAGATCCTATCTGTTGGTTTCATAATGCCATAGGTAGGGTAAGAACAGAACAGAAACCTGAAGTTCCCATGTAATGTTCCCAAGTGAAAACACATCTCATCAGACCATACCTCAGTCATTTAGCAGACAATCTTATCTATACTTTTTTCGTATTGGTCCCCCGTGGGAATCGAACCCACAACCATGGCATTGCAAGCTCCATGCTCTACCAACTGAGCCACACAGGACCTATATAACTAACCCTCTTCTCTCTTAGTACTCTGCATAACTAACCCTCTTCTCTCTTAGTACTCTGCATAACTAACCCTCTTCTCTCTTAGTACTCTGCATAACTAACCCTCTTCTCTCTTAGTACTCTGCATAACTAACCCTCTTCTCTCTTAGTACTCTACATAACTAACCCTAAGAGCGTCTGCTAAATGGCTAAACTGTGATGTAAATATATTTCCAGGGCGCCAGCGAAGGATGCAGCAGAGGAGGAGTATGACTCTGGTATTGAAGAGGAGAACTGGCCCAGACAGGTGGACGCAGCAGCCCACAACTGATCTGGTCCCCCTGTCCCGTCACTCATTTCAAGATCTGCTACATCTAGAATCATTAGAACACCTTCGAGAACGTTTGGAAGCCAACTGTGGGTTCCTGGAATTCCAGCCCCTGAGATATCTAAATAGACCTCCATCAGGCAACACCATAAAACCCTTTCTCTGAGGAAGTGTTTTCAGAAAGAACTCTAGAAGTACCTTTTGGTCCTGTGAATTGGACAGTAGGCTAATTATTTAAGTTAGAAATGAAGGTGTACCTGCTATAGTGTATATATTTAAAATTGTTGGGGTAGATAATGCAATTTTTATTCTTAAAAAGATTAACATAGGCAATTGTGTTTTCTCTCCTCTTGTGTTGTGGTGATGACAAGTTGAAATGACAACGGAAACAAATGGAACATGAATGGGGTCGTATTGTACACTTGAATCCATAGCCAGGGACAGGAATACTATGTTTTAGTATCTTCAATGTTACATAACAATATAAAACTAATGCCCTGACTGTCACCGGCAGACCTGGGTTCAAATACTATTCAAAATCTTTCATATATATACTTTGGAGTGTTTTCTCTAGCCTGCTTTGAGTGCCGGGTGTGCGGGATTTGTACTTTTGGTAATATTCTGTTAGTTCCATTGTAACAGTTGAGTTCAGTTGAGCCCAGCTACAGTAATTGAGATGATTTCAAGTAGTATTTGAACCCAGGTCTGGTCTTTGGGTGTGTGATAAATCATCATTATTTTGATTATTTTCTATGGAGCTAAATTGTTGCCAAAACTTTTCTGGCAGTAATTTAACTCCATATTTCCTCTTATCTACAATTTTAATGGAATTCATAATGAACATAACTGTGCTGTAAATGTTGGTATTAAAGCATCAGTGCTGAGTTTATATCTCAGGAACACGTGTCATTAGGGAAAACCTTGTACTACACTCTACTCCAGCACACTAAACAGAGCGGAGTTGCGTCCAAAATGCCACCCTATTCGACCAGGACCTCTGGTCAAAGGTAGTGCACTATATAGGGAATAGGGTGCTTTTTCAGATGCAGCCCATTTGAACGTAGTAGTGACCTATTTTTTTATTATTATTTATACATTTGGAGTCAGAAGTTTACATAGACCTTAGTTTTTCACAATTCCTGACATTTAATCCTAGCAAAAATTCCCTGTCTTAGGTCAGTTAGGATGACCACTTTATTTTAAGAATGTGAAATGTCAGAATAATAGTAGAGTGATTTATTTATTTCAGGTTTTATTTATTTCATCACATTCCCAGGGGGTCAGAAGTTTACATACACTCAATTAGTATTTGGTAGAATTGCCTTTAAATTGTTTAACTTGGGTCAAACGTTTCGGGTAGCCTTCCACAAGCTTCCCACAATAAGTTGGGTGAATTTTGGCCCATTCCTCCTGACAGAACTGGAGTAACTGAGTCAGGTTTGTAGGCCTCCTTGCTCGCACATGCTTTTTCAGTTCAGACCACAAAGTTTTCTATAGGATTGAGGTCAGGGCTTTGTGATGGCCACTCCAATACCTTGACATTGTTGTCCTTAAGCCATTTTGCCACAACTTTGGAAGTATGATTGGGGTCATTGTCCATTTGGAAGACCCATTTGCGTTAATCTCTAGGAGACAGAACGCGTCTCCTCCCTGAGCGGTATGACGGCTGCGTGGTCCCATGGTGTTTATACTTGCATACTATTGTTTGTACAAATGAACTTGGTACTTTCAGACGTTTGGAAATTGCTCCCAAGGATGAACCAGACTTGTGGAGGTCTACAATTTGTTTTCTGAGGTCTTGGCTGATTTTCTTTTGATTTTCCCATGATGTTGAGCAAAGAGGCACTGAGTTTGAAGGTAGGCCTTGAAATACATCCACAGGTACACCTACAATTGACTCAAATGATGTCAATTAGCCTAAGAAGCTTCTAAAGCCATGACATAATTTTCTGGAATTTTCCAAGCTTTTTAAAGGCACAGTCAACTTCCTGTATGTAAACTTCTGATCCACTGGAATTGTGATATACTGAAATATTCTGTAAACAATTGTTGGAAGAATTACTTGTGTCATGCACAAAGTAGATGTCCTAACCGACTTGCCAAAACTATAGTTTGTTAACATGAAATCTGTGGAGTGGTTGAAAAATGTGTTTATTTCTGTAATGTATCCCCCCTCTGTAAACCCCTCTCTAGGGAATGTATGTATCTATGTCAGCTCTCTCTATCTCACAGGGTTACCATTAGATCAATATCCAGCAAGGCAAGGGCTGGTATTCAAAAAGGTTTCAGAGTTGTTGATCTAGGATCAGGTCCCCCGGTCCATATAATAGTATTCATTATGATCTAAAAGGATAAACTGATCCTATATCAGCATTACTCTGATACTCTGAATACGGCCCAAGTTTTCTGAATGTTTATTTTGTTCTTACTCTGGGTCAAGCTTCACAAACCCCCACCTCACCTTTAGTAATGCTCCAGTACGTTGTGTTACAAACTGGTCCCTCAATCGATTACTAGGCCTTTACTGTTTCTATTCACACTGAACCATGCTGTTCTATGTCATGTAATGCTGTATGTGCTATAATAATAATAATAATAATAATAATAATAATAATACTACGTTCGTGTTCCCTTTCAGTTTCTTTATCCTTCTCTTGTCAAAGGTCAACCATAATAATGTGAAAAATCTCAATTTATTGATTGTTTAAATATTATAATTAAAATGTATATCTCTGTACAGAATGATTTGTTGTCTTAAATTGTTTTATACTCTCAGTGTAGATCGTTTCAAAGCTTCTTTGTGCTGTTTTGTTCAAACTCCATTTGCAATGCCATGTGACACCACTGTGGGGCACCATGACTACCATCGCTCTACCTCCACGTTAGAGAGCAGAACTGACCATGTAGCTCCATGACTACCATCGCTATGGCACCACTGTGGGGCACCATGACTACCATCGCTCTACCTCCACGTTAGAGAGCAGAACTGACCATGTAGCTCCATGACTACCATCGCTATGGCACCACTGTGGGGCACCATGACTACCATCGCTCTACCTCCACGTTAGAGAGCAGAACTGACCATGTAGCTCCATGACTACCATCGCTATGGCACCACTGTGGGGCACCATGACTACCATCGCTCTACCTCCACGTTAGAGAGCAGAACTGACCATGTAGCTCCATGACTACCATCGCTATGGCACCACTGTGGGGCACCATGACTACCATCGCTCTACCTCCACGTTAGAGAGCAGAACTGACCATGTAGCTCCATGACTACCATCGCTATGGCACCACTGTGGGGCACCATGACTACCATCGCTCTACCTCCACGTTAGAGAGCAGAACTGACCATGTAGCTCCATGACTACCATCGCTATGGCACCACTGTGGGGCACCATGACTACCATCGCTCTACCTCCACGTTAGAGAGCAGAACTGACCATGTAGCTCCATGACTACCATCGCTATGGCACCACTGTGGGGCACCATGACTACCATCGCTCTACCTCCACGTTAGAGAGCAGAACTGACCATGTAGCTCCATGACTACCATCGCTATGGCACCACTGTGGGGCACCATGACTACCATCGCTCTACCTCCACGTTAGAGAGCAGAACTGACCATGTAGCTCCATGACTACCATCGCTATGGCACCACTGTGGGGCACCATGACTACCATCGCTCTACCTCCACGTTAGAGAGCAGAACTGACCATGTAGCTCCATGACTACCATCGCTATGGCACCACTGTGGGGCACCATGACTACCATCGCTCTACCTCCACGTTAGAGAGCAGAACTGACCATGTAGCTCCATGACTACCATCGCTATGGCACCACTGTGGGGCACCATGACTACCATCGCTCTACCTCCACGTTAGAGAGCAGAACTGACCATGTAGCCCATAAGCAGCTCATGTGTAATCTCTGTGTTGTGTGTTGTACAACACGTTCCTGTTTCTCAACTCATCAGCATTTCCCTAATCCTCTCATTCCCTCTGCCTCCCTGTTACTTTCCAGGAAGACATCGCCAAGAACTGGAGGTTTCATAAATAGATGGGTTGGTTTCCCAGACTTGCTTTTAGTTCTAGACTAAACACCATGTTAAATGGTGATTACAGGAAATAGGCCTATATTGTGAGAATGGTGTTATGCTGTGCAGGAATTACAATCTCTTTAAACTATGTTGAATTACAATCTCTTTAAACTATGTTGATTTACAATCTCTTTAAACTATGTTGAATTACAATCTCTTCCAGTAAATGTTAAAAAAGCTCTCAAATGTCACATAATGCACACATACTGTTAACAGGCTGGTTAAATAAGAATAGTTACAGACGAGATCTTGTAAAACCCTTCCATGGACAGTAAACCCTCTATAGATATACATCCTGGGTTCCACTCCAAAACTGTCTGAATACTGTAAATGTGACATTTATTTTCAATGTTTTATACATTTAAAAAAATAATAATAAAAAAAAAAAAAACGGTTTTTGCTTTGTCATTATGGGGTATTGTGTGTAGATTGATGAGGGAGGAAAACGATTTAATCCATTTTAGAATAAGGCTGTAACGTGGAAAATTGGAAGGGGTCTGAATACTTTCCTAATGCACTGTACCTCATGGGTTCCATCCAGGAGTAGTTATTAGTAATGTGGTGTCAACAACCGCACATCTGATGATGTCAGACAGGGAGGGGCTTATAAGTGATCAAGAGAATTAGCTTGTGTGTTGATACTTAGGCTATTTATCTAGGTATAAGTCATGCAGCCTACACCTGTCCTGTCAACACTTCACACACGGTGGACTGGTGAGAGGACACTTTTCAAAGAGAGGTGAGTGAAATGCAAAGAATGTGTGTGTTCCATAATTTAAGATAACTGCCTTGCCTGCCATCTATTAATATTGATGACTGAACCTTTCATGTTTCTAGATATTACATGTTTCATATTAAAGCTGCCTTCCCTGTCATTATACCATCACCTGACAGAATTTGCTATTTCAATTAATTTCTCTAAGGGATAGAGTATCACTAGTTTTGCCCTATGATCTTTGTGTGTGTGTGTGTGTGTGTGTGTGTGTGTGTGTGTGTGTTTATTTAAATCTGTGTGTGCATGATTTTGCCTGCATGTTGTTCCATGAGTCTCTGTTTAAATGTATGTGTCCTCAGTGTAAGTGTGTGGGTCTTCTTGTTCTGGGTATACAGCCAGGATGACCAGTCTAGAGGAGGTTCCTTTTAAGAGTCCTCTGGGGCCACTACCACTGGGGCCATTACAGGAGCTGGGGCCCCTGGGAGGAGAGATAGAGCTGGTTACGGCCCCAGAGTTCACCATACCAGAATACCTTCAGATACTACAAGACACTGAGGTTAGTTACATGGCTTACGGCAGGCTATGTGATATTGTTTTGTGATAAAGCTGGCAGGTAACCTAGATATTATAGATGGGCCTGCAACTGAAGCGCAGAGTTCAACAAAATAAATATTTGGTGGGATTCTAGGTAGCCTATTTTTTATTTTAACCTTGAGCAAGACACAAACTGACAATGGACAATAAAGTGTTCTTCTTCAGTATGAGTTCACCTTGGAGAACTGGGTGATGTCTGCACTCCATGGAGGATGCTACCCCCCCAGGGAAACCCAACCACCAGCCCCTCTGCTACCCCCCTGTTGTGGGGATGCCCCGGCCCCCTCCTGCCCTCCGTACTGGCTCATGTTCTCCAGTCCCCAGGAGAGTCGCTGGGCCAGCAGGTGTTCTTATGTTCTTCTTTTATCTATTTTCTTGTCTTATGTAACACTTTTTTAAATGAAATCTATGTTAATCACATGAATATAGCCTAGTCACAAATCTATGTTAATCACATGAATATAGCCTAGTCACAAATTTGTTTGTGCTGTCTTAATTGTATTGTTGTACTGTAAAGTGTGTTCTGGTTTTAAATGCACTTTAAATAAAGTTTGATTTGATTTCAGGAGGAACAGTGATCTGCGGAGCCCTGCCCCCCGACCAAGGAGCCACAGCCTAAGCTCTGTGGACACACGCCACCTTAACCACCACCATTGCTGCCAGCACAGCCACCGCAAAATCAAGTTAATAGTCTCCGACTCGGAAGACGAAGCTGGCTACTCAGAAGATGACGAGGGCTCCTCCACTGAAGATAATGCCTCAGGCTCAAAGTCACACCGTAGAGCATCTCATGGTGGTGAACGGCCACGTTCGCAAAGCTCTGCACCAAAACACCCACTATCCAGAGTCAAAGACCACCATCTTGGATCTTCAGGCTCCTCCTCGGCTCATCACCACTCTAACCAGCCTTCCACTCGAGGTCGAGGCTACCAGGGTCGTAACAGGAGGGCCGACTCTTCCTCCGTCCTGGACGGCAGGAGGCAAGGGTCATTCACTGGGCTCAAGCAGGAGCAGGGGCGTGCCAATAGCCCCCAGTACCATGGCAGACACACTAGCCCACTTTTCCATGGTCAGGCCAGCAGTCCCCAGTGTTATGGTGGCCAGAGGCACTGCAGGAAGGATAGCAGCAGGCAGCAGGCATCATCGTCCTCTGGCCTGGAAGAGTCCTCTGTGTGGGCCGGTAGTCCCCAGTGCCATGGCCATGCTGATAGCCCTCAGTGTCATGGTCGGGATGGAAGTCCCCAGTGTCATGGTGGCCAGAGGCACTGCAGCAGGAGGAGGCAGCACTCTTTGTGTTCAATGGGAAGGAAAAGCTCTGTGACCCCACAGCAGCCACCACGACCCTCTTCAGCCGGCCCACAAGTCAAGAACAACAGGCAGACTGTAAGTGTAGCCTATTCCCAGGTCTATGTGGCCAATGTCTAATGTTGTTGTAAGACAAGTGCGAGTGTTTTTGGGTCAATTCAGGAAGTAAACTGAAACCTAACCCAGGCTACCTAACCAGTCTGTCACTGTTCTTCCTTTAGGCTCTGCGTCCCCAGAGCTCCCACAGCCTGGGCTGGGACTCGTCTGCAGAGCTGCTGACGGCCCTGAGTCACGAGGAGAGAGAGCTACTGGAGACCATCACTGAGCAGGGCTACCCTTTGCATACTGCCATCCTGGCTCTGCAGAAGACTGGCCGCCGCAGCCCACAACAGGTAGGTTTTACTTACCCATCCTGCGACATGACAACCCCAACTGCCTCTGGGGGCAGTGGCAGTCTTGAGGTTAGAGAGTAATCAGATTTCAGGGCTGACAGGAAAAATCTTGGCGATACCACCGACGTATTGCCCTTCAGCAAGGCACTTAACCCAGAGACCATGTTTTTATATTGTACATGTTAACCCCTGTTGTCATTTCACCTCTATGGTCCCCTTTTCCACAGATCCTGAGTTACCTGGTGGCCAGTGACCGTCTATGTGCTCTGGGCTATGAAGAGGCTCAGGTGGAGGAGGCCATGGAGATGTTCCAGAACTGTGAGAGCAAGGTGAGCTTCTCAATACACATTCTAAAGGATTCCACTTTAGCAAACATCCACAATAATTCAAATCAAATTCATTTATAAAGCCCTTTTTACATCTGCAGATGTCACAAAGTGATTATACAGAAACCCAGCCTAAAACCCCAAACAACAAGCAATGGCGATGTAGAAGCACAGTGGCTAGGAAAAACCTAGAGAGGCTCTGAGGCCCTTCTGGCTGTGCCGGGTGGAGATTATACGAGTACATGGCCATTAAGGCCAGAACATTCTTCAAGATGTTCAAGGTAGCCGAGTGGTTAGAGCGTTGGGCCCGTAACCGAAAGGTTGCTGGATTGAATCCCTGAGCTGAAAAATCTGTTGTTCTGTCCCTTAACAAGGCAGTTAACCCACTGTTCCTAGGCTGTCATTGTAAATAAGAATTTGTCTTGCCTAATTAAATAAAGGTTAAATAAGGAGTAAATGTCAGTTGGCTTTTCATAGCCGAGCATTCACAGGTCGAGATAGCAGGTGCGGTAGAGAGAGGGAGGGAACAGGTCAGGGTTCAATAGCCGCAGGCAGAACAGTTGAAGGGCAAAGCACAGGAAGTATCTTTCAGTAGTTTAGTTGGAATAGGGTCTATTACTATTTTTGTGAATGTGTCGAGAGATACAGGATAAAAAAACGTGAGTGTCTCCATTGATCCTAGATCCTGGCAGTTCTCTGCAGACTCTGCCAGTCCGTAATTTGTCCGTAATTTGCTTTCTAATGATCATGATCTTTCCGTCGAATATTCAGTCGAATAAGTTCATGAATTCATCACTGCTGAAGTGAAAGCCATCCTCACTTGGGGAATGCTGCTTTTTAGTTAGCTTTGAGACAGGATTAAAAAATAAATGTTGGATTGTTTTTATTCTCAATCAGGTTGGAAAAGTTGGCTGATCGAGCAGCAGTGTGGGCTCTTCGATATTGCACTGTACTATCTTTCCAAGATAGTCGGAAGACTTCCAGTCTGGAGCGCCATTTCCATTCCAATTTTTTGCTTCAGGGCTCGGGTATTTTCTGTATAGCAGGGAGATAATTTCTTGTGACAAATGTTTTTTGATTTTAGAGGTGGGACTGCATCTAGGGTATTACACAAGTTAAAATTTAGATCCTCGGTTAGGTGGTTAACCGATTTTTGAACTCCGATGTCCTTGGGTAGGAGGAGGGAGTCTGGAAGGGCATCTAGGAATCTTTGGGTTGTCTGAGAAGTTATAGTCCTTGAGTTTATAATCCTTGGTTGGGGTCTGAGCAGATTATAGTGTCGTTGTTGTATTCTTTTTGATAAATCTTGTTTGGGGTCTGAGCAGATTATAGTGTCGTTGTTGTATTCTTTTTGATAAATCTTGGTTGGGGTCTGAGCAGATTATAGTGTCGTTGTTGTATTCTTTTTGATAAATCTTGGTTGGGGTCTGAGCAGATTATAGTGTCGTTGTTGTATTCTTTTTTATCAATCTTGGTTGGGGTCTGAGCAGATTATAGTGTCGTTGTTGTATTCTTTGTGATAAATCTTGGTTGGGGTCTGAGCAGATTATAGTGTCGTTGTTGTATTCTTTTTGATAAATCTTGGTTGGGGTCTGAGCAGATTATAGTGTCGTTGTTGTATTCTTTGTGATAAATCTTGGTTGGGGTCTGAGCAGATTATAGTGTCGTTGTTGTATTCTTTTTGATAAATCTTGGTTGGGGTCTGAGCAGATTATAGTGTCGTTGTTGTATTCTTTTTGATAATCCTTGGTTGGGGTCTGAGCAGATTATAGTGTCGTTGTTGTATTCTTTTTGATAAATCTTGGTTGGGGTCTGAGCAGATTATAGTGTCGTTGTTGTATTCTTTTTGATAAATCTTGGTTGGGGTCTGAGCAGATTATAGTGTCGTTGTTGTATTCTTTTTGATAAATCTTGGTTGGGGTCTGAGCAGATTATAGTGTCGTTGTTGTATTCTTTTTTATCAATCTTGGTTGGGGTCTGAGCAGATTATAGTGTCGTTGTTGTATTCTTTGTGATAAATCTTGGTTGGGGTCTGAGCAGATTATAGTGTCGTTGTTGTATTCTTTTTGATAAATCTTGGTTGGGGTCTGAGCAGATTATAGTGTCGTTGTTGTATTCTTTGTGATAAATCTTGGTTGGGGTCTGAGCAGATTATAGTGTCGTTGTTGTATTCTTTTTGATAAATCTTGGTTGGGGTCTGAGCAGATTATAGTGTCGTTGTTGTATTCTTTTTGATAATCCTTGGTTGGGGTCTGAGCAGATTATAGTGTCGTTGTTGTATTCTTTTTGATAAATCTTGGTTGGGGTCTGAGCAGATTATAGTGTCGTTGTTGTATTCTTTTTGATAAATCTTGGTTGGGGTCTGAGCAGATTATAGTGTCGTTGTTGTATTCTTTTTGATAAATCTTGGTTGGGGTCTGAGCAGATTATAGTGTCGTTGTTGTATTCTTTTTGATAAATCTTGGTTGGGGTCTGAGCAGATTATAGTGTCGTTGTTGTATTATTTTTGATAAATCTTGGTTGGGGTCTGAGCAGATTATAGTGTCGTTGTTGTATTCTTTTTGATAAATCTTGGTTGGGGTCTGAGCAGATTATAGTGTCGTTGTTGTATTCTTTTTTATCAATCTTGGTTGGGGTCTGAGCAGATTATAGTGTCGTTGTTGTATTCTTTGTGATAAATCTTGGTTGGGGTCTGAGCAGATTATAGTGTCGTTGTTGTATTCTTTTTGATAAATCTTGGTTGGGGTCTGAGCAGATTATAGTGTCGTTGTTGTATTCTTTGTGATAAATCTTGGTTGGGGTCTGAGCAGATTATAGTGTCGTTGTTGTATTCTTTTTGATAAATCTTGGTTGGGGTCTGAGCAGATTATAGTGTCGTTGTTGTATTCTTTGTGATAAATCTTGGTTGGGGTCTGAGCAGATTATAGTGTCGTTGTTGTATTCTTTTTGATAAATCTTGGTTGGGGTCTGAGCAGATTATAGTGTCGTTGTTGTATTCTTTTTGATAATCCTTGGTTGGGGTCTGAGCAGATTATAGTGTCGTTGTTGTATTCTTTTTGATAAATCTTGGTTGGGGTCTGAGCAGATTATAGTGTCGTTGTTGTATTCTTTTTGATAAATCTTGGTTGGGGTCTGAGCAGATTATAGTGTCGTTGTTGTATTCTTTTTGATAAATCTTGGTTGGGGTCTGAGCAGATTATAGTGTCGTTGTTGTATTCTTTTTGATAAATCTTGGTTGGGGTCTGAGCAGATTATAGTGTCGTTGTTGTATTCTTTTTGATAAATCTTGGTTGGGGTCTGAGCAGATTATAGTGTCGTTGTTGTATTCTTTGTGATAAATCTTGGTTGGGGTCTGAGCAGATTATAGTGTCGTTGTTGTATTCTTTGTGATAAATCTTGGTTGGGGTCTGAGCAGATTATAGTGTCGTTGTTGTATTCTTTTTGATAAATCTTGGTTGGGGTCTGAGCAGATTATAGTGTCGTTGTTGTATTCTTTGTGATAAATCTTGGTTGGGGTCTGAGCAGATTATAGTGTCGTTGTTGTATTCTTTGTGATAAATCTTGGTTGGGGTCTGAGCAGATTATAGTGTCGTTGTTGTATTCTTTTTGATAAATCTTGGTTGGGGTCTGAGCAGATTATAGTGTCGTTGTTGTATTCTTTGTGATAAATCTTGGTTGGGGTCTGAGCAGATTATAGTGTCGTTGTTGTATTCTTTTTGATAAATCTTGGTTGGGGTCTGAGCAGATTATAGTGTCGTTGTTGTATTCTTTGTGATAAATCTTGGTTGGGGTCTGAGCAGATTATAGTGTCGTTGTTGTATTCTTTTTGATAAATCTTGGTTGGGGTCTGAGCAGATTATAGTGTCGTTGTTGTATTCTTTGTGATAAATCTTGGTTGGGGTCTGAGCAGATTATAGTGTCGTTGTTGCATTCTTTTTGATAAATCTTGGTTGGGGTCTGAGCAGATTATAGTGTCGTTGTTGTATTCTTTTTGATAATCCTTGGTTGGGGTCTGAGCAGATTATAGTGTCGTTGTTGTATTCTTTTTGATAAATCTTGGTTGGGGTCTGAGCAGATTATAGTGTCGTTGTTGTATTCTTTTTGATAAATCTTGTTTGGGGTCTGAGCAGATTATAGTGTCGTTGTTGTATTCTTTGTGATAATCCTTGGTTGGGGTCTGAGCAGATTATAGTGTCGTTGTTGTATTCTTTTTGATAAATCTTGGTTGGGGTCTGAGCAGATTATAGTGTCGTTGTTGTATTCTTTGTGATAATCCTTGGTTGGGGTCTGAGCAGATTATAGTGTCGTTGTTGTATTCTTTTTGATAATCCTTGGTTGGGGTCTGAGCAGATTATAGTGTCGTTGTTGTATTCTTTGTGATAATCCTTGGTTGGGGTCTGAGCAGATTATAGTGTTGTTGTTGTATTCTTTGTGATAATCCTTGGTTGGGGTCTGAGCAGATTATAGTGTCGTTGTTGTATTCTTTGTGATAATCCTTGGTTGGGGTCTGAGCAGATTATAGTCCACCAACCCTTTCCCACATTTTCTAAAATATAAATATTGTTTAATTCTCTAATTTTGGGATGTAGGAGTATTGGTGGGAAAATATCCATTGTTCTACTAAAAGACATCCTCTGACTCTCTCTTTCTGCATGTCCAGCGAGAGAGAGAATCTGCCAGGAATTTATGACCTGTCGCAAAGTCATGACTGCCTTGGAAGTGAGGGGTCTAACATTAAGTAGTCCTATTTTGAGATGTGAGACTTCACAATCTCTTTCAATAATGACAGGAATGGAGGAGGTCTTCATTCCAGTGAGATTTCTAAGGCGAACACCGCCGAGTTATGCCAGTTTTAGCCTCAGCCAACACCCTCTTCAGATTAGCCTTTACGTCGGTAGCCCTGCCCCCTGGTAAACAATGTATAATCGCTGGTTGATTATTTTTAAGTCTAATATTGCGGGTAATGGAGTCGCCAATGACCAGAGTTTTCAATTTGTCAGGGCTAATGGTGGGAGCAGTGGGGAACCGTCAGGGCCCTCTAAGGGCCTAAGGATAGATACAAATCTATATCTATTTTTACATATTATAATTTGTAATTTTGTTTTCATTTATTCATTTATATCATTTTTTTTTTCATAATTGTAATGATCTTCCTATTGAATTACTTCAGTTTGTGTTGGAAAAAGAAGGGTTAATATCCAAAAGAAAAAAATATCCAATCAGAATTTTTATTTGGTAGTCTCTTGGTAGAAATAATCTAGCTGGTCTCAACGCTCATTGGCTAGGCCTTCAGGATATGAATACAAGGCACCAACCAACATCATTGACATTGACATCATTCAATTAGAGCAGCATTTTGACAGTAGAACCAACCAATCACAAATTGTCTTGTAATAGGTGGGACAATTATATGATCCCTGAAGGCGCTCTAGAGGCCTAAGTATACGGCACTAATTCAGAGCCAATAGCGAGACTTATCTTGTTTTCTCAGTTTGAGCCTAGCTAGCTGGCTAGCTTTTTGCAGTGAGTGTATGTAACGATGGCGATGGCAACTGCAGAAAGAGTAATCGAGGACGATGTGGTGGCTAAATTGTTAGCGTCTCCCTTTTCAAGACTAAGTTTTAATGAAAAGTTCAATCTTGTACAGACCGGGAGACCAACTCCTGCACTGGAGTAGCTTTATACTATCTGTGTTATACTACTATCTGTGTTATACTACTATCTGTGTTATACTACTATCTGTGTTATACTACTATCTCCCGAGTGGCACAGCGGTCTAAGGCACTGCACCTCAGTGCTAGAGGCGTCACTACAGACCCTGGTCCGATTCCAGGCTGTATCACAATCCGGCCTGATTGGGAGTTCCATAGGGAGGTGCGCAATTGTCCCAGCGTTGTCCGGGTTTGGCCAGGGTAGGCCAATTTGTACTTAACTAACTTGCCTAAATAATTAAATGTACTGGTGGCACAGACGCTGTTTCATCCTTTCTTACACTTAAATTGTCCTTGCCTAACGATTGCGTCTGAAGCTGGGCTTGCAACTCGGCTATCCTCACTATAAGGCGGTAGTTCCTCTGTACAGTCGTGGTCAAAAGTTTTGAGAATGACACAAGAATTGGTCTCCACAAAGTTTGCTGCCACAGTGTTTATGATGGCAATTTGCATATACTCCAGAATGTCTTGAAGAGTGATCAGATTAATTGCAATTAATTGCAAAGTCCCTCTTTGCCATGAAAATGAACTTAATCGCCAAAAAACATTTCCACTGCATTTCAGCCCTGCCACAAAAGGACCAGCTGCCATCATGTCAGTGATTGTCTCGTTAACACAGGTAGTATTGACGAGGACAAGGCTGGAGATCACTCTGTCATGCTGATTGAGTCAGAATAACAGACTGGAAGCTTTAAAAGGAGGGTGGTGCTTGAAATCATTATTCTTCCTCTGTCAACCACGGTTACCTGCAAGGAAACACGTGCCGTCATCATTGCTTTGCACAGGCAAGGATATTGCTGCTGGTAAGATTGCACCTAAATCAACCATTTATCGGATCATCAAGAACTTCAAGGAGAGAGGTTCAATTGTTGTGAAGAAGGCGTCAGGGCGCCCAAGAAAGTCCAGCAAGCGCCAGGACCATCTCCTAAAGTTGATTCAGCTGCGGGATCGGGGCACCACCAGTGCAGAGCTTGCTCAGGAATGACAGCAGGCAGGTGTGAGTGCATCTGCACGCACAGTGAGGCGAAGACTTTTGGAGGATGGCCTGGTGTCAAGAAGGGCAGCAAAGAAGCCACTTCTCTCCAGGAAAAACATCAGGGACAGACTGATATTCTGCAAAAGGTACAGGGACTGCTGAGGACTGGGTTAGAGTCATTTTCTCTGATGAATCCCCTTTCCGATTGTTTGGGCCATCCGGAAAACACCTTGTGAGCGCTACCATCAGTCCTGTGTCATTCCAACAGTAAAGCATCCTCAGACCATTCATGTGTGGGCTCACTCACAATTTTTCCTAAGAACACAGCCATGAATAAAGAATGGTACCAACACATTCTCCGAGAGCAACTTATCCCAACCATCCAAGAACAGTTTGGTGACGACCAATGCCTTTTCCAGCATGATGGAGCACCTTGCCATAAGGCAAAAGTGATAACTAAGTTGCTCGGGGAAGAAAACATCGACATTTTGGGTCCATGGCCAGGAAACTCCCCAGACCTTAATCCCATTGAGAACTTGTGGTCGATCCTCAAGAGGCAGGTGGACAAACAAAAACCCACAACTTCTGACAAACTCCAAGCATTGATTATGCAAGAATGGCCTGCCATCAGTCAGGATGTGGCCCAGAAGTGAATTGACAGCATGCCAGGGCGGATTGCAGAGGTCTTGAAAAAGAAGGGTCAACACTGCCAATATTAATAATATGTATATGAACTGAATATGCTTGTCCACAACAGTGTTTATTTCTTAGATTTCTTAAATTTCCGTAAATTGAATGCATTCTAACAACTGATCTGCAATTGCAACAGAGCTTTTTATAACTTCCAACTGAATTAACTAAACATGCCCATTAATCATTGAATAATTACACAAGGCTACAACAACAATACATTTAAGTTATAGGCTATTTATTAAATGTTAGCCAGCTCCAGGTAGCTACACAAGTGGCACAAATGTATTTGCCATGACTATCGTTATCCTAATTTCAACATATTTATTGTATCAAATGGTAGCCTTCAATGGCATATAAATCAACAGGCTAGTTGATGACCAACAGAGGCAAATGTATCATTCTTCACATTTAATGTCAGTGTCATTGAGGACTTTTCTCCATAAAAAGAACCACACGTGGAACCACTTAAAATGTCCACTCTGGCATCTCCAAAACCCAAGAATTGAGCGTGCATAAAACACTTCGCCTGATACCGCTTTATTTAAGCAAAGTCAACATTAGAATGCTTAAACCACCTCTAAGCGAATTTATGTAGTGCGCCCAAAGTCGTTTTCCAGTGCTTTGTTTCCATTATTTGTTATGTTTTACGAAAAAAGGATTGGAAATAAGTGTCTCCATAATGACAATCTAAATAGCTTTACCTACAACTGGTAAAAAGTTGTCACGGTGTGTGCACGTGCTGCGCCTTCTACTCTCGCTCACGTGACTCAGCCAATAACTGTAGCGCTCTCTCAACCAATAACTGTAGCGCTCTCTCAGCCAATAACTGTAGCGCTCTCTCAGCCAATAACTGTAGCGCTCTCTCAACCAATAACTGTAGCGCTCTCTCAGCCAATAACTGTAGCGCTCTCTCAGCCAATAACTGTAGCGCTCTCTCAGCCAATAACTGTAGCGCTCTCTCAGCCAATAACTGTAGCGCTCTCTCAGCCAATAACTGTAGCGCTCTCTCAGCCAATAACTGTAGCGCTCTCTCAACCAATAACTGTAGCGCTCTCTCAGCCAATAACTGTAGCGCTCTCTCAGCCAATAACTGTAGCGCTCTCTCAGCCAATAACTGTAGCGCTCTCTCAGCCAATAACTGTAGCGCTCTCTCAACCAATAACTGTAGCGCTCTCTCAGCCAATAACTGTAGCGCTCTCTCAGCCAATAACTGTAGCGCTCTCTCAGCCAATAACTGTAGCGCTCTCTCAGCCAATAACTGTAGCGCTCTCTCAGCCAATAACTGTAGCGCTCTCTCAGCCAATAACTGTAGCGCTCTCTCAGCCAATAACTGTAGCGCTCTCTCAAAACACGCACCTCCGTACCCACAACTTACTCACTCAGCAGCAGGTTTTTAAACATCTTTATTTAACCTTTAAATAACTAGGCAAGTCAGTTAGGAGCAAATTAGGGTTAAGTGCCTTGCTCAAGGACACATCGACAGGTTTTTTTTTTATATTAATAAATATTTTAAAGAGAAATGCCATGGCGGCCGCGGTGCAATTTAGAAATAGGCCAAAAACCCGCAACACTCGACCAATACATTTTTACCAGCGACATCGTTTTCAAAGTATCCCAATTTTCAGGAAAAACACACTGGGTCCTGCAAATCTATGTCTAGATAACGTGTCCGGGGTGAAATGGTTTTATTTAAAATAAATAAAAGTTGTGTGAAGACAAAACTAAGACCACGGTAAACGTATTAAATACAGAGTTTGATTAAATAGTTAAGAATAAAAAGCGAAAAAGCATAGCGGTTGTTTTGGCGGTGTCGGGGATGGCTAGAGCTAAAGCAGACATTGCAATTGGCTGCCATGGATTGCATTAACAGAAATCCCATGCAGCCATGTTTACAAGTTTGAACACTTGAATGTGAGATGCGATCTACACCTCGAGTAGGATGATATAAATCCTCGTTATTCAATGATTTTTCAATTTGAGCATTATTATGTTTATATAGCCAACACTGGGGCGTGGCTTCTCGGCAATGACGCAAGAGCAGCTGCTCACCGATTTGACAGTTCCACCAACATCACCAAAACATCCGTTTTGCAGATGTCTGCTATGCTTGATCCGATTGAATCTAGAAGCCTAAGCATGTAAATAGTTTCTCCATTGAGGATCTTTATTCCAAGACTAGGCATAAACTGGGTTGTTTGAAACCAGCCCATAGAATGCAACATCTTGCAAAGTTAATTTGTTATTTTTTATTAATTGTTTAATGACACTCCATAATGAATTCTTATTCCAGGCTGGTGAATTCCTGCAGCTCCTGGCTCAGTTCAATGAGATGGGCTTCCAGCAGAGTGCCATCAAAGAGGTTCTACTGGTCCACGAGAACCACAGGGAGAGGGCCCTGGAGGAACTCATGACACAGCACAACTAATGGCTGTTATAACAGATAAATTATTAGTAATGTCATAACTTTATAATAGGTTATACTGGTCCATGAGGGCCACAGGGAGTGGACCCTGGAGGATCTCATGACAAGAGGGCTCTGTTCATTCCTTATCGCAGAAATTCAGCATTACGGCGTGATTTAAATTTGAGGGCGATGTTCCCGCGTGAGCGGAGATCACATTCACGGTAAATGCTACAATGTCAGTTTAATATGAAATTACCATTAAATGGAGCCCTAAATATGAATGTCTGTTATACCGCTGAGAAGTTATGGAGGTAAATGTTTAATAGGTCACGTTCAGTAGGGCACACCGTAGCAGAACATTTTGAAACTGTTTTATTGTTGAAGTGCAGGCAGTCTGTTTCAATCCATGGTTTTTACTTCATCAGCATATAGATTCATGATTTATTTTAAACGTGTTGGATTATTAATTTGCAAGTAAACATTTATTTCCACCCAATTGCCCTGCCTCGACTTTTTCCACTTGCATTCACAATAATACTGTACCATTAAGACAATAGAACTAGAGATGCTCATTTGAAAACATTTAATTACAGTTTGCAAATCATCAACAGTCAAAGAGCATGCCTTTGCTTTTTGACAATATGATTCTCATTTCAGAAGGGAAAAGGTGAAGAAGAAAAAAAAAAATCACTGTTTAAATGTAGTGTAAAGCCAATGTTTATATGGCAGAATGGTCATTTGCTACAAGCCCCCATAAGTATATAAAGTACAAACATGTACTAATAGCACCAACATGGATGATTAAAACAAAAATAATTGGTGTTATTTAAATAGGATGTTAGAAGATTCATAGGTCCTCAAAATGTAATTCATCATTCAGCTCATAGATCAGAGTACCTTAAAAAATCTAGAAAAACTATACAAATCTTCTGTCAAAAGAGTAGACTATTTTAGAGTTCAGTACATTCAGTAGGTGTTGACACAGCTCCATTTAGACATGAAGAAATGGGACACCGACAATATAAACAGTGATAATCCTCAGAGATCACAGCAGTAGTGCTGAGCCCTCGGAGATGGAGCATTCAGGATCACAGCAGTAGTGCTGAGCCCTCGGAGATGGAGGATTCAGGATCACAGCAGTAGTTCTGAGCCCTCGGAGATGGAGGATTCAGGATCACGGCAGTAGTTATGGGTTCACGGCAGTAGTGCTGAGCCCTCGGAGATGGAGCATTCAGGATCACGGCAGTAGTTCTGAGATTGCAACAAGTGAAACCCCTCAGCAGAGCTAGAACAGTTGAGCTGAGGGACTCAGGGAGAGGTGCAAGTTTCTCTTCTGATACCACTGGAGTTACACTCAGTAGGTGGAGACATTTCCTTCATCTAGATATGCAGAAACCGTGAAACTCAGCCAGATGAATCAGGGACAGGTGTGGTTCCATCTGACCCTTCAGTTCAGAGATGAGTGCCAGTAGAGTTCAGATGTCCTGTCTTGACGTTACATTTGGAAGATTTTGAGAGATCTCGCTGTGGAGGAGAATAGATACATGAGGATAAAAATACGAGAATACAGGAAGGAAAATCTGTCTTGGGGAAGGTAAGTGGGAAAAAAAATAAAGATTTATGTTTTGAGTGGAACATCCCTTTAACATCCCATGCAGTGTGCAAAATAAACAGAAGGTTATTGTAATGTTAATAGGGATAGAAGACACCGAATAACATGTATGGGTGACAATAGTTTAACCAAAACCTTGTGAGAAAAGTCAACATGAAAACCCAGCAATACAGTCCAGTTCAACAGTGGAAGTTAGATTGTTAATATTACTCCTCACAAGCTGGTTAGACCAACCGGACCGGACCGAACCAGGCTCTCTGCTGCACTACGTTAGTCAAAGCTGAAAGGTATGCATAGCAGCATAACTTCAGCACGCAACCTTGGTATGGTGAGCCTCGCTGATTGTTACGGTGTTAAATCAAATGTTCATTAATACAGACCTGCTAACGGCGGTGGATTCAATGTTGACAAAATCCTTCTAAAATATAACGTAGAGTTAGACGGTCAGAGACAAAAGAAAGCTATTTCATCTATCCGTGACAGCTCGCTTTCACTTAAAGGATTCACCCAAAACCACTCATTCAGTGTTAAATAACACTAATATGTGAAGTATATTTTGGGTGGAAATCTGTTGCAGCTCTATGGGCTGACTGGCTAGTGCAGCTATACACATGAATACCAAAGACAATATCAGCATGTAAGGTAGCTAAGGTGAACCCTTTAAGTGTATACGACTCTCTTACAGGGTAAGACTGGTGCATTTCTCTCACTGGACGGACAGAGCCACGTATCGCTGACTGGATCGTGTGTTGCTGGGTAGGTGATGACTTAGGAAATTACCGAAAATTCAGAATAGGTGCTGGCCACAGAGTTGATGCTGATGTTACGATGTAGGGCAGGGCTAGCAGCCGGGGTTCTTAACACACCGCCCAGAGCCGTGCCATTCAGGTGGGAGATGTTCTCCTTGTTGTGTTGCACCGTGCGGGGGGTTCTTCCAACACGACCAGGGGTCCTTAGAGGAAGCTGGGGGGGGGGGGGGGGGGGGGGGAGGGGGAGATGTGTTAGAAAGGAGTTCTCTAATACTTAATGTAAAGCAGACAGGTATAATAGTGTCCATTATTTGTCTTCAACTGACTGAACATGGCTGTTATTTAGACCGGATCCTTAAGAGAAGGTCATAAGGGGATCCCTACCATGCTGGAAGACATAGGAGGTCTGAGGACTGGCGACTGGCACATGGTTCCTCCGTAGCCAGAGCGTAAGGTGCTGTTAGGAGTAGAACTGGAGACACTGCTAGAGGCATTCAGCTGGGGATAGGAGAAAAGGACAATTCACACACTGATCCATCTTCATGCAGATCTCTTGGCCATTTATATCTTATGAGTACGTTTGTTGTTTTTACCCTGACTACACTAGACATTACGGTTGATGTTTTTACCCTGACTACACTAGACATTACGGTTGATGTTTTTACCCTGACTACACTAGACATTACGGTTGATGTTTTTACCCTGACTA
Source organism: Thymallus thymallus (assembly GCA_023634145.1). Taxonomy (NCBI): domain Eukaryota; kingdom Metazoa; phylum Chordata; class Actinopteri; order Salmoniformes; family Salmonidae; genus Thymallus; species Thymallus thymallus. Next base: position 34,002,881 of record CM042392.1, read on the forward strand.
CACTAGACATTACGGTTGATGTTTTTACCCTGACTACACTAGACATTACGGTTGATGTTTTTACCCTGACTACACTAGACATTACGGTTGTTGTTTTTACCCTGACTACACATTACGGTTGTTGTTTTTACCCTGACTACACATTACGGTTGTTGTTTTTACCCTGACTACACATTACGGTTGTTGTTTTTACCCTGACTACACATTACGGTTGTTGTTTTTACCCTGACTACACATTACGGTTGTTGTTTTTACCCTGACTACACATTATGGTTATTGAGGAGGAACTGCCCCTCCCTACCTCCAGGCTCTGCTCAAACCCTACACCCCAAGCCGATTAATCTGTTCTGCCACCTCTGGTCTCTTGGCCCTCACACCTTTGAATGGGCCGCTCCCACTCAAAGCTCTCCTCTGTCCTGGCACCCCAATAGTGTAACCAGCTTCCCCCTGAAGGTAGGACAGCAGAGTCCCACAGCACCCCCCCCCCCCCCCAGCTTTAATTTGATCACAAAAACAATCCCATTGGTGTTGAATCAACTGGTTTACCTTTCTTGCTTTGCCAGGTGTAAGGGTCCCTGCAAGGCGTCTTTTGGAGGGGGTACGTTGAGCAGTTCCGTACAGCATGTCTTGTTCTATCTGCTGGCTCTTCTTCAGTTGCTGTTAGTTTCACAGATCAGAGTCAGTATTCTCATCTGAACCAGATTCACTCTTTACTAGGAAACACTGGAAATAGTCCTTCGTAGTGAAGATGTCTGTTTGATTCCCTTTGAAATGCAACCTTTTACCCACTCTTCCAGAAGAAATTGCTGATCTGATTATGACATGATTGGGGAAAGCTGTGTCGAGCAGATTTTAATCTCATCAATGTCTATCTACTCAAAGTCTAATCAAGTGAGATCAGTGATTACCTCAAGGAAGGGAGGTCATTAAAAGCATTGGGGCTGTTGTGTTATCTTACCCTCTGATTCTTCTCGCTCTCCTTCTCCAGTCGTAGTAGTTCCCACTGCTCCTGTACGTACTGGAGGAACCGCTGTCCATTAACCAGGAAGTCTCTGTACTGCTCCTCCTCCCATAGGTCTACCTGGGTCTTCAGGCTCTTCTCCAACTGGAACACACAAGAGAACATGGTTCAAGTTAATGTGACAATAAAAACACAGAAATATAGAACTTAAAAAGATAGACTAAATCAAGAAGAACAGTACAACAGGCCAGCTATTCAGCTCAGAGAGCCTGTGGATAGAGTACTGAACAATTAACACTCAAATCTTGAAAAACACAGAACTCATCCTCACCTTTGGCAGGCTTTTCTGCAGGTCAGCCCTCTGCTTCTCTTCTTTAAGAAGGTTCCCTCCTCGGTTGTTAAATCTAGAAGGATCCGTCGCCTTTTTCTGTGGAGAGTTCAACCATGTCTTCATAAATACAGTCACTTGAAACACACGTGAAACTGATGAGTCAGTGGAAAAGTGAAGGGTGGGGTCAAGAGTGATGACAGATGGAAGGTGGCATCACTGACACAATATGCACAAACAGGTTGAGATTAAAGATTTGAATTGATCTTCATCGGTAAAGAGCTCACCTCCAGTTGCAGGAACAGAGTCCAGCTGTCTTGCCACCTGGCGACTCCTTCAAACAGCTCCCTGTGGTCCTCGTAATGCTTCTTCAGACTCAGGAGCTCAGCCTGGTGTAGGTTCAGGGTCTCCTCAGTGTAGTCATCTGAGGGAATAATGTATCAGTCTATCATGTATCTGTCATTAGGGACTAAATCTCAGTAGGACAACCAGGGTTGTGTTCACATGTTGGAAGAAAACCGACCCAGGGTGGAACTAACCTGGACTAGCCTAATGAACACCACCCAGTACATTACATTCATAACAGGGACAAACTGCCAGTAGTACATTTCAATCAAAGCACATACTATGATACTGTATTCACAGACAACAACCAACCGTCATAGTAGGCTGTGAAAGCTTGTCTCTGCTCCAGGCTGTAGTAACACTTCTCCCAGAACAGAGCCACCTCAGCCCTGATGGCTTCGATCACATTCCCCATGTTGCTGATCAGTAGCTGCTCCAGACGCCGGCACTCAGCTTGTAACTGGGGGGGGGAAATACTAAACTTACTGATTCACAGAACATTAACTCAGATGACTATGATTTCCTTGCTAATGCAAACATGTGAATTGTAATAAGGGTCTGTATAGGTATAGTGAGTGTGTGTAGTGGTAGAGGTTACAGCACATTGCTTCCACTTTACAGACCTACCAAACAAGAATTGTGTAGTGTTGCAAAATTCCATTAACTTTCCCATAATTCCCTCTTTTTTTCTTCTTTTCTTTAATAGAAATCCTGGTTGGAATATTCCTGGAATCAGGAGGAAATAAGCAGGAAAACCAGAATCCTCCTACCAGAATTTCTGGAAAACTTCTACCTTAACTACATGTTAAACTCACAGCATCCATGTTCTTCTTCCTGGACTGGACCATGTGTTCTGACATGCCCTCCCTCTCCTCCTGGGGCACCTGCAGCCTCTCCCACAGCTCCTGGATCTTACTGCGGTAGGAGTTACACACTAGCTCTTTCTCTGTTTTACGATCCTCCAGCTGAGAATAACACAACAATAAGTCTCTGTTTTACGATCCTCCAGCTGAGAATAACACAACAATAAGTCTCTGTTTTACAATCCTCCAGCTGAGAATAACACAACAAGTCTGGTCAGGTGTTACCTTTGTCTGATTGTTATGTGAAGAGAAAGTCTGAACTAAAACACAACGCAAGCCTAAAAACAGTCTTACAATCTTTAAATAAATGAAGCATTCTGACAATAACAGGGAACATGTACATGAAAGGGCTGCATGCCCAGGTCTCACCTGTCCCAGCAGCAGCTGGAGAGCTGTGATGTTGTCGTTGGACAGACAAAAGGCCTCCTCATCCTCACACACCACATCCCTCTCAAAGCTGGTGTCTGGCAGCTGGTCCAGCTCCTCCATACACACTATGATCTGACGCTTGATGCTCACAAACTCACCGTGGCGACGATCCTGCAACATACAAAGGAGATAATAAATCTTAACTGACACCAAGACTGTCTGAATGAACATACAGTATACACGCAACATGTAAAGTGTTAGTCCCACGTTTCAAGAGCTGAAATAAAAGATCCCAGAAATGTTCCATACACACAAAAAGCTTATTTCTCACATTTTGTGCACAAATTTGTTTACATCCCTGTTAGTGAGCATTTCTCCTTTGCCAAGATAATCCATCCACCTGACAGGTGTGGCATATCAAGAAGCTGATTAAACAGCATGATCATTACACAGGTGCACCTTGTGCTTGGGACAATTTAAAAGCCACCCAAAATGTGCAGTTTTGTCACACAACACAATGCCACAGATGTCTCAAGTTGAGGGAGCGTGCAATTGGCATGCTGACTGCAGGAATGTCCACCAGAGATGTTGCCAAAGAATTGAATGTTCGTTTCTCTACCATAAGCCACCTCCAACGTCATTTTAGAGAATTTGGCAGTAGGTCCAAACGGCCTCACAACCGCAGAACATGTGTAACCACACTAGCCCAGGACCTCCACATCCGGCATCTTCACCTGCGGGATCGTCCGAGACCAGCCTCCCAGAGAACGAATGAAATCGAAGAGTATTTCTGTCTGTAATAAAGCCCTCTTGTTGGGGGCTCATTCTGATTGGCTGGGCCCTTGCCTTAATGTGTAATCCACAGATTAAGGCCTTATTTATTTAAATTGACAGATTTCCTTAAATTAACTGTAACTCGTTGAAATTGTTGCATGCTGCGTTTATATTTGTGTTCAGTATGGAATGCAGAGAATTAGCCTAATTTATTTACTTAGCTAGTCCTCGTCATTCTTAATTGGACTAAATACTAGTGCTGAGTGATTAGCAAAGTCTGTTTGGTTTCGGTTTGATTATATAAAAATAATCACGGTTTTCGAATTTGATTAGTTTTTTTTAATGCTGTACGCATTGTGGTTGAATGTTGTAACATAATAAAACAATGAATAAAAGTCCCATGATGGTAGTGACTGTCCATTACTGCTGATCACTAATTAACCAGAAATTGTTCACTTTAATAAAATATTTTGGTTGTGTATATTACATATTGCTCAAGGACACGCCGACCAATTTTTCATCTAGTCAGCTCGGTGATTCGAACCAGCGACCTTTTGGTTACTGGCCCAACGCCCTTAACCGCTAGACTTCCTGCCGCTAACCACAAACTGACCAAGAAACTCCCCACATGGATATGTATGAAAACCATGAAGGATGAAGCAGACGTACCTTCTCTTTAGTGAGATCGTTGAGGTAGGATCGGTAACCGTCCAGTTGTTCCAGCGATGGGACAGAGTCCATGTCGATACAGAAGGGGACTGAACACATGACGTCACACAGCTCCCGGTCCTGCTTGGACAGAGTCTTCAGCTCCTTAACTCTCTGACTTTTCTGTTTCATCAACACCTCCAGCCGTGACCGGATGTCCTTCTCCAGCTGCAGCATCGTCCTTCCCTCGTCCTCCTATAGACATTAAGATGGTTGAGAGGAACATTAACAAGCTGCAGCATCGTCCTCCTATAGACATTAAGATGGTTGAGAGGAACATTAACAAGCTGCAGCATCGTCCTCCTATAGACATTAAGATGGTTGAGAAGAACATTAACAAGCTGCAGCATCGTCCTCCTATAGACATTAAGATGGTTGAGAGGAACATTTTCAAGCTGCAGCATCGTCCTCCTATAGACATTAAGATGGTTGAGAGGAACATTTTCAAGCTGCAGCATCGTCCTCCTATAGACATTAAGATGGTTGAGAGGAACATTTTCAAGCTGCAGCATCGTCCTCCTATAGACATTAAGATGGTTGAGAGGAACATTAAGCTGCAGCATCGACTGGACGAATTGCAAAAATCATTGAAGCTGGAGACTACCATCTCCCTCAATAACTTTAAACATCAGCTGTCAGAGCAGCTTACCGATCACTGCACCTTCTGTAAATAGCCCACCCTACTACCTCATCCCCATAGTTATTATTTTGTCATTATTTCGCCACTTTGGCCTATTTATTGTCCTACCTTCCTAATCTTACTACATTTGCACTCTGTACATAGATTCTCTATTGTGTTATTGACTGTACGTTTGTTTACTGTGTAACTCTGTTGTTTTTTGTCGCACTGCTTTGCTTTGTCTTGGCCAGGTCGCAGTTGTAAATGAGAACCTGTTCTCAACTGGCCTACCTGGTTAAATAAAGGTTAAATAAAAAATAAATAAAATCGTCCTCCTACAGACACAATAAGATAGTTGAGAGGAACAATAACAAGCTGAAACATCAGGATAATGGAGTAACACAGGGCTCTACACAGACCTGTTTTACAATTAGCACGTGTGAGCTTAAGTTGGAAAATGTAGGCACACACAAACAAATTCAGGAGCACAATGAAACAAAGCTAGAATCCTTCATTTTTATATGCGCACTATCCTAAATAAAAATTCTAGGTCACACAGCAAAGTATTTAAGTGTATATGCAAGTAAAATGGCTGCACTGTAACAATATTGTGTGTTCCAATTTGGATTCTAAAGACAAAATAAATCATATTTTTCAGGAGTTTGTTGCCTCCAAAAAGCTGGAGATGCACTCCTAAGGCTCATTGCTCCACTAGGAGCTCAAAAGAATAGGCCTAACTCAAGTAAGAGACGAGTACCTCAAAAGGGGATAGTTGAAGCTCAGTGCACAGAACATCCAGCTCTTTGCGGCAGGACTCTATGCTGCTCATTAATCTCTTCCTTAAGCTGTCCTCCTCAGCAATCATCATGTCCAGCAAGCCCTAGTAGAATAGAACACACAGGTCAGAATACATTCCACTGGTTAATATATATATATATTCTTATTTTCAATGACGGCCTACACCGGCCAAATCGGCTACTATGTTCCTTGTCACAACAATGCATGGCAAGGACCAAGGAAGTTAAGCACAAACAGATCTGGTAGCATTCTAGCAAACTACTGTATCGTCTTTTGGAAAGAACCCAAACTCACTTTGATATGTTTCTTGACTACATCAGTCCTCTGTAGTCGCTGGTCCTCTGGAATGCCTATTTCTTCCCAGATGTCCTTCAACCGATTCAGGGCTTGATTCAGACATGCTACAGATTCTGCAGCATGGACTTCACTGCACAGGGAGAAAAATTAAAACACTTATATTTTAGTCATTTAGCAGACGCTCTTATCCAGAACGACTTACAGTTAGTTAGTGCGTACATTGTTCCTACTTTTTTTTTTTTTAACTGGTCCCCCGTGGGAATCGAACCTACAACCCTGGCGTTGCAAGCGCCATGCTCTACCATCTGAAAGAAGGTCACTTAAAATGTGTTATGAATGTTGCAGCCTGCAACTACAGATCAGGTTCACACGGTCCATGGATTGTTAAGGCTTATTGTGTGTGTGCATTGCAGAGCTTGTCGTTGATCAACAGAACATCTAAGCTGAGTAGGTTCTGGAAGGTGTCAGATGCCACGTTAACTCTGGAGTTACTGTAGCCACGTTGTCATGGACATTATGTCTGATCGGTTGATTGACATTCCTCTTGGCAGGCTAAACAGGTTAGTCGACTACGTTACAGGGTTGACAAAACAGTCCCATCTAGTTAAGCTAGCCACTGTATTTAAAGGTATGTCCAGGCAGCTAACGTTAGCTAGTCTTTACGTACTTCACAGTAACGTTAGCTAGTCTTTACGTACTTCACAGTAACGTTAGCTAGTCTTTACGTACTCCACAGTAACGTTAGCTAGTCTTTACGTACTTCACAGTAACGTTAGCTAGTCTTTACGTACTTCACAGTAACGTTAGCTAGTCTTTACGTACTTCACAGTAACGTTAGCTAGTCTTTACGTACTCCACAGTAACGTTAGCTAGTCTTTACGTACTTCACAGTAACGTTAGCTAGTCTTTACGTACTTCACAGTAACGTTAGCTAGTCTTTACGTACTTCACAGTAACGTTAGCTAGTCTTTACGTACTTCACAGTAACGTTAGCTAGTCTTTACGTACTTCACAGTAACGTTAGCTAGTCTTTACGTACTTCACAGTAACGTTAGCTAGTCTTTACGTACTTCACAGTAACGTTAGCTAGTCTTTACGTACTTCACAGTAACGTTAGCTAGTCTTTACGTACTTCACAGTAACGTTAGCTAGTCTTTACGTACTTCACAGTAACGTTAGCTAGTCTTTACGTACTTCACAGTAACGTTAGCTAGTCTTTACGTACTTCACAGTAACGTTAGCTAGTCTTTACGTACTTCACAGTAACGTTAGCTAGGTAGTTATGGCAGATTGTTGATATCAAGCCAAGGTGGCGATCAACAAACGGTTAGTTAGGTAGCGAGCCTTGTAGCCCAACTTAGCTAACCAACTAAAGTTATATACCGCGCCGTTAGTTAGGTAATACAATACATTAGTAGTATATCAAGTAATTAATGTGATGTATTACCGACAGGTAACGTTAGCTACTACAGCATGTTGTGCCTATATTATATAACGTTGCTTAGCTAGCTCTAGTTGTTAGCTAGCTAGCCTCATCGGTTAAGTTAGCTAACGTTGATCAACCTAACGTACACTTTATCCAGCTAACTTTAACACCAAGCAAGTACAGCAAACAGGCCCCATGTTGGGGGACTAACCTCCTCCTCATGGTTACGGTCCACCGGAAAGATCACACTGGTTACAAATGGGTTGCCTTAGCTAAATACGTCTATTTTATCAACACACAACAAATGAAAGATTGTTATCTGTGTCCAAGCGTCGTTTTCCGTCTGCAACGCGGTTCAAATTCTGCGCTGAAACATTCCTATTGGCCGATACGGAGAAAACGTCATCAAAACGGCTTTCTGTGGGCGTGGCCACCGCGTCTGGTGATTTGAAGAGCAGAGGCACTGACTAACTGCTGTAACTTACTCTCTAAAGGAAACTAAAAGGGATTAAGACCTGACCTGATAGTATAGGCCTACACCCCGAAACTGACCTGTGATTGGTTCCCTTTTCATCACCTATTGAAGTGATCAGACTGATGAGGTTGTTGAAGGCAGAACATGATTACAGAGGAAGGGAATGATTGCTTCCACTATCTGGTCCTTCTTAAATCATGATAGACTAGTGTTTCTAGTGTCTTAAATCATGATAGACTAGTGTTTCCATTGTCTTTACTCATGATAGACTAGTGTTTCCATTGTCTTTACTCATGATAGACTAGTGTTTCCATTGTCTTTACTCATGATAGACTAGTGTTTCCATTGTCTTTACTCATGATAGACTAGTGTCTTTACTCATGATAGACTAGTGTTTCTAGTGTCTTTACTCATGATAGACTAGTGTTTCTAGTGTCTTTACTCATGATAGACTAGTTTTCAGTGCTTGACTTGGGCAGGAGCTCACCGGAGCTGAGTTCCGGCACCTCAAATGTTTTACTGCTTCAGTTCGATTACCCAAGTGCGCAACTTTCACTTTGTGTTTTTGTCCTCCTCAGTTTTATCATTAAAATGTGATACAAAACAGAGCAACAGTGTGCTGTGCGGCAGGTAGCCTAGTGGTTAGAGCCTAGTGGTTAGAGCCTAGTGGTTAGAGCCTAGTGGTTAGAGCCTAGTGGTTAGAGCTGACAAGGGAAAAATCTGTAGTTCTGCCCCTGAGCAAGGCAGTTATAACCCACTGTTCCCCGGGAGGGAAAGGGGGATACTAGTCAGTTGTACAACTGAATGCATTCAACTGAAATGTGTCTTCCGCATTTAACCCAACCCCTCTGAATCGGAGAGCTCTACAGGCTTCACTGTCATGGTGCACAGTCAGTACACAACACTATGCTCATCACGTCTTAGCAGGATCAGATGGTGACTGGTTTGCCAGCTGAGTCAGACAGCCAGGGAAGACCAGTCTACGGAGCTCAGATGAATTTTGCAGTATATTAACCATATCAGTGAATGATACAAAGTTCCATCTTGAGTTGATGAGTTGACCTACAGTAGCTACAGGACAGCAGCTTAAGCTTAAAGCTACAGTTTGGGATCTGGGAATAACGGTCATTTCAATTATTGAACCATTGATTCATTGATATTCTTGGATAATATAATGTATAAATGTACACCAAGGTAATTCTTTGTCATGCCTCAGATGGTGACAGGGGCCTCAGCAGGGTCAGGCAGCCAGGGAAGACCAGTCTGTGATGGGGCTGAGGTTAACTTTTGCAGATACAACACTTTATTCTCTCTGTGCATCAAACACTGGACAAACCATATACTTAAAAGATTGAAACTATTTTAAGGCAGTCTGACAAACCTCTAAAGTTGATTTCCAAACTGTATCAAGGGTTCATAGAGGCTTTTCCTGATGAAACAAAGCATGCAAAACAAAAATGTGGGGAAGACCTGGTAGCTATTGATGATTATGAATGGATACAGATATGTTTGAATGCCCAGTTATGTTCATATAATCAGAGTGTCCTATAAGCCAGCGAAACTGAATAACATGCACTCAGAAATGTAATTCCTCTTCTGGAGGTGTAAAACACGAACAGGACATATTTGAATATGTTATGGTCATGTGAAGGCTGGCTGAATTCTGGCATGTTCTTTTATCTCAGCATGTCTCTCTGTTCTCCCTGTTTGCTTGGAAATGTTGATGCTGGAGACTGTTATCAGAAGAAACTGTGTATCTATAGCGGCTAAGTCACAATGGATGGCATAAATGTCCTTTTTTTATTTATTTATTTATTTATCACTAGATTTGATTTATTACCAGATTAAGGGTATACTGTGCAACTTTCATAAGGTCTGGATGCCTTATATTGAATATAGTATGACAAAAGGAGTCTGTATTGAAAACATGCCCACGTCAGGGGAGATACCTATTTAGGCAATCCCTAGCTGCTGGGCTGCAGCCCTGGCCCTGGGGGTCTACCGTCATCTGGGTTGTCACTCTGGCCTTGGCCTAACACACCTGAAACCTATACTCCTAAAGATCATAAAGCAGAGTGGGGTGTGTTGGGTTGGGGCGCTGCAGGGCGGTGGACCCCTAGGGACAGGGCGGTGGACCCCTAGGGACAGGGCGGTGGACCCCTAGGGACAGGGCGGTGGACCCCTAGGGACAGGGGTTTGATCCTTCTTCCATTCCGCTGATTTTCTAAGAAGTTCAGCATTTGCAAAGAAAAATAGTTTATTTATTTTTCCTTCACAGACACAACGATAGAGAGTCAAGAGCAAGATGATGCAACGCAGAACATGATAACATCATGTAAATAAATAAACATGGTATATGCAAACACCAATAAAAATCGAAACATGTACATGTTTAAGGCTACCTGATTGTTTCTGGAGTATCATTTTAAGTGTGATGACATAGAATTACAGTAGACATTCATTTTTGTCCTGTTTGCAGTAAGGGTAGCCCTACTCCAAAAGCCTGTATCATGTGGAATTACAGAAACAATCTCTGGTACCCCTAGTGAGGGCAGTGCCTCCTCTCTGTAGTTGAGACATTCCTCAGTACCTCTGGACTGAACTGGTAGGTCAGTTTCTTCTTGACCTTTTTGATCTCCCCTGTCTTGCCGTAGTTCCGCAGGGCCCTGGCCATCTTCTGATAGGTCATCTTCTTCCTGTTTCCTTTCTGCATGCCCCATCGATTGGCCAGAGTCTCCTTGTGTTTTGAAGAGAACTGGAAGATTCCTTTCTCTCTGTCCACCCACCACACGCTGTCCTTCATGTCTCCTTTCCTCAGCAGATCCAGGAGGAACTGGTACAGGCGGATCTTCCTCTTGCTACCTGGATAGGGAGATATTGTAGAGATATTGGAGATAAGGGATTCATATGGATTCCATTTTCTCCAGTTTCAACCATGGGCAGCTGCACCCCGGAGTAGTGGGTGTGTGGAAAGGAGTGGTTGTGTCAAAAGCGCTCTGCTATAGGTTAGAGGTTTTGACTAGATGGTATACAGTTTATGTAAGAATTGACTTTTCGTAGCTGGTTAGGAGAACTTACGCAGCAGGTTAGGAGAATTAACGTAACGGGTTAGGATAATTAGGATAAGGTTAGGAAAAGTTTTAGGGTTAGCTAAAAGGCAGATCGGGTTAGGAAGAACAGTAATATCTGACCAATTAGCTGCTTGCTTTCGAATCGCCCACTCCTTTCGACACACCCACTCATTTCCACATGCCTATACTCTGGTTACAAGTTATTGTTGGTTAGTTTTGGATGATAATTATGATAGTAAATCTATCACTGCATTGACAGTGATCCCTGTATGGATTAGGACACTACCCAGCCAACAAATCTATTATGGCCCAAATCCAGCCCACATCTACCAGGTATTACGGCCCAGTTAGAATTATGGTCCAGAAGTGGGCCAGATTACCCAGATCAGTCAATCAGTCAGACAGTCAGTCAGACAGTCAGTCAGACAGTCAGTCAGACAGTCAGTCAGACAGTCAATCAGTCAGCCAGATAAGTCAATCAGCCAGATCAGTCAGATCAGTCAATCAGTCAGCCAGATAAGTCAGATCAGACAGTCAATCAGTCAGTCAATCAGTCAGACAGTCAATCTGTCAGAGTGTCAGACAGTCAATCAATCAGACAGTCAGACAGTCAATTAGTCAGACAGTCAATTAGTCAGACAGTCAGACAGTCAATCAGTCAGTCAGTCAGTCAGTCAGTCAGTCAGTCAGTCAGTCAGTCAGTCAGACAGTCAGACAGTCAATCAGTCAGAGAGTCAGACAGTCAGTCAATCAGACAGACAGTCAGACAGTCAATCAGTCAGTCAGTCAGTCAGTCAGTCAGACAGTCAGACAGTCAATCAGTCAGAGAGTCAGACAGTCAGTCAATCAGACAGACAGTCAGACAGTCAATCAGTCAGACAGTCAGTCAGACAGTCAGTAAGTCAGTCAGGACTCACTGGAGTCTCCCCCAGAGGGGACATGATCTCCATAATCCTCCTCCTCTCCTTCAGACACCTCCAGTGGGGGGCTGTGGCCCCCAGGTCCCTCCTCCTCTGAGCAGTAGTGGCTAGGGGACACAGGGGCCTGCTGATGGTAGTACACTGTACGGCTGAAATACGGCATCTGTGGAGAAGAATGGACAGATAATTTGATGGATGGTTGTATTGTATGTTTTGTTAAGTATCTGTATGTGTCAGGCTCTGGCCATAGAGAAGCCTATTTGCTTCTCTATGTAACCATGGTCAGAGTCTGACAGGTCTATTCTTTCTGTTTCTGGTGGTGGTTTGTGTTGGATCCCTAATTAGAGGCAGCTGTAGCGCATCGTCTCTAATTAGGGATCCTACATAGGTTTGTAGATTTTCACACGGGGTTGTGGGTCGTTGTCACGGTGACAGTAAGTCCTGTTGTTACGTCCGTTCATTATTCCTGTTTGATTTTGTACGTTTGACGTTTGTTCAATCATGTCTGTTTTTGTATAGTTCGTTCATTTGGCGTTTTATTTACATAGTATATAATAAAACACAATGTCGAACTACTATCCCTGCGCTGCGTCTTGGTCTGTCCCACACCCACATCGTGACAATATGACACATAACACACATTTCAGGAAGCCATTTTGAGCCCTAGTTCTGGATGAAAGTATGGAAAACCTCCACATACTGTAGCCTCTTTATCTAGGCAGACCTCCACATACTGTAGCCTCTTTATCTAGGCAGACCTCCACATACTGTAGCATCTTTATCTAGGCAGACCTCCACATACTGTAGCCTCTTTATCTAGGCAGACCTCCACATACTGTAGCCTCTTTATCTAGGCAGACCTCCACATACTGTAGCATCTTTATCTAGGCAGACCTCCACATACTGTAGCATCTTTATCTAGGCAGACCTCCACATACTGTAGCATCTTTATCTAGGCAGACCTCCACATACTGTAGCATCTTTATCTAGGCAGACCTCCACATACTGTAGCCTCTTTATCTAGGCAGACCTCCACATACTGTAGCCTCTTTATCTAGGCAGACCTCCACATACTGTAGCATCTTTATCTAGGCAGACCTCCACATACTGTAGCATCTTTATCTAGGCAGACCTCCACATACTGTAGCATCTTTATCTAGGCAGACCTCCACATACTGTAGCCTCTTTATCTAGGCAGACCTCCACATACTGTAGCCTCTTTATCTAGGCAGACCTCCACATACTGTAGCCTCTTTATCTAGGCAGACCTCCACATACTGTAGCATCTTTATCTAGGCAGACCTCCACATACTGTAGCATCTTTATCTAGGCAGACCTCCACATACTGTAGCATCTTTATCTAGGCAGACCTCCACATACTGTAGCCTCTTTATCTAGGCAGACCTCCACATACTGTAGCCTCTTTATCTAGGCAGACCTCCACATACTGTAGCATCTTTATCTAGGCAGACCTCCACATACTGTAGCATCTTTATCTAGGCAGACCTCCACATACTGTAGCATCTTTATCTAGGCAGACCTCCACATACTGTAGCATCTTTATCTAGGCAGACCTCCACATACTGTAGCCTCTTTATCTAGGCAGACCTCCACATACTGTAGCCTCTTTATCTAGGCAGACCTCCACATACTGTAGCATCTTTAATAGGCAGACCTCCACATACTGTAGCCTCTTTATCTAGGCAGACCTCCACATACTGTAGCATCTTTATCTAGGCAGACCTCCACATACTGTAGCCTCTTTATCTAGGCAGACCTCCACATACTGTAGCATCTTTAATAGGCAGACCTCCACATACTGTAGCCTCTTTATCTAGGCAGACCTCCACATACTGTAGCCTCTTTATCTAGGCAGACCTCCATATACTGTAGCATCGTTATCTAGGCAGACCTCCACATACTGTAGCATCTTTATCTAGGCAGACCTCCACATACTGTAGCATCTTTAATAGGCAGACCTCCACATACTGTAGCCTCTTTATCTAGGCAGACCTCCACATACTGTAGCATCTTTATCTAGGCAGACCTCCACATACTGTAGCATCTTTATCTAGGCAGACCTCCACATACTGTAGCATCTTTATCTAGGCAGACCTCCACATACTGTAGCATCTTTATCTAGGCAGACCTCCACATACTGTAGCCTCTTTATCAAGGCAGACCTCCACATACTGTAGCATCTTTATCTAGGCAGACCTCCACATACTGTAGCATCTTTATCTAGGCAGACCTCCACATACTGTAGCCTCTTTATCAAGGCAGACCTCCACATACTGTAGCATCTTTATCTAGGCAGACCTCCACATACTGTAGCCTCTTTATCTAGGCAGACCTCCACATACTGTAGTCTCTTTATCTAGGCAGACCTCCACATACTGTAGCGTCTTTATCTAGGCAGACCTCCACATACTGTAGCCTCTTTATCAAGGCAGACCTCCACATACTGTAGCATCTTTATCTAGGCAGACCTCCACATACTGTAGCCTCTTTATCTAGGCAGACCTCCACATACTGTAGTCTCTTTATCTAGGCAGACCTCCACATACTGTAGCGTCTTTATCTAGGCAGACCTCCACATACTGTAGCCTCTTTATCAAGGCAGACCTCCACATACTGTAGCATCTTTATCTAGGCAGACCTCCACATACTGTAGCCTCTTTATCTAGGCAGACCTCCACATACTGTAGTCTCTTTATCTAGGCAGACCTCCACATACTGTAGCCTCTTTATCTAGGCAGACCTCCACATACTGTAGCCTCTTTATATAGGCAGACTCACTGAAATCTAAATATTTAAACAAAAAAAATGCGCCGAAAACAACGGGTGTAGACTTAACCGTGAAATGCTTGCTTACGATCCCTCCCCAACAATGCAGAGTTACAAAACAAGACCTTGATTATGTTGGCTTAGTATTGTGTTTGCTTCGATTACACTGTGATTTGGTGATCACATACACATCTCATGTATAAATAACCATTGCTTAGTAGACTGGCCTGAGAGACCTGTTGGATTGTGTTACTTTGGAAATGTCACTGAAAGAGGAAGTAGTGGAAGGTCAACTAAATATAATCTAAAAACAATTGACAATAACACAATGGACAGACAGCCGTAAATGAGAAATACCCTTAAAAGTCCAGGCAAAATGCTTTAGAGGCTGATTTTTATTTACATCATTCTGTGGGGATTTACTTCTTATCAAAAATGCAAAGCCATTCTCCTATAACCCCCAAAGTATTATTCTATAATCCCCAAAGTATTATTCTATAACCCCCAAAGTATTATTCTATAACCCCCAAAGTATTATTCTATAACCCCCAAAGTATTATTCTATAACCCCCAAAGTATTCTCCTATAACCCCCAAAGTATTATTCTATAACCCCCAAAGTATTATTCTATAACCCCCAAAGTATTCTCCTATAACCCCCAAAGCCATTCTCCTATAACCCCAAAAGTATTATTCTATATATCTTTGAATGAACGGTTGTATTGTACATTTGTATTTGATCAGGCTTTCCTCCCACACTCACTGCAGTGCCTCAGAGGATGTCTCAATAAGGAGGTTGAGTAAATGAGGTGTAGCCGAGGCTATCCACAGCCCAGCGGTTGGTGAGTGTGCACTATTATGATGGGGCTAAATGTACCCTCACTCAGGAAAAGCTCATTGTTGAGCAACCCACTATCAGCACAGACAACTGTGTAGGCTGTCACATGACATCCAGTCACCTCTCTGTCCTCCCTCTCAAAGAGATATTCTAGATATTGTATACTGTTAATAGTGATCATGTTTAAAAGGTCTGGGAATCTTTCATCATAGGCCATGTGTTAGGCCATCTGTCAGAGTTGCTTCATGTCATCTTTTACACTGTTCTCATCTGAAATACTAATTTCATTAAACATACAGTATATGTTGTCAAGATGATCAGAGACAGAGTAGGACTAACCTGTGGGGAGATTTTTTATTTATTTATTTAACTAGGCAAGTCAGTTAAGAACAAATTCTTATTTACAACGACAGCCTACCTACAGGGACAGCCATAGTAGCACGGCGCCCCTGGAGCAAATTAAGGTTAAATCCCTTGCTCAAATACACATCGACAGGTTTTTCACCTTGTCAGCTCGGTATTCGAACCAGCAACCTTTCGGTTACTGGCCCAACGCTCTAACCGCTAGGCTACCTGCCAGGTCAGGGTCCCAGTCCTGGGTCTACTAGAGTTGGACTAACCTGTGGGGAGATGGGTCAGGGTCCCAGTCCTGGGTCTATTATTGTTGGACTAACCTGTGGGGATATGGGTAAGGGTCCCAGTCCTGGGTCTATTATTGTTGGACTAACCTGTGGGGAGATGGGTCAGGGTCCCAGTCCTGGGTCTATTATTGTTGGACTAACCTGTGGGGATATGGGTAAGGGTCCCAGTCCTGGGTCTACTAGAGGCAGGTGAAGGGTGTCGGTATCAGGGTAGCGATAGGGGTGGAGGAGCTGTTGGGAATGGACACTCTGGAGCTCTGTCAGGTGACTCTCTTGTGAGGAGGTTTCCAACAAGTCACTCTGGTGCATGCCCCGGTCAGAGTGGTAGTCCCAGCCATGCTCTAAACCATAAGAGAGACATAACATATTATAAGCATTGATATAAGACATTATAAATGCTCATACATGCTTACAACTAGTTATAAAGCATTATACTTGCAGGCTTTAAGTAACGTGTTACCGTAATTTCTTTTCAATGAGGACAATTGGAATTTCAATTGTTTACTTGCTAAATTGACTGAATTAAATTGACCCCAACCTTATAGGACAGCTATTCAATCTTTAACACATGGAGCTTTATCACTGTATCCATAGTGTGTTTTTCCCACCCACCATCATGGAGTTCTCCAACATTGGTGAGATATGAGTATAACTCTACTGGTGGCCGATACATCTCAGGTTCATATGAGATTATCTCTTCAGATGCCTTTGGGAAAGAAAGATAAAAAATCTCATACATTTTTTATGAAGGTAGATTACAAAAGTTTCAAATAATGGGTCATTCTATAAACTGTAGGCCGAGTACTTATCTTACTAGTGACATATCATGTAATACACATCTAATTGGATATAAATACAAAGTTTATGATATATTAAACTAAATCATAACGAACGGCTTGTAAATCTGGACAGTTTTACCAACATTTGACTAAATATAAAATGTAACTTGTTTATTTGTACACGTTTCTCAGCCAAGTTTGCGACAAACAGAACATCACAAACAGTACTTACAGATGAGACGATGTAGCTTTCCATCATATGCATGAAGACGACTTTGCAAAGCTGTGCGTTTAAGCTCTTGTCTTTCAAAAACACACAGTTATAATCATGAAATAACTGAGAAATATCCTTTGATCTAATACCTTTCAATTTTGATAGAATTTCTGGTTGAAGTCCTTTACTTTCAAGTCAATGTTACAGTTGACCACAATGTTGAGAGCATTAAACCAACACCATACTATACTTCCACTTTTATCTTCTTCATCTGATTCCTGACAGTTGCTGATTTGTCAGAGGATGTGAACCAATCATATTCACATTTATGGGTTTGGTCTCACTGTTTTCTGCCTAGATGTTTAACAATGGGTGAACCTATCTTTCAGGATTTTAACTATTATATCTGTTAAATGCACAAAAATAATTTGACATAAAACATGTTTTTACTTGTTGGAGAGTTATAGCAGACCAACTGTATATAGCAGTGATATACTTGTAATGGTATTGTCAGTATCTACTATAGCAGTGATATTATTCTCATAACATTATTGTCAGTACCTACTTTGAGCATTGACTTAGATAAAATGTTATTGTTGAAGAGTTTTGAGAGAAGTCTAAACCAAAAGTGAAGTTGGGAAAAGCGCTTGTTCCCTTTTTTATTAAAGGTCCAGTACTATATAATACATAGGAGGAAGTGATACAGTGACAAACAGAGACACAGTGAAATGGATTGTATTAACAAGTGAGTAATAGCATAAAGGCCTGTGTTATGATACCATTACTGAGTTACATGTATGTTGTGATACCATTACTGAGTTACATGTATGTTGTGATACCATTACTGAGTTACATGTATGTTGTGATACCATTACTGAGTTACATGTATGTTGTGATACCATTACTGAGTTACATGTATGTTTATGATACCATTACTGAGCCACATGTATGTTATGATACCATTACTGAGTTACATGTATGTTAATGATACCATTACTGAGTTACATGTATGTTATGATACCATTACTGAGTTACATGTATGTTAATGATACCATTACTGAGTTACATGTATGTTGTGATACCATTACTGAGTTACATGTATGTTATGATACCATTACTGAGTTACATGTATGTTAATGATACTATTACTGAGTTACATGTATGTTATGATACCATTACTGAGTTACATGTATGTTAATGATACCATTACTGAGTTACATGTATGTTGTGATACCATTACTGAGTTACATGTATGTTATGATACCATTACTGAGTTACATGTATGTTGTGATACCATTACTGAGTTACATGTATGTTATGATACCATTACTGAGTTACATGTATGTTATGATACCATTACTGAGTTACATGTATGTTCTCTTTTATGGGAGTCTCTAAGAATCCCAGGGTAACATCAAGGGATCTACAGGCCTCTCTTGCCACAATTTTTTTTTTTCCTTTATTTTACTAGGCAAGTCAGTTAAGAACAAACTCTTATTTTCAATGACAGCCTAGGAACAGTGGGTTAACTGCCTTGTTCAGGGGCAGAACGACAGATTTTTACCTTGTCAGCTCGGGGATTCGATCCAGCAACCTTTCGGTTACGGGCCCAACACTCTAACCACTGGGCTACCTGCCACCCCAATCAATGTCGAATTGCATGGGTACACTGTCACAAACTTGGCCTGCATGGGAAGTCAGGAAGGAAGAAGCCTCTGCTCTCAAAAAATAATATCAAGACACAACTGACGTTTGTCAGACAACAACTGGGTAAAGTCAGTTGTGTCTTGATATTATTTTATGAGAGCAGAGGCTTCTTCCTTCCTGACCTCCCATGCAGGCCAAGTTTGTGCAGTCTCTTTCTGACAGTGTACCCATGCAATTGGTTAAGACCAAACCAGACCAATGTTCTTATCTTTATGGAAGGCTGGACCTTCCTAAGTTTCTCTCTAATGTTTTCTAATAATTTTCACTTGTTTTGGTACTTAATTCTAACTTTTTCCCCATAAGGAAAAGGCATTTTTGTTCATTTTAATTGCAAAACATTTTCAAAGTATTTTTTTTTCTGTGTGATTTGTTAAATTGGGTAACCTTTATCTGTCAATAGTGTTGAAGTGAAGATTACATATCCATCTGTCCAAATATGTAAAAAACGAAAAAAAGAAATAGAAGCTTTTTGATACCATTACTGGCCTACATATACAGTTGAAATCGGAAGTTTACATACACTTAGGTTGAAGTCATTAAAACTCATTTTTCAACCACTCCACAGATTTCATGTTAACAAACTATAATTTTGGCAAGTCGGTTAGGACATCTACTTTGTGCATGACACAAGAAATTCTTCCAACAATTGTTTCCAGACAAATTATTTCACTTATAATTCACTGTATCACAATTCCAGTCGGTCAGACGTTTACATACACTAAGTTGACTGTTCCTTTAAATAGCTTGAAAATTATAGGCTAATTGACATAATTTGAGTCAATTGGAGGTGTATCTGTGGATGTATTTCAAGGCCTACCTTCAAACTCAGTGCCTCTTTGCTCGACATCATGGGAAAATCAAAAGAAATCAGCCAAGAAAAAAATGTGTAGACCTCCACAAGTCTGGTTCATCCTTGGCCGCATTTTCCAAAACGCCTGAAGGTACCACGTTCATCTGTATAACCAATAGTACGCAAGGATAAACACCAAGGGACCATGCAGCCATCATACTGCTTGGGAAAGAGAAGCGTTCTGTCTCCTAGAGATGAACATACTTTGTTGCAAAAAGTGCAAATCAATCCCAGAACAACAGCAAAGAACCTTGTGAAGATGCAACATGTATGTTATGATACCATTACTGTGCTACATGTATGTTATGATACCATTACTGAGCTACATGTATGTTAATGATACCATTACTGGGCTGCATGTATGTTAATGATACCATTACTGGGCTGCATGTATGTTAATGATACCATTACTGGGCTACATGTATGTTTATGATACCATTACTGGGCTGCATGTATGTTTATGATACCATTACTGGGCTACATGTATGTTAATGATACCATTACTGGGCTACATGTATGTTAATGATACCATTACTGGGCTACATGTATGTTTATGATACCATTACTGGGCTACATGTATGTTAATGATACCATTACTGGGCTACATGTATGTTTATGATACCATTACTGGGCTGCATGTATGTTAATGATACCATTACTGGGCTACATGTATGTATCCACTCTATAAAGATGCCCACACACACACATATACACACTCTTAAATGAGGAACTATGATTGAACTAACAGATTCAATTCCTTATTAGATTCATGAGTCATGACAATGAGAAAAACAATTGCAAGCCACTACAACACAAAGATGCCTGGGAACGAGATGCATAGATTGAATTGTACAGTGTTTGGTTGGTGGAGACAGAGTGTTTGGTTGGTGGAGACAGAGTGTTTGGTTGGTGGAGACAGAGTGTTTGGTTGGTGGAGACAGAGTGTTTGGTTGGTGGAGACAGAGTGTTTGGTTGGTGGAGACAGAGTGTTTGGTTGGTGGAGACAGAGTGTTTGGTTGGTGGAGACAGAGTGTTGCATCACATTGCTGGCCTCAGTCTTGTTGTTATATTGGTTGTTTTTGGACCCTTTAACTCTATTTTGTATACATCTGCTTTAAACAAGAGGCTAGTATCAGATCTCCTATTACTGTAAATGTACAGTATAAACCTGCTTTAAAGAAGAGGCTAGTATCATCAGTAACACATCTCCTATTACTGTCAATGTGTGACAGTAGATTCTCCAGACATGTTTGAGTGTGTTTCCTGTCACCACAGGAAGTCTGTCTCTCTCTTGCACAACAGCTCTTAAAGCGTCTTCACAGCAACTGTCTATCTCAGTCCTCAATGGCACCATTTTCCCTATACAGTGCACTACTTTTGACCAGGGCCCAGGGCCCTGTCTCAGTCCCCAATGGCACGTTTTTCCCTGTACAGATGTAGGATCTTAATTTGATCATGTTTCAGGACATTTTAAACTTGTAGTGTATTTGAGTTTTAAAAAGTCTTATGAAATTTGTAATTTCCACTTTAACATTTCCACAAATTTCCAATAATTATAAACCACATAATAATTGACATTTCCTGTTGCTGCAGGATTATTTTCCTGTTGTAGCAAACTGGCTCAAATTAAGATCTGTATAATGGAATACTTTTGACCAGGGGCCATAGGGCTCTGGTCGAAGTAGTGCACTATATAGGGAATAGAATGCAATTTTGGACTAATCATTTGTCTCAGTTAAACTAATCTGAAGTTATGGAAAAACACATGATGAGGTCATTTAGAAAAAAAACCTATGAGGCCTGTATCAGTGGTCTATCATTTATTTAAGAATAGAAGGGAAATCCCCAAAATCATGCACACACGCTCGCACATACACACACATCTCTCTCTCTCTCTCTCTCTTTCTCTCTCTCTCTCTCTCTCTCACTGTCATGACTCAAAGAAACAAGGGTTGCAGGAGCCATGCCAAACAGACTCACCAGCCACCCAACAGACACAACACAGCTCATCTCCAGCCGGCCCCACAGAAACAAACATGGCTACCTGAAGGGTGGAGAGAAACAAACATGGCTAACTGAATGGTGGAGAGAAACAAACATGGCTAACTGAATGGTGGAGAGAAACAAACATGGCTACCTGAAGGGTGGAGAGAAACAAACATGTAAACAAAAATGGCTACCTGAAGGGTGGAGGGAAATAAACATGGCTACCTGAAGGGTGGAAAGAAACAAACATGGAAACGAACATGGCCACCTGAAGGTTGGAAAGAAACAAACATGGCTACCTGAAGGGTGGAGAGAAACAAACATGAAGCAAACATGGCTACCTGAAGGGTGGAGAGAAACAAACATGGCTACATGAAGGGTGGAGGGAAACAAACATGGCTACCTGAAGGGTGGAGAGAAACAAACATGGCTACCTGAAGGGTGGAGAGAAACAAACATGGCTACCTGAAGGGTGGAGAGAAGCAAACATGGCTACCTGAAGGGTGGAAAGAAACAAACATGGCTAACTGAAGGGTGGAGAGAAACAAACATGGCTACCTGAAGGGTGGAGAGAAGCAAACATGGCTACCTGAAGGGTGGAAAGAAACAAACATGGCTACCTGAATGGTGGAGAGAAACAAACATGTAAACAATCATGGCTACCTGAAGGGTGGAGGGAAACAAACATGGCTACCTGAAGGGTGGAGAGAAACAAACATGGCTACATGAAGGGTGGAGAGAAACAAACATGGCTACATGAAGGGTGGAGAGAAACAAACATGGCTACATGAAGGGTGGAGAGAAACAAACATGTCTACCTGAAGGGTGGAGGGAAAAAAACATGGCTACCTGAAGGGTGGAGGGAAAGCAGTGATATGCTGAGTTGTTTGGGTATCAATCCTAACGCTATTCTATTAGAATGTACTGTAAACGTTATCTCTTCCTTTATTTATTTGACTATATGGACAGTGAACATACAATAGTATTATGTTGGCTGATGCATTTTTATCAAATGTTTGCTTTGTCTCCATCTGCTGGTATCGACTAGTGGACTTGATAATAAATCCCTCGAGCAATATTGGACAGACCCACATCAAGAGAGAAAGGAACCAAAATACAGGCCCGTCCTGATATCCTCACCGAATGGTTGTTTTTTTTATAACGTAATGTTTACTGGTATTTGGACGTACTGGGCCAATTAACGATAGTGTTTGTGATCTGTTTTTCAATAATGACCTAGGATTATATCATTACACGGTCATCACAGTATTATCATATTGATGCTGCGGCAGAGAGCGACGACATCCCCCCGCACGAGCCATTGATTGCTGTCCGGGGGAAGGAATTATCCAGGCAGCTGGAGGGAGAGCGGAACCCCGGCGCGCAGAACAGGAGGAATCTCTTCGATACCGCGCGCCGTCGAACATCATGTCTGCTATGAGGACATTGACCGCGGCGGGACTATTTTTGTCTTTTTGTGCCTTGGGACTCATAGCAGTCGCAATATGTACTGACAATTGGTACGAGACGGATGCGAGGAGGCACAAGGAACGTTGTAAGAATTATTCCAACAAAAGAAACGACCCTGGATTCATCTATATCTCCAACCAGAACCTCCCACTCCGTATGCTACCGAAGGAGAATAACGTGGAGAGGAAGGGGACGAGTGGGGCAGTCCTTCTGCGGGCTAAGCGGCACTTTTTGCCCCCTGCCCCGGCCATGGAGTCCCTCTGCAGTCGGCAGTACAACTCCACCATCTCCGGGCTGTGGAGGAAATGCCATCGAGAGGGATTCGACCTGGAGACAGAGGATCTCATCTTTAAAGGTCTCATAATTTGATCATATCATACAAAATATATTGTTTATATATCATGTCAGTTGCGCTAATAGTCTGTTTACAATGCGTATTTATGCTCATTTATGTGGTGAACAAAGCGAATCATCAATGCCGTGTTGTTGTTGCGCTATCCGAGGTGCTGAATGCTGATCTAGCGGTTAGCGGTCCGCCCACATCCAAGGCCTACGCAGCAACAACAACACGGCATTTCATACATCATTTGATAACACAGTGACACACCAATGTGACACCAATGTTGATGTTTGATTTATTTGTGTCATCTCAACGTTGTGTCAGTGTGTCCATGGCGTCGTATTGTACTAGAATAGGCCCTAGTTGTCTGTTTGGTATTTGTTTAGATACACCTATAGGCTACAGAGCCCTGGTAAGACTTTAGGCCAATTAAAAAACACTGAATATAAACACTGACATTGTATGTGAATATATGTGGTGAAACTATGGTTCATGCTGCTAGCCGTTTCATTTTTCTCAGGTAGGCTACATATGCAATAATATTTGTCATTTCAACATGGCGTCTCCATGTGAACCGGTGTTGTTTTTGTTCCATCTCTACAGGTCTGGTTCATCGCTGCACACCAATAAAATACTACTACTCTTCTTTAACCCTCCCCAGAAATCTGAACATCAATATAACCAAGACTATTCGTCAGGATGAATGGCATGCCCTCCGTAAGTTACCACAATAACCCTGTCAATCTCTGTCTCCATCTGGTCAACTAGAAAGGCCTGCAATGGCACCTATGGTTGGAAATACAGAGGGGTTAGGGGTGGCCGGGAAACCCCTTAACAAATCTGGGTCACACTTTATTTGGATGTTCCGGATTGTCATACGATCTGTTGATAAGGAACTGCTTGCTCAGGTTACGGTTAGGGTTCATTTTAGAATAAGGTTTAGGGTAAGGGTTAAGGTTAGGGTTAGTAGATAGTTATTTGAAATGTAACAGATAGTCTATAGAGCATCTACAGATGAACTATCCAAATAAAGTCTTACCCAAATCAGCCCCTCCCCCCCCCCTATTAGAATACATTGATTAATGTGGGCCCTCCCACAATTGTCAAAGATATTGACATCAATTACTCCCAAGAGACCTTGAGCACCCTCAACAGTCAATGTATAATTCCAATCCAGTCTAACTAACTTGGCACCACCTCAGCAAAATCAATTATTTTATACTATGTTGACGTATTGATTTCTTTATCCAATTCCTCTCTCCCTGTGTAGACCTGCAGAGAATGACAGCCAGTTTCATCGGCATGGCTGTCTCCATCATCCTGTTTGGTTGGGTGATTGGAGCTCTGGGTTGTTGTAAGCAGCATGACCTGATGCAGTACGTAGCTGGACTCCTTTTTCTCATGGGAGGTGAGTTTTGAGAGAGCCGTTTTACCGGAAACACAGTATGCAGCAAACACAGTATGCAGTGCATAGCTGGACTGCTCTTCCTCGTGGGATGTGAATGAGAAATGCTGTGCACAGAATACATAGCAAAACCATAATGCACCACTGGGGGGCGGTACAGTGTTTATTATGGAGAGTGAGGCGTCGTCCTACTGGGCAGACACATTCTGAATTCTAAATCTATCTCTAGTCTAGCCCCTATACTCACATACACCGGATAGGTGCAGTGAAAAGTGTTGTTTTACAGGGTCAGAAATGGTAGTACAGAACCACTGGAGCAAATTGAGGTTAATGCACAAATTAATGTTGTTACTCCTATGAACAGAGAAAGTGAAATATTAATATTAAAATAGATCCAGGCTGCTGAATTGAATTGAATTGAATTGAATTGAATTAATAACAACACAAGCCAGTCGCTACACTGTCCTACTCATTCATTACTGCTGCAGTGCTTCTTGTAGCTCTGGGTGGAAACAGGAAGAACACGCATTTGTTGAATACAAAGTGTTGACAGTAAGAACTTCAACATGAACTCACTCATACAAACAGCAGCTCTTTGCTGTATTCGTTGACAGTCTCTCTCTAGTCATGGTTTTATACGTGTTGAAATCTCACAGTATCAACTTTGCTGTAGCTTTCTTTTATGCCTGTAACGTTACTGCAGACATGGTAATCTGAGCCATCCGATTGGCCAGTGGAAGGCCTATAGTGCATTTGATTTTTCTCTCCGGGTTCGTGGGGAAGAAAGAGTTTATACCTTTAGGCACATGAAATGGTTCAAAATGGCAACAGTTTGCCTACGCGGTACGCAGGGCAGCTAAATCGGGTGAACCGACCGCCAACAGCCCGAGACGAGTACAATAAATAGGAATACAAGGCTTTATCATTGGGTTTTTAACAGAAATGTTGGGTGATCGACTAGGAATGCCTTGGAGATCGACCAGTTGACCGTGATCGACCTGTTGATGACCACTGGTCTAGGCTACCTGCCCTGCACCCTGATTGGCTGGGTGGGAATGCAACCATAGTGCTTCCACCTATCAAATCCTCTCACATCTGCAAGAGTGGATAGGGACTAGGGAGTAGGGAGTAGGGACTAGGGTTCGATTTGGAATTCAGAAATAATTCTAATACCGTCGACAAATGCATGAAACGGTCTCTTTCTCTCCCTCTCTCCCTCTCTCCCTCTCTCTCTCTCTCTCACTCTCTCTCTCGCCTCGCTCTCTCGCCTCTCTCTCCCCCCTCCCCCTGTCCCATCAGGAACCTGCTGTATCATCTCTCTGTGTACATGTGTATCAGGGATCAACTTTGAACTGTCCCGTTATCCTCGCTACATGTATGGGATCCCAGAAGACATCAGTCATGGATACGGTTGGTCCATGTTCTGCGCATGGGGTGGCCTAGGTCTCACCCTATTGGCCGGCTTCCTGTGCACTCTGGCTCCTTCCCTCTACCCCCCCGTCCCTCACACTATGGTAGAGAGGCCGCAACGCAAGCCCCGACATGAGAACGGCTGTGTGTGACACCATGGAAATAAAGTACTATTTGAGTTGAACACAGGAGTGTGTAATGTTTCCCTCCTAAGTTCTGATTGGACGGGGGACGTTACCCAGGGACTACCAACTAAGATCTGTCAAACACACAGCACTGACTGCACAAAGACAGAATCAGACAAAAAGATATTGGCTCTGGATCTCCAGCTTGAGGAGAATATGTCGAGGTCGGATGAGGGGAATATGTCGAGGTCGGATGAGGGGAATATGTCGCGGTCGGATGAGGAGAATATGTTGGGGTCGGACGAGGGGAATTCAGTTCTTCTTTTCTTCGGTCCTCTTCCTCCTTAACCCAAAATGTCAACAGAATTATCTTTTTGTCCAATAATGAATTGTTCAGTGTTATTGCTTGCTATTAAAAGAGGAGAGAAGTTATACTCCGAAATATCTTCCTGTACCTTTGACCTTTGATGCTGGTTCTAAAAAATAAAATAACACAGAAGAACAATAATAGCACAAACTGTAAGGGACGAATGATAACTTCTACTTAAGTCCATTGTTCACTTACTCTCCCATTGACATCAATGCATGGCCAAGTGAACATTCAACCTAAGTGCAAGTTAGGATATACCCCTAGCTACAGCACCAGTCAAAAGTTTGGACACACCTTTCTTTATTTTGACTATTTTCTACATTGTAGAATAATAGTGAAGACGTCAAAACTATGAAATAACACATATGGAATTATGTAGTAATCAAAACAGTGTTAAACAAATTAACATCTATTTTAGATTTTAGATTCTTCTAAATAGCCACCCTTTGCCTTGATGACAACTTTGCAAACTCTTGGCATTCTCTCAACCAGCTTCATGAGGTAGTCACCTGGAATGCTTTTCCAACAGTCTTGAAGGAGTTCCCACATACAGTTGAAGTTTACATACACCTTAGCCAAATACATTTAAACTCAGTTTTTCACAATTCCTGACATTTAATCCTAGTAAAAAGTCCCTGTCAGTTAGGATCACCACTTTATTTTAAGAATGTGAAATGTCAGAATAATAGTAGAGAGAATGATTTATTTCAGCTTTTATTTCTTTCATCACATTCCCAGTGGGTCAAAAGTTTACATACACTCAATTAGTATTTGGTAGCATTGCCTTTAAATTGTTTACTTGGGTCAAACGTTTTGGGTAGTCTTCCAGAAGCTTCCCCTAAATTCACCCAACTTCCAATAAGTTGGGTGAATTTTGGCCCATTCCTCCTGACAAAACTGGTGTAACTGAGTCAGGTTTGTAGGCCTCCTTGCTCACACACGCTTTTTCAGTTCTGCCCACAAATCTTCTATAGGATTGAGGTCAGGGCTTTGTGATGGCCTCTCCAATACCTTGACTTTGTTGTCCTTAAGCCATTTTGCCACAACTTTGGAAGTATGCTTGGGGTCATTGTCCATTTGGAAGACCCATTTGCGACCAAGCTTTAACTTCCTGACTGATGTCTTGAGATGTTGCTTCAATATATCCACTTAATTTTCCTTCCTCATGATGCCATCTATTTTGTGAAGTGCACCCACACAACATGATGCTGCCACCCCCGTGCTTCACGGTTGGGATGGTGTTCTTCAGCTTACAAGCCTCCCCCTTTTTCCTCCAAACATAACGATGGTCATTATGGTCATCTATTTTTGTTTCATCAGACCAGAGGACAATTCTCCAAAAAGTATGATCTTTGTCCCCATGTGCAGTTGCAAACCGTAGTCTGGCTTTTTTATGGCAGTTTTGGAGCAGTGGCTTCTTCCTTGCTGAGCGGCCTTTCAGGTTATGTCGATATAGGACTCGTTTTACTGTGGATATAGATACTTTTGTACCTGTTTCCTCCAGCATCTTCACAAGGTCCTTTGCTGTTGTTCTTGGATTGATTTGCACTTTTCGGCCCAAAGTACGTTCATCTCTAGGAGACAGAACGTGTCTCCTTCCTGAGCGGTATGACGTCCCATGGTCCCATGGTGTTTATACTTGCGTACTATTGTTTGTACAGATGAACATGGTACTTTCAGGCGTTTGGAAATTGCTCCCAAGGAGGTCTTGGCTGATTTCTATTGATTTTCCCATGATGTCGAGCAAAGAGGCACTGAGTTTGAAGGTAGGCCTTGAAATACATCCACAGATACACCTCCAACTGACTCAAATGATGTCAATTAGCCTATCAGAAGCCATTACATATTTTCTAAGCTGTTTAAAGGCACAGTCAACTTAATGTATGTAAACTTCTGACCCACTGGAATTGTGATATAGTGAATTATAAGTGAAATAATCTGTCTGTAAACAATTGTTGGAATAATTACTTGTGTCATGCACAAAGCAGATGTCCTAACAGACATGCCAAAACTATAGTTTGTTAACCTGAAATTTGTGGAGTGGTTGAAAAATGAGTTTTAATGACAACTGTATGCTGAGCACTTGTTGGCTGCTTTTCTTTCACTCTGCGGTCAAACTCATCCCAAACCATCTCAATTGGGTTGAGGTCAAGGGATTTTGGAGGCCAGGTCATCTGATGCAACACTCCATCACTCTCCTTCTTGGTCAAATAGCCCTTACACAGCCTGGAGGTGTGTTTTGGGTCATTGCCCTGTTGAAAAACAAATTATAGTCCCACTAAGCGCAAACCAGATGGGATGGCGTATCGCTGCAGAATGCTGTGGTAGCCATGCTGGTTAAGTGTGCCTTGAATTCTAAAAAAAATCACAGTGTCACCAGCAAAACACCCCCACAATATTACACCTCCTCCATGCCCACACCATTACACCTCCATGCTTCACGGTGGGAATCACACACGGCGGTTGGAACCAAAAATATCATATTTGGACTCATCAGACCAAAGGACAGATTTCCACTGCTCTAATGTCCATTGCTCGTGTTTCTTGGCCCAAGCAAGTCTCTTCTTCTTATTGGTGTCCTTTAGTAGTGGTTTCTCTGCAGCAATTCAACCATGAAGGCCTGATTCACACAGTCTATGTGTTATTTCAAAGTTTTGATGTCTTCACTATTATTCTACAATGTAGAAAATAGTAAAAATTAAGAAAAACCCTGGAATGAGTAGGTGTGTCCAAACCTTTGACTGGTATTGTAAGTTATAATAAATGAAAATAATCTGGAGGTGTATTCTCACAAAGGGCAATTGTGTAGTAGTTTTAATGTATGTACCCATTGAAAAATAATATATAAATGTCGATTTAGAAAATGTATGTATGCAGGTTTGCTTCTGTGTGTATTCAAAAAAAAAAACATGAGCATTAAGATACAATATTGTATTTGATGGGAAATGTTTTGATGTTCTTGAAGTTTACTGATCATGATAGCACCATTAAGATATTTTTGAAAAATTAAATGATGATACAAACCGTTGCTCTTGTAGTTGTGAATGTAGGCCACTATTACACAATAAATGACAGAATCCCAGATTCTGAACCTCTGTGAGAGGAGTCAGTGATACTGGCTGAGGCAGATCTATGCATCGTAATGGTCAGCGTTAATGTATACCTCACATGAACGGAGGAAACAAGAAGGAGAGGGAGGGGGGGGGGGGGGGGAAGTTGGCCAGTTTTATGACTTAACAACCGGTCGTAAATACCATGCAGACTTTCTCCTCCTTGCCAAAAGTGGATAATGAAACAATATTTCTAACAAAGAATGTGGGAAATGGTTGGTGGGGACTTAAAGAACAATCATGTCAAATAACTATTTTGTGATGTCATTAAAGACGGTAGAACAACATAACTGTATCTCTGAAAGTGTACACTTCCCAGTTATCAGGTTTGCATCTAATTGTTGTATAAAACAAATTATTAAGTATAATTATAATTTTGTGAAGATAACAATGTGGCTTTAGTATTCTAAATTAGATGATTGTTTTCCATAGTAATTTATACTCAGTCAGTGGCCACGCCCAGGTGGTTGAAAATGGTTAATCTCTACAAGACCAGACAGCGTGGAGCGGTGGCTACACAGCTGGAAATGGTTAAACTCTGAATCTATTGATCACTACAGAAGAAGAAGTAACTAGACCAGGGGTTCTTTTTCAGCCTGTGAACCAAATGAGAAATTCTGTGTTTTCCTGGAGCCCAAACTTATGAAAACATGCAACTATACGTAAATACTGGTACATTTAATTGCCCTTATGCCTAAAACAAATGCAATATAGACAAAAACAAATAACAATGAAATTAAAAACCCATATAAATAGCAATTCATGTTTATTTTTCCCCATTAAAAACAATCTTACATATCTGTCTAGGTTGGAACTGTTGCCGTTAAAATACAATAAATAAACCCTCACATTAATGATATTCACGTCACAACATATACAAATTGAAAAATAATCAACTGATATAACATTATTCTCATGTCCACTGACAGAGAATATACACTTTTGTACTCTGATTACTACAGATTTCCTGGACTACAGGAAAAGGAGGACCGAGCACACCCCCATTCTCATCGACAGGGCTGTAGTGGAGCAGGTTGAGAGCTTCCTTGGTGTCCTCATCCCCAACAAACTATCATGGTCCAAACACACCAAGACAGTCGTGAAGAGGGCACGACAAAGCCTATTCCCCCTCAGGAGACTGAAAAGATTTGGCATGGGTCCTCAGATCCTCAAAAAGTTCTACAGCTGCACCATCGAGAGCATCCTGACCGGTTGCATCACTGCCTGGTATTGCAACTGCTTGGCCTCTGACCGCAAGGCACTACAGAGGGTAGTGCGTACGGCCCAGCACATCACTGGGGCCAAGCTTCCTGCCATCCAGGACCTCTATACCAGGCGGTGTCAGAGGACGGCCCTAAACATTTTCAAAGACTCCAGCCACCCAAGTCATAGACTGTTCTCTCTGCTACCGCATGGCAAGCGGTTCCGGAGCGCCAAGTCTAGGTCCATAAGGCTTCTTAACAGCTTCTACCCCCAAGCCATAAGACTCCTGAACAGCTATTTAAATGGCTACCCGGACTATTTGCACGCTGCTGCTACTCTCTGTTAATTATCTATGCATAGTCACTTTAACTCTACCTACAGTTGAAGTCGGAAGTTTACATACACCTTAGCCAAATACATTTAAACTCAGTTTTTCACAATTCCTGACATTTAATCCTAGTAAAAATTAACTTAGGTCAAACGTTTTGGGTAGCCTTCCACAAGCTTTTTCAGTTCTGCCCAAAAAGGAGGTCAGGGCTTTGTGATGGCCACTCCAATACCTTGACGTTGTTGTCCTTAAGCCATTTTGCCACAACTTTGGAAGTATGCTTGGGGTCATTGTCCATTTGGAAGACCCATTTGCGACCAAGCTTTAACTTCCTAACTGATGTCTTGAGATGTTGCTTCAATATATCCACATAATGTTCCTTCCTCATGATGCCATCTATTTTGTGAAGTGCACCAGTCCCTCCTGTAGCAAAGCACCCCCACAACATGATGCTGCCACCCCCGTGCTTCACGGTTGGGATGGTGTTCTTCAGCTTACAAGCCTCCCCCTTTTTCCTCCAAACATAACAATGGTCATTATGGCCAAACAGTTCTATTTTTGTTTCATCAGACCAGAGGACATTTCTCCAAAAAGTACGCTCTTTGTCCCCATGTGCAGTTGCAAACCGTAGTCTGGCTTTTTTATGCCGGTTTTGGAGCAGTGGCTTCTTCCTTGCTGAGCGGCCTTTCAGGTTATGTCGATATAGGACTCGTTTTACTGCGGATATAGTCAGGTACCTATCAAATTCGCACCCAAGGTAGCCGACGGATGTTTTTGGTAACCTCTGAGTTCATTTGCCTCTGAGTTCTTTTGCATTGGAGTATATTTGCATTGGATCAGATGATTAGAAACCATTGCACAGGTCAGATCTGGTCATACTAAAACAAATCATGGAACAGATAAAGTGATTATTCTATAACCTGCCCAGAGGACCACATGAAGGAAAACAGACAAAGTGATTATTATATAACCTGCCCAGAGGACCACATGAAGGAAAACAGACAAAGTGATTATTATATAACCTGCCCAGAGGACCACATGAAGGAAAACAGACAAAGTGATTATTATATAACCTGCCCAGAGGACCATATGAAGGAAAACAGACAAAGTGATTGACCTCAGGTTGACCTCAGGTTGACCTCAGGTTGACCTCAGGTTGACCTGGGTTGACCTCAGGTTGACCTCAGGTTGACCTGGGTTGACCTCAGGTTGACCTCAGGTTGACCTCAGGTTGACCTGGGTTGACCTCAGGTTGACCTCAGGTTGACCTGGGTTGACCTCAGGTTGACCTCAGGTTGACCTGGGTTTGGTAGTCTTTTTTTAATGTGTGATTTTCTTTGGTAAAACATAAATAAATACTGGGATTGACACATACAAAGCAACAGCTACAATTACTTCACACTGGAAGAAGTTAAAAGAAGTTACATCTAACCTTAAGAAGAATAAGTATCTGCTGTAGACTAGAAGAATATCATAGAACTTTCTCTGCTGTGAGGTGGTTTCCATCCTGGTACACGTGGAAGTAGACTAGCCCGCTGACTAACCATGCTTAGCCTCTGCTTCATGGCAGATACTGCTGATGAATGTTGTACAGATACTGTATGTAATATGGCTATTCAGCAGACATCCAAGCTACAGAACTCTGATCTGATGGTTCTTATATACTGTACATCTGAATATTTCAATGATTCAAATGTTTTTAAAGGTTTGGCAGAAGCATGCGTATCGTGTTAAGCAGACCAGCTGACCAAAGAGGGGCTAAAGGTTTTGTAGGCCATCAGTTGGGACTGAACCAGCTGATATTAATTTGCACTGACAGGGGGCTGGATTGCTTTTTAATTACTGATAGTTTTCAGCTGTTGTCTTGGCTTTCCATGCCTTTTTGCACCTCCCTTTCTTCATGTGTTCAATACTTTTTCCCTGTGTCATTTCACATTATTACACATAACTTAATTTCTGAACTTATTTGTTTTGGTTTCTTTGTATGTATGGATTATTTGGGTTGTTACCAACATCTGGTGAAAATTTCATGTCAATAGCACCTTTGGAAATATATTTACTGAGAAAAATGGTGATGTGTTCAATACTTATTTCACCCGCTGTATGTATGGTTCAATGCAGCCAATGTTACATTTCCATTGCATTATTTAACTAGGAAAGTCAGTTAAGAACAAATTCTTATTTACAATGACGGCCTACACCGGCCAAACTCGGATGAAGATGGGCCAATTGTGTTCTGCCCTGTGAGACTCCCAATCATGGCCGGTTGTGATACAGCCTGGATGATATTCAGATATATGCTTTATTGCATCATAATTGCTATGTTACTGTGTTACTGTGTGTTACAATGTTACTGTGTTAATGTGTTACTGTGTTACTGTGTGTTACTATGTTACTGTGTTAATGTGTTATTGTGTTACTGTGTGTTACTATGTTACTGTGTTACTATGTTACTGTGTAACTGTGTGTTACTGTGTTACTGTGTGTTACTATGTTACAGTGTTACTGTGTTACTGTGTGTTACTATGTTACAGTGTTACTGTGTTACTGTGTGACTGTGTGTTACTGTGTTACTGTGTGTTACTATGTGTTACTATGTTACTGTGTGTTACTATGTTACTGTGTGTTACTTTGTTACAGTGTTACTGTGTGTTACTGTGTTACTGTGTGTTACTATGTTACAGTGTTACTGTGTTACTGTGTGTTACTGTGTTACTGTGTGTTACTATGTTACTATGTTACTGTGTTACTGTGTGTTACTATGTTACTATGTTACTGTGTTACTGTGTGTTACTGTGTTACTGTGTGTTACTGTGTTACTGTGTGTTACTATGTTACTATGTTACTGTGTTACTGTGTGTTACTATGTTACTCTGTGTTACTGTGTGTTACTGTGTGTTACTATGTTACTGTGTGTTACTATGTTACTGTGTTACTGTGTGTTACTGTGTTACTGTGTGTTACTATGTTACTGTGTGTTACTATGTGTTACTATGTTACTGTGTGTTACTATGTTACTGTGTGTTACTATGTTACTGTGTGTTACTGTGTTACTGTGTGTTACTATGTTACTGTGTTACTGTGTGTTACTGTGTGTTACTATGTTACTGTGTACTGTGTTACTGTGTGTTACTGTGTGTTACTATGTTACTGTGTGTTACTGTGTGTTACTATGTTACTGTGTGTTACTATGTTACTGTGTTACTGTTTGTTACTGTGTGTTACTATGTTACTGTGTGTTACTATGTTACTGTGTTACTGTGTGTTACTGTGTGTTACTGTGTGTTACTGTGTGTTACTATGTTACTGTGTGTTACTATGTTACTGTGTGTTACTATGTTACTGTGTGTTACTATGTTACTGTGTTACTATGTTACTGTGTTACTGTGTGTTACTGTGTTACTGTGTTACTGTGTTACTGTGTTACTGTGTGTTACTGTGTGTTACTATGTTACTGTGTGTTACTATGTTACTGTGTGTTACTATGTTACTGTGTTACTGTGTGTTACTATGTTACTGTGTGTTACTATGTTACTGTGTTACTGTGTGTTACTATGTTACTGTGTGTTACTGTATGTTATGTTCTTCTCAATATACATCAACAACATAGCTCAGGCAGTAGGAAGCTCTCTCATCCATTTATATGCAGATGATAGTCTTATACTCACCTGGCCCCTCCTCGGATTTTGTGTTAAATGCTCTACAACAAAGCTTTCTTAGTGTCCAACAAGCTTTCTCTACCCTTAACCTTGTTCTGAACACCTCCAAAACAAAGGTAATGTGGTTTGGTAAGAAGAATGCCCCTCTCCCCACAGGTGTGATTACTACCTCTGAGGGTTTAGAGCTTGAGGTAGTCACCTCATACAAGTACTTGGGAGTATGGCTGGACGGTACACTGTCCTTCTCTCAGCACATATCAAAGCTGCAGGCTAAAGTTAAATCTAGACTTGGTTTCCTCTATCGTAATCGCTCCTCTTTCACCCCAGCTGCCAAACTAACCCTGATTCAGATGACCATCCTACCCATGCTAGATTACAGAGACATAATTTATAGATCGGCAGGTAAGGGTGTTCTTGAGCGGCTAGATGTTCTTTACCATTCAGCCATCAGATTTGCCACCAATGCTCCTTATAGGACACATCACTGCACTCTATACTCCTCTGTAAACTGGTCATCTCTGTATACCCGTCGCAAGATCCACTTGATGCTTATTTATAAAACCCTCTTAGGCCTCACTCCCCCCTATCTGAGATATCTACTGCAGCCCTCATCCTCCACATACATCTTTTCAGTTCGCTGCAGCTAGCAACTGGAACGAGCTGCAACATTCAAACTGGACAGTTTTATCTCAATCTGTTCGTTCAAAGACTCAATCATGGACACTCTTACTGACAGTTGTGGCTGCTTTGCGTGATGTATTGTCATCTCTACCTTCTTGCCCTTTGTGCTGTTGTCTGTGCCCAATAATGTTTGTACCCTGTTTTGTGTTGCTACCATGTTGTGTTGCTACCATGTTGTTGTCATGTTACGTTGCTACCATGCTGTGTTGTCATGTGTTGCTGCCTTGCTGTGTCGTTGTCTTAGGTCTCTCTTTATGTAGTGTTGTTTTGTCTCTCTTGTTTTGATGTGTGTTTGGTCCTATATTTATATTTTATTAATTTGTATTTTTAATCCCAGCCCCCGTCCCCGCCGTTATTGTAAATAAGAATTTGTTCTTAACTTTTTTTGCCTAGTTAAATAAAGGTTAAATAAAAATAAATAAATACATAAATAAAAAGTGACTACATGATAAAAGCAGTGACTCCTGTCTCCTACTCACCACCGGTCTAGTTCACTCTGTAAAACAGAAAGGAATGAAGAGTGCCACAGAGCAGATTGTTTTTCATTTGTCTTCCAAGCACCTCGAGTGCAAAATTAGGTGTGTGAATATGAAATAACATACAATAACGTTCTGAGAAGCAGTTGATTTAAAAGATCCATGATTTATTACAGAAAAAGGGTGATATCCAAATGTGATTATGTTACATCATATGATCATTCTTTTTACATATTTGGGTATGCTTTTCCATAGGGATGAAGTGATAACAGTGTTCAATATTGACATACCTCATGTTAGAAAAACGGATGACATTGGATAGATAGTAAATCTATGGTCTACTGTGCTTCCTCATTAAACACCTTTAGGGGACGTTTCAGGGACATATGGAGAATCTCCATTGATCTTGCATTTTAGTCCAGGACTAGGCTTAATCTGTGTCTGGGAAACCGTCCCCTAAAGTTGCTAAAAATATTTTTTGTTGTGTGCTGCGACAACAAAAATCATCCTAATTTCCATGTGACCCACCAGATGTATTTATATATTTTTATTAATCCTTTTTAACCATAATATAAACAAAACAATATTTTCACCCATATTCCAGATTCCAATCTTAGGGCTCTATTCAATCTGCATTGCAGAAATTCAGCTTTACAGCGTGATTGAAATGTATTAAAGGCAATGTTCCCACTCACAGTTAACGCTCCTTGTGTCCACTCAATCAGAAATTACCTTTACATTTCTATCACGCGGAATCTGTAATGCTTCAGATTTACAGATTGAATAGAGCCCCAGATCTGCTTCAGGTTGTTTCGGAGGTGTCTGAGGCCTTGTTTACATTATTTCCATATTGCCAACACTTTCTCGTTCTGACCTTTTAACGTGAGTGGGACGGGTGTGGCTTCGTGACAACGATCAAGAGCAGCTGATTTGAAAGCTCCATGAAGTTACACACCTCCGACTCCTCCAAAACATCAGCTATGCGGGTGTCGGCTATTGCCCGTTAACACTTGATCTGATTGAATCTAGGCCTTAAGCGTCAACCAAGAAAGGTTTCGCTGTGTCCGTCCCAGAAACACTACTAAGCATTATGATGACATATAAAAACACAATGCAACAAAATGCTCTTCTTCACAAAATGTCTTGTGAAGAAATATCAGCCTTGTACATCAATCAAGGTATTCTACAATCAATCAACAAACCATTATCTTGACTGAAAAACATCACGTATGATCAATCTTTGTTGTTGTTGGACATACTGTAGAGACATGTTTTTTTTCCAAGACACTATCATTGACTTATTGATTTAACACAGGTAAGCTCTGGTTAAAGCAGCCTCAACACTAAAAAACACTAATAATAAAT
Organism: Thymallus thymallus; assembly: GCA_023634145.1. Classification (NCBI taxonomy): domain Eukaryota; kingdom Metazoa; phylum Chordata; class Actinopteri; order Salmoniformes; family Salmonidae; genus Thymallus; species Thymallus thymallus. The sequence goes on from CM042392.1 coordinate 34,040,578, forward strand.
ATCTCCTTTGGACACTGTTCAATATGGATGCTGTAGTAATGGTTACGACATGCATAGATTTCAAATGACCAATCACATTGAAAGGAAGGGGTTTTCAGTCCAAATCACATCGAAGGAAAGATGTTTTCTGACCAATCACATCAAAGGGAAAATGTTTTCTGACCAATCACATCGAAGGGAAAATGTTTTCTGACCAATCACATCTAAGATAAGATGTTTTCTGAGCTTGAACATTCCTCAGACAATCAATCCAAAAACAAAACAATCTTCAAAAGAATGATCAAAGGTATATATGTATGACAAGTGTAAGGATCTATGTTCAGAGAGGTCTCTGGAAACCTTTATGGTGTTCAGTCTGGATAACTCTATGTGGAGTTTGTGGTTGCTCCCCAATTAGAGGCAGCAGTGCGGCATTGTCTCTAATTGGGGAACCTATTTATGTTAAGTGGTTTTCCACCTGGGTGTGGGTCTTTGTGAGTGTTCTTTTTTTTTTTTTTTCACACAAGTTCATGTGCTCGCCTTTTGTTGCTATTAAAAGGTGTTACTTCTCACTACTGCTCAGTGCCTCGGGTCCTCCATATGCAACGTGACAACAAGACTGTGTCTTTAATTTACAGAGCCTTCAGAAAGTATTCACACCCCTTGACTTATTGCACATTTTGTTGTGTTACAGCCTGAATTCAAAATGGATTACATAGATTTATTTTCTCACACAATACCCCCATAATGAAATGTTTTTAGACATTTTTGCAAATGTATTGAAAATGAAATACAGAAATATATAGATTTACATAAGTATTTACATCCCTGAGTCAACATTCACTGTCTTCTTGGTAAACAACTCCAGTGTATATTTGGCCTTGTGTTTTAGGTTATTGTCCTGCTGAAAGGTGAATCATCTCCCAGACTGAACCAGGTTCTCCTTTAGGATTTTGCCTGTGCTTAGCTCTATTCCATTTATGTTTATACTAAAAACCTCCCTAGTCCTTGCCGATGACAAGCATACCCATAACATGATGCAGCCACCACCATGCTTAAAATATGTAGAGTGGTACTTAGTGATGTGTTGTGTTGACTTTGCGCCAAACATAACACTTTGTATTCAGGACATAAAGTTAATTTATCTGCCACATTTTTTACAGTTTTACTTGAGTGCCTTGTTGCAAACAGGAAGCATGTTTTAGCGCTGAGGGGAAATGTCTAGTACGCAGCGAATGGAATGGCATCAAACACATTGAAACCATGTGTCTGATGTATTTGGTACCGTTCCACTGATTCCGCTCCAGCCATTACCACGAGCCCGTCCTCCCAATTAAGGTGCCACCAACCTCCTGTGAACAGGATGTTTTGTAATATTTTTATTCCGTACAGGCTTCCTTCTTTTCACTCTGTCACACCTGTGTTTTGAAATTCACTGCTCGGCCGAGGGACCTTAGAGATAATTGTATGTGTGGGGTAGTTGTTCAAAAATCATGTTAAACACTATTATTGCACACAGAGTGAGTCAATGTAACTTATGTTACTTGTTAAGCAAATTATTACTCATGAACTTATTTAGGCTTGCCATAACAAAAGGGTTGAATACTTATTGACTCAAGACATTTTAGCTTTTCATTTTTAATTAATTAGGGAAAAAAAAATCTAAAAACAATATCACTTTGCCATTATGGGGTGTTGTGTGTAGGCCAGTGATACACAATCTAAATGTAATAGACGTTTAATTCAAGCTGTAACACAATGAAATGTGGAAAAAGTCAAAGGGTGTGAATACTTTCTGAAGGCGCTGTATATGAGGAAACAAATTAATATTTAGCAAATAATGTTTTTAACTGATTTGTTCATTTTGGACATTTTATTCTAACAATAGCAACAGTGATATGTATAAAAAAAGAAATACAATATTATTGGCTATACATGGATGTACTGACTGTAAGTGGTTATTTTCTGATGGTTATAATAATATCAACTCTGATTCTCCATGTGTTCATGTGATCAGTGTTCAGCTTTATTACTTTAATTGAAGGTGTTTAAGCGTCTGAGTTATGAGTGTTGGTGCATCATAGTCATGCAAATACATGAGTGCAAAAATATATATTTTTAAAAAGCAGATGAATGCCTATTGATAGCAGCTAAGAAAATATGATAAGTTAAATCACCTGCCAAACATTGAGAGGACATCTGAGGAAAATATTTTTTTTTACATTCATAGAAATATGATTACTAGAACGGGAAAAAGCCCATCAGAACAGGGGAGAATGAAAGGGAATGTCTGTTCTAGTAATTATATTTCTATGGTTACATTGCCTTGATTGCAGGTACAGATAGGTGAACGTCATGCTGGTCGAATGCATTCAAAATCGCTACAAAAAATATTACACACAATCATAAATAATAATAATAATACATTTGAAAAGTATATACAAGTAAACTGGAAAACAACAAAACATTTATAGAAAGTAAACAGTATATACAATACATAGAAAAGTACATTGGAAAATTATAACAGTTGAACATGAAATAATTTACAATAAAAGTAAAAGTTAAATAATTTACAATAAAAGTTAAAGTTGAATGATTTACAATAAAAGTAAAAGTTAAATAATTTACAATAAAAGTTAAAGTTGAATGATTTACAAAAGTTAAAGTTTAATAAAAGTAAAACAAGTAGAGTTGCAACATTCTGGTAACTTTCCCCAAATCCCCAGGAATCCCGTTTGGAACGGTTCCAGGAATCCCGTTTGGAACGGTTCCAGGAATCCCGTTTGGAACGGTTCCAGGAATCCCGTTTGGAACGGTTCCAGGAATGTCCCCTAAAAACAAGTGAAGTATTTGTCCCGATCACGCCTGGCTAGCTGTCACTCTGATCACATTCACACTACTGCTACTTTATCCCTTAAAGCCACCGTATGCACAAATAAAGGAGTGTGTCTTTAAAACGATTGATGACTTGTGTGACCTCCTAACTAATAATCCAGTAGTTCCAGTGTGGTTGGTCTCTGGGCCTTCAGGACTGTACGTGTGGTTGGTCTCTAAGTTCTACTGTTGTTCATAATGAAATAGGGCTAGGTCAACTCTAAACTACCAAACCAAACTAATCTAAATCCCATCTCCAAAGTGCCGAAGCCAAAGTGTTGGTCAGTTGGTAGAGTGGATGTGTTGGTCAGTTGGTAGAGTGGATGTGTTGGTCAGTTGGTAGAGTGGATGTGTTGGTCAGTTGGTAGAGTGGATGTGTTGGTCAGTTGGTAGAGTGGATGTGTTGGTCAGTTGGTAGAGTGGATGTGTTGGTCAGTTGGTAGAGTGGATGTGTTGGTCAGTTGGTAGAGTGGATGTGTTGGATGTGTTGGTCAGTTGGTAGAGTAGATGTGTTGGTCAGTTGGTAGAGTGGATGTGTTGGTCAGTTGGTAGAGTGGATGTGTTGGTCAGTTGGTAGAGTGGATGTGTTGGTCAGTTGGTAAAGTGGATGTGTTGGTCAGTTGGTAGAGTGGATGTGTTGGTCAGTTGGTAGAGTGGATGTGTTGGTCAGTTGGTAGAGTGGATGTGTTGGTCAGTTGGTAAAGTGGATGTGTTGGTCAGTTGGTAGAGTGGATGTGTTGGTCAGTTGGTAAAGTGGATGTGTTGGTCAGTTGGTAGAGTGGATGTGTTGGTCAGTTGGTAGAGTGGATGTGTTGGTCAGTTGGTAGAGTGGATGTGTTGGTCAGTTGGTAGAGTGGATGTTTTGGTCAGTTGGTAGAGTGGATGTGTTGGTCAGTTGGTAGAGTGGATGTGTTGGTCAGTTGGTAGAGTGGATGTGTTGGTCAGTTGGTAGAGTGGATGTGTTGGTCAGTTGGTAAAGTGGATGTGTTGGTCAGTTGGTAGAGTGGATGTGTTGGTCAGTTGGTAGAGTGGATGTGTTGGTCAGTTGGTAGAGTGGATGTGTTGGTCAGTTGGTAGAGTGGATGTGTTGGTCAGTTGGTAAAGTGGATGTGTTGGTCAGTTGGTAGAGTGGATGTGTTGGTCAGTTGGTAGAGTGGATGTGTTGGTCAGTTGGTAGAGTGGATGTGTTGGTCAGTTGGTAGAGTGGATGTGTTGGTCAGTTGGTAGAGCTTGCAATGTCAGAATGGCATATTATATTATTATATTATCTTAGCCAACTGGTAAGAATAATGAGAATGTTATGATCCAACTGTATTTAACATTTGAGCTCAATTAAATCATTAAAAACGAATTATACTTGGAGTGCTGTTGATGTATTTGGCATGACAGTATGAAATTGGAAGTATAGTGCCTGGATGTTCCTCTCTAATACCCAGAACATCCAAGCCACAGGTATGTCTAATCTGACCCAGTTTCATGTGTCCCAAATGGCACCCTGTTCAAAAGTAGTGCACTAAAAAGGGTGCCATTTGGGACACATGATCAGCCATATTCTGAGCGCCTCCAGTAGCCAATGAGAAACCAATTCTGTAAATGGAAGAACAGATTTGCCAGCGCACTCACTGCCCTCCACTGCCTATACAGTATAGTTCACTACAAGACTCATGTTGCTGTTGGGTTGGTTCTCTACTTTGCAGCACTATCAACAGAGGAAAATAAATCCTGGAATTTAGCAGTGATGTTTTCATATTTTTCCCATCACAACATTCCTCCAAATAAAATCCTTGGGGGACAGACAGTTCAGAGTTTGTTGTTGTAAATCAAACTGTAGCAAAAATTTCGAGAAAGCTTTTCTTGCACGTACAGTAAAGCATTTGCAGCACCAACAGGCACGCGTGATGTTTGTGACACATTTTGTGGTTGGTTAAAACTGTAGTAGTATCCACACACCATATTCACATGTTAGCATCCACAACTCAAGACACAGTCAAGCTCAGCAGCATTATAAATAATGTCTAACATTTAGCTCACACAGAATAGAAACGTACTGTACAGTAAACCAGGCATCAAGACAGGGATGCTGTCTATCCAAGAAATACAAAACCAAATTAATCATGCATTTTACATGATTTAAATACAGTTGAAGTCGGAAGTTTACATACACCTTAGACAAATACATTTAAACTCGGTTTTTCACATTTCCTGACATTTAATCCTAGTAAAAAGTCCCTGTCTTAGGTCAGTTAGGATCACCACTTTATTTTAAGAATGTGAAATGTCAGAATAATAGTAGAGAGAATGATTTATTTCAGCTTTTATTTCTTTCATCACATTCCCAGTGGGTCAGAAGTTTACATACAACCAATTAGTATTTGGTAGCATTGCCTTTAAATTGTTTAACTTGGGTCAAACGTTTCGGGTAGCCTTCCACAAGCTTCCCACAATAAGTTGGGTGAATTTTGGCCCATTCCTCCTGACAGAACTGGTGTAACTGAGTCAGGTTTGTAGGCCTCCTTGCTCGCACACACTTTTTCACACTATGTCGATATAGGACTCGTTTTACTGTGGATATAGATACTTTTGTACCTGTTTCCTCCAGCATCTCCACAAGGTCCTTTGCTGTTGTTCTGGGATTGATTTGCACTTTTCGCACCAAAGTACGTTAATCTCTAAGAGACAGCACCTCCTTCCTGAGCGGTATGACGGCTGCGTGTTCCCATGGTGTTTATACTTGCGTAGTATTGTTTGTACAGATGAACATGGTACCTTCAGGCGTTTGGAAATTGCTCCCAAGGATGAACCAGACTTGTGGAGGTCTACAATTCTTTTTCTGAGGTCTTGGCTGATTTCTTTTGATTTTCCCATGATGTCGGGCAAAGAGGCACTGAGTTTGAAGGTCGGCCTTGAAATACATCCACAGGTACACCTCCAATTGACTGAAATTATGTCAATTAACCTATCAGAAGCTTCTAAAGCCATGACATAATTTTCTGGAATTTTCCAAGCTGTTTAAAGGAACAGTCAACTTAGTGTATGTAAACTTCTGACCCACTGGAATTGTGATATAGTGAATTATAAGTGAAATAATCTGTCTGTAAACAATTGTTGGAAGAATTACTTGTGTCATGCACAAAGTAGATGTCCTAACCGACTTGCCAAAACTATAGTTTGTTAACATGAAATCTGTGGAGTGGTTGAAAAATTAGTTTTAATGACTTCAGTGTATGTAAACTTCCGACTTCAACTGTAGATAATTAAACCTCTATTAAACTTCTGAATGGTAACATTTTCCCAGATATACTGTATTTCGACAATTGAACCAGAATGCTTTAACAAATCAGCATGCTTTGAGGGCAATATTACTTAGTCATTTTGCATAAACAACATTATTACTGTCCATTATTTTTGGTAGCCACGTACATACGTCAATAGAATCACTTTAGCAACAACCACTATCAGTGCCACAGTACAGTAGCACAGTCAGACAGCCACAGTCAGATAGTCACAGTACAGTAGCACAGTCAGACAGCCACAGTACAGTAGCACAGTCAGACAGCCACAGTCAGATAGTCACAGTACAGTAGCACAGTCAGACAGCCACAGTACAGTAGCACAGTCAGACAGCCACAGAACAGTAGCACAGTCAGACAGCCACATAGGACAGTGACTGGCCTATACCAAGTCCATGGAAGACAAGACCATCACAGAACAAACAGCTATGTTGTGAGCTGCACCGGACCGGAGCAGACTGGAGTGTCTCATGTCATAGCATGCTGCTATAGGCTAGCTGCCACATAGAGAAGAGCGACATAGAAATAGAATGACATAGAAAGGGCCAAAGGCCCTCAGACCACAGCAATTTGACTGCAGCCCTTGTTCTGCATAGTAAACATTACAATTGGATAGGTAGGTCTCTCCCTCCATTCGTAGCCAGGACACAACACAGGACAGGCGTGACAGGTCACAGAGGATGGGTATGGGGACAGGGACAGAGGATGGGTATGGGGACAGGGACAGAGGATGGGTATGGGGACAGGTACGGGGGACAGGGACAGAGGATTGGTATGGGGACAGAGGATGGGTATGGGGACAGGTACGGGGGACAGGGACAGAGGATGGGTATGGGGACAGGGACAGAGGATGGGTATGGGGGACAGGGACAGAGGATGGGTATGGGGACAGGGACAGAGGATGGGTATGGGGACAGGGACAGAGGATGGGTATGGGGACAGGTAAGGATGTTGGGAGGGCCTCAGGTCTGGTGACAGAAGAGGGCCTCTTTGGTGTGCAGAAGGGAACATGTGATCTGAGTGCATATGTGTGTGTGTGTATTAAGTGTACTGTGTGTGTGTGTGTGTGTGTGTGTGTGTGTGTGTGTGTGTATATATATTAAGTGTACTGTGCGTGTGTGTGTGTGTATTAAGTGTACTGTGCGTGTGCACATGCTCTAGGTGTGTAGACGAGGTACTGTACGTAGTGCAGGGACGTAGTACAGGGACGTAGTACAGGGACGTAGTGCAGGGACGTAGTACAGGGACGTAGTACAGGGACGTAGTGCAGGGACGTAGTACAGGGACGTAGTACAGGGACGTAGTACAGGGACGTAGTGCAGGGACGTAGTGCAGGGACGTAGTGCAGGGACGTAGTACAGGGACGTAGTACAGGGACGTAGTACAGGGACGTAGTACAGGACTAACACTAAGGCCACTCGTGGTGATATCTCCTGCCGTTCTTCTTCCTCTCCTTCTGCAGGTGCTCCAGCTCTGCTTCATACATCATCTCCTGCATCAGGTACTTCTCCCTCCGCATGCGGTCACACAGACTCTTAGGCATGTCTGGAATCAGGTACGCGATGAACGACTTGATGCCAAACACCAGGTGCTGAGGGAGGCAATGGAGGAAGAAGAAGACTTTGTTGTGCATTGTCATTTTCAGATCACATAAAATAACAGGCAAACAAACTCCCTTAGCGGTTTTAAGGGGTAGGTTCCTTGCTCAAGGGAACAATGCCATGACAGAACATCTGGGATATCTAGAACCCCCAGATGACTGGTAGACCTCAGGCTGCAGGCCAACCTCCCTCATCTCTGCAGTAAGTGAAGGTACAGTGCTGGGAAAAGTATTTGCCACCTTTCTGATTTTCAGGTCATTTCATCATACTGCCTGAAACACCTAATCAGACAGACAGACAGACAGACAGACAGACAGACAGACAGACAGACAGACAGACAGACAGACAGACAGACAGACAGACAGACAGACAGACAGACAGACAGACAGACAGAGATCAAGATAGACAGATAGAGATCCAGACAGACAGACAGAGATCAAGACAGACAGATAGAGATCACACAGACAGACAGAGATCAAGACAGAGAGATCTAGACAGACATACAGACAGACATACAGAGAGAGATCGAGATAGACAGACAGCGATCAAGACAGACAGAGCGTGGGCGTGCTGACATACCTCGAAGACGATGATGAAGGCTAGTCTTGCAGCCAGGACGTGCCAGAACTGCAGAGTAAAGTCGTATGGTACTGGGCTCCCGGGAGAGGCTCTGTAGTCTCTGTACCTGCAGTATCTACTCTGCTCCTCACTCACGTTCCAGCGCACACCCATGTCAAACACCGACAGACTGCTGTTCATGTAGCCTTGAAGACACCTGCTACGGAGAGAGCGGGGCTCAGAAACCAAGAAAAACTGGAACACATGAACCAAGTAACCAAATCTTGTGTGCACCAACTAGCTGTCACAACAGACTAGTGTGGCTGTAGAATGGTATTTTATCCAGGGTTGGGTAGATTACTTTCTAAATGTAATCCGTTACAGTTACTAGTTACCTGTCCAGAATTGTAATCAGTAACGTAACTTCTGGATTACCCAAACTCAGTAACGTAATCTGATTACTTTCAGTTACTTTAGATTACGTTCCTCTTAAGAGACATTAGAAGAAGACAAATTAATATCACCAATTGAACGACAACTATTGCAGGATAAATACAGTAGATGTTAAGAGTTTAATAGCTGGCCATAAATGGATGTTGCATTTTGCTTTATGGGTTGGTTATGTCGGCTTCTTCTAACCCATCACTTTCTACTACAGCTAATAACACGCCCCACAGGGCGGCGCACAATTGGCCCAGCATCGTCCGGGTTTGGCCGGTGTAGGCAGTCATTGTAAATAGGAATTTGTTCTTAATTGACTTGCCTAGTTAAATAAAGATTAAAGAAAAAAGAACAAATAAAAATAAAAATAATGATTTTGTTGTCAGGGACGACTGATTGGGCTTCATTGCTTCGAGTTGAAGACTAAATGCTGTTCTCATTGAATGGCATGCTTTGAGCACCAGCGAAGAGTGCTATTTACATGTCAAAAATATATACCATACGCTGCATTTACTAAAGGCCTATTGTTTACCTTTTTGTTGGTGACACTTTAATATATATAATTTGCAGCTGTTTAAGTTTATCAAAAGTGGGCGAATTTGAGCATGTCCGTTAGTTTGAGCATGTCCGTTAGTTTGAGCATGTCCGTTAGTTTGAGCATGTCTGTTAGTTTGAGCATGTCCGTTAGTTTGAGCATGTCCGTTAGTTTGAGCATGTCCGTTAGTTTGAGCATGTCCGTTAGTTTGAGCATGTCCGTTAGTTTGAGCATGTCTGTTAGTTTGAGCATGTCCGTTAGTTTGAGCATGTCCGTTAGTTTGAGCATGTCCGTTTTTTTGAATCAGCACGTATTAGATTTAGCAATAAGTAGTGGTCTCCTTACAGTAAACTTGTTTTTAACAGTATGTGGAAGACAATACCACGGAGGAGTTTAGAAGGGAGGAACTCCCTCAAACCTTTATTCCATAGGCTGGGATCCGCACAATGCAGCTGTTGCAAGAGCGCATTTTATACAGTCTTTCCACTGGTCGCAAAAAACAATGATTGATAGATAGGAGGCTTAAACTTTGTCAATTCAACCATTATTGTGTTAAAATACACATTTGTGAACAGCCATCCACAACAACCACAATCCGTAAGGCGCAAATAGCTAAATGAGAGAGCAGCAGACCTCTGGTCCCATAACAGACAAATATGACATTTGTGGTGCTTTTAATAACCATTTTGGCTCAGTTGGTCAACTATTTTTAAATAATAGTTTCTGAAAATACTAGAGGGATTCCTTTATTCACCTTTAAACAGGTAGAGAATGATGCACCTCCAGGCATCCACTATTTATTTTTATTTTAACCATTTTATGTCAAGGATGTGCCTTGCAAAAAAATTTAGATAAAACAATTTCTACTGCAGCTTTCTGGTGTTATACCTAAGATCAGGAAGGCGGCACATGTCCTCCCTCTTCACAAAGGCGAGGATCCTTCTGACCTAGATAACTACCGCCCAATTTCTAAACTACTGTATCTTGCCTTGCAAAAATATTAGAATCACTGGCAAACTCTCAGCTACTTTAACCTTTATTTAACGAGTCAAGTCAGTTAAGAACAAATTCTTATTTACAATGATGGCCTATTTACAGGGACAGCCATATGGCACCCCTGGAGCAAATTAGGGTTAAGTGCCTTGCTCAAGGCAGGTTTTCACCTTGTTGGCACTGAGATTTGATCCAGCAACCTTTTGGTTACTGGCCCAACACTCTGACCACTAGGCTACCTGCCTAAATGATATTCTAAATGCGCACCAGTCTGGTTTTAGACCTGGACATAGCACCGTTTCAGCAGCTACACAGTCTTAAATTATGTGTTAAATAGCTTAGATCATAGGAATCACTGTGCTGACATATTTATAAACCTATCCAAGGCCTTCGATGCTGTCGACCATCCCCTACTCATTCAGTCTGATATGACCTCGACCAGGCGTCTTGCAAATGATTTGGGAACTATCTGTCAGACAGGACACAAATGTGTGCTTTCTGATGGTGTCATGTTACCTCTGTCACGACGTTGCCCTGTTGGGTGGGGGGGGGTCATAACCCCCCCTTTCTCTCTCTCTCTCTCCCACAGGTTTATGACCCCCCCCCCCCACATAAATACCTAAGGTCTTTCTCTCAAACCGTTCTACCAAAATGGACAGGCTTGTTACCACAGACAGAGACTAGTTTCTCCATACAGGAGGCGTCTTGAAGGAGGCGTCATTACCAACAAAGGCTTTTGTACAAAGTATTAAATAAATATCAGTAAGTGTGTTCAATACTTTTTCCCTGTGTCATTTCACATTATTACACATAACTTAATTTCTGAACTTATTTGTTTTGGTTTCTTCTGTATGTATGGATTACTTGGGTTGTTACCAACATCTGGTGAAAATGTCATGTCAATAGCACCTTTGGAAATATATTTACTGAGAAAAATTGTGACTTATTCAATACTTATTTCACCCGCTGTATATCTATATATGTACTTCTGCGTGTTTATTAAGCTAGTTAGTAAATAAATGATTAAGACAATTTGTGTAATACTGATTCAACATGTGAGCTAGGATTTGTGCAGATTTAGATCTTACGATCATCAGAATGAGAATGTTTGACTGGAATCGGTAACTCTGTAAACGACAGTGGTGCCCCAGGTTATTAATAATTTAATTCTTGCATGATTTAATTCAATCACGTAATCAATTAAACGTTAGAATAATCAATTTAATAAAATAACATTATGCAAGCCAACGTTATGACGCCTCCATATATCTAAAACTATCAAGGCCTTTGATACTCAGGTTGTCTGAAATGGGCCTTGACCAGGTGTCTTGCAAAATGGTTTGGGAACTATCTACCTGGGTGCATTCTGATGGTGTCATGTTACCTCAATATAACTAAAGGGACCTCTTTACTATTTACAGTTGTATGAAAACGTTTGGGCACCCCTGACAATTTCCATGATTTCCATTTATAAATAATTGGGTGTTTGGATCAGCAATTTCATTTTGATCTATCAAATAACTGATGGACACAGTAATATTTCAGTAGTGAAATTAGGTTTATTGGATTAACAGAAAATTAGACAGGTGCATATATTGCATAAATTTGGGCACCCCAACAGAAAAATCACATCAATATTTAGTAGAGCCTCCTTTTGCTAAAATAACAGCCTCTAGACGCTTCCTATAGCCTCTAATGAGTGTCTGGATTCTGGATGAAGGTATTTTGGACCATTCCTCCTTACAAAACATTCAGTTAGGTTTGATGGTTGCCGAGCATAGACAGCCCACTTCAAATCATCCCATAGATTCTCAATGATATTCAGGTCTGGGGACTGGGATGGCCATTCCAGAACATTGTACTTGTTCCTCTGCATAAATGCCCGGGTAGATTTTGAGCAGTGTTTTGGGTCGTTGTCTTGTTGAAATATCCAGCCCCGGCGTAACTTCAACTTTGTGACTGATTCTTCAACATTATTCCCAAGAATCTGCTGATATTGAGTGGAATCCATGCGACCCTCAACTTTAACAAGATTCCCAGTACTGGCACTGGCCACACAGCCCCACAGCATGATGGAACCCCCACCAAATATTACTGTGGGTAGCAAGTGTTTTTCTTGAAACGCTGTGTTCTTTTGCCGCCATGCATAACGCCCCTTGTTATGACCAAATAACTCAATCTTTGTTTCATCAGTCCACAGCACCTTATTCCAAAATGGAGCTGGCTTGTCCAAATGTGCGTTTGCATACCTCAAGCGACTCTGTTTGTGGCGTGTGTGCAGAAAAGGCTTCTTCCGCATCACTCTCCCGTACAGCTTCTCCTTGTGCAAAGTGCGCTGAATGCACAGTGACACCATCTGCAGCAAGATGATGTTGTAGGTCTTTGGAGGTGGTCTGTGGGCTGTTTTTGACCGTTCTCACCATCCTTCGCCTTTGCCTCTCCAATATTTTACTTGGCCTGCCACTTCTGGCCTTAACAAGAACTGTGCATGTGGTCTTCCATTTCCTCACTATGTTCCTCACAGTGGACACTGACAGCTTACATCTCTGCGATAGCTTTTTGTAGCCTTCCCCTAAACCATAATGTTGAACAATCTTTGTTTTCAGGTCATTTGAGAGTTGTTTTGAGCCCCCCATGTTGCCACTCTTCAGAGGAGAGTCAAAGAGAACAACAACTTGCAATTGGCCACCTTAAATACCTTTTCTTGTGATTGTATGCACTTGTCTATGAAGTTCAAGGCTTAATGAGCTCACCAAACCAATTGTGTGTTCCAATTAATCAGTGCTAAGTAGTTACAGGTATTCAAATCAACAGAATGACAAGGGTGCCCAAATTTTTGCATAGCCTATGTTTCACATCTGATTTAATTTCATACAACTTAATATTGCTAAACTAAAAATCTTTGTCTGGACAATACCCCAGTACTCAGCTTTTATTAGAAAATGAATGGTATGCCACTGTGATCATTTTCTGTGACGACAGAGTAAATTATTATGCAGCCTCAGAGGGGTGCCCAAACTTTTTCATACGACTGTAATTACTATTACAGTTAGCTAATACTTTTACTGTCTCTGAGTATCAATCACACAACTGTTAGCTAATACTTGTACTGTCTCTGAGTATCAATCACACAACTGTTAGATAATACTATTACTGTCTCTGAGTATCAATCACACAACTGTTAGCTAATACTATTACTGTCCCTGAGTATCAATCACACAACTGTTAGCTAATACTATTACTGTTTCTGAGTATCAATCACACAACTGTTAGCTAATACTATTACTGTCCCTGAGTATCAATCACACAACTGTTAGCTAATACTATTGCTGTCCCTGAGTATCAATCACACAACTGTTAGCTAATACTATTACTGTCCCTGAGTATCAATCACACAACTGTTAGCTAATACTATTACTGTTTCTGAGTATCAATCACACAACTGTTAGCTAATACTATTACTGTCCCTGAGTATCAATCACACAACTGTTAGCTAATACTATTACTGTTTCTGAGTATCAATCACACAACTGTTAGCTAATACTATTACTGTCTCTGAGTATCAATCACACAACTGTTAGCTAATACTATTACTGTCCCTGAGTATCAATCACACAACTGTTAGCTAATACTATTACTGTCTCTGAGTATCAATCACACAACTGTTAGCTAATACTATTACTGTTTCTGAGTATCAATCACACAACTGTTAGCTAATACTATTAATGTCTCTAAGTATCAATCACACAACTGTTAGCTAATACTATTAATGTCCCTGAGTATCAATCACACAACTGTTAGCTAATACTATTACTGTCCCTGAGTATGAATAACACAACTGTTAGCTAATACTATTACTGTTTCTGAGTATCAATCACACAACTGTTAGCTAATACTATTTCTGTCCCTGAGTATCAATCACACAACAGCTGATGCATGTTATTGTTAAGATATGCTGAGCAGTCATGACAGGAATGCTTAATGCAGGATTATTCTAATCTTACCCTACGAGGCCAGACTACTGCTGGTTTTCTGTTCTGCCTGATAATGAATTGCAGCTACCTGGTGTCCCAGGTCTAAATCAGGCCCTGATTACAGGGAAGAAAGAAGAAAAGCCTACCTGATGTCCCAGGTCTAAATCAGGCCCTGATTACAGGGGAAGAAAGAAGAAAAGCCTACCTGATGTCCCAGGTCTAAATCAGGCCCTGATTACAGGGGAAGAATGAAGAAAAGCCTACCTGATGTCCCAGTTCTAAATCAGGCCCTGATTACAGGGGAAGAATGAAGAAAAGCAGTGGAACTGGCTTCAAGATGCAGAGTTGAATTTAATGGCTGTACGACCTGCCATAACATATGTGGATATATTATCATGCGAAAGTTAAGAAGGCAAAACTGGTTGAAAGGACATCATTACAATGATATGATATTATACAATGTTAGAGTAATGGTGCCCCATTCCAGCAGGTAATAATAATATATATAATTAGAAGATGCTTTTATCCATATACATTTTTATGAGAGTATTGATTGTTAATTCTCTCCTGGATTAACTTCCATCAAATCTCACTTCTCTGTTAAAGTAGAGGCTCTGCTGCACCAGCTTCCATCATATCTCACTTCTCTGTTAAAGAAGAGGCTCTGCTGCACCAGCTTCCATCATATCTCACTTCTCTGTTAAAGTAGAGGCTCTGCTGCACCAGCTTCCATCATATCTCATTTCTCTGTTAAAGTAGAGGCTCTGCTGCACCAGCTTCCATAATATCTCACTTCTCTGTTAAAGTAGAGGCTCTGCTGCACCAGCTTCCATCATATCTCATTTCTCTGTTAAAGTAGAGGCTCTGCTGCACCAGCTTCCATCATATCTCACTTCTCTGTTAAAGTAGAGGCTCTGCTGCACCAGCTTCCATCATATCTCACTTCTCTGTTAAAGTAGAGGCTCTGCTGCACCAGCTTCCATCAAATCTCACTTCTCTGTTAAAGTAGAAGCTTCTGCACCAGCTTCCATCATATCTCACTCCTCTGTTAAAGTAGAGGCTCTGCTGCACCAGCTTCCATCATATCTCACTTCTCTGTTAAAGTAGAGGCTCTGCTGCACCAGCTTCCATCAAATCTCACTTCTCTGTTAAAGTAGAAGCTTCTGCACCAGCTTCCATCAAATCTCACTTCTCTGTTAAAGTAGAGGCTCTGCTGCACCAGCTTCCATCATATCTCACTTCTCTGTTAAAGTAGAGGCTCTGCTGCACCAGCTTCCATCATATCTCACTTCTCTGTTAAAGTATAGAAATACAAGGCACCAAACCCGCTCACAGGGTTGGTTAACCCTTTAGATGGACCTACTTCTCGTGGTGGTATTCCTTGTCCACACAGGGTCCGTATCTGAACGCGTAGACGAAGCGGGGGATGTAGTCGGAGGTGATGGCGATGACAAAGGCGTTGGTGATGACAGCCAGCACGCCGATCCCCTCCAGGATACCATACCATATACCTGATGGGAACACAGCAGCACATTGGGCAACATGCTTCTAATCTACTCTTTACCAGTAATCTAAAGATACTCTGTGGGAGGAAATGTTCAATTCTCAACTAACAGCAGATACTGTGTGTCTCCATCGCTCTCAAACGCTCTTGGTAAAAAAATCCCTGCCTCCACTTGAACCTCAGGACAGTTTCCCCATCTGATTAGCATTGTGTAATACACTTAATAGATTGAAGAAATAACTGATCTATATCTGTGGCTGTACTACTGACCTATATCTGTGGCTGTATTACTGGCCTATATCTGTGGCTGTATTACTGACCTATATCTGTGTCTTTCCTACTGACCTACACTACCGTTCAAAAGTTTGGGGTCACTTTGAAATGTCCTTGTTTTTGAAAGAAAAGCACATTTGTTGTCCATTAAAATAACATCAAATTGATCAGAAATACAGTGTAGACATAGTTAATGTTGTAAATGACTATTGTAGCTGGAAACGGCAGATTTTTTATGGAATATCTACATAGGCATACAGAGGCCCATTATCAGCAACCATCACTCCTGTGTTCCAATGGCATGTTGTGTTAGCTAATCCAAGTTTATAGTTTTAAAAGGCTAATTGATCATTAGAAAATCCATTTGCAATTATATTAGCACAGCTGAAAACTGTTGTCCTGATTAAAGAAGCAATAAAACTGGCCTTTAGACTAGTTGAGTATCAGCATTTGTGGGTTCGATTACAGACTCAAAATGGCCAGAAAAAAAGAACTTTCTTCTGAAACTTGTCAGTCTATTCTTGTTCTGAGAAATGAAGGCTATTCCATGCGAGAAATTTCCAAGAAACTGAAGATCTCGTACAACGCTGTGTACTACTCCCTTCACAGAACAGCGCAAACTGTCTCTAACCAGAATAGAAAGAGGAGTGGGAGGCCCCGGTGCACAACTGAGCAAGAGGACAAGTACATTAGAGTGTCTAGTTTGAGAGACAGACACCTCACAAGTCCTCAACTGGAAGCTTCATTAAATAGTACCCGCAAAACACCAGTCTCAACGTCAACAGTGAAGAGGCGACTCCGGGATGCTGGCCTTCTAGGCAGAGTTACAAAGAAAAAGACATATCTTCCTCTGTCCAGTGTCTGTGTTCTTTTGCCCATCTTAATCTTTTCTTTTTATTGGCCAGTCTGAGATATGGCTTTTTCTTTGCAACTCTGCCAGCATCCCAGAGTCTGATTAGCATTGTGTAATACACTTAATAATAGAAATAACTGACTTATATATGTGGCTGTATTACTGACCTATATCTGTTGATGTATTACTGACCTATATCTGTTGATGTATTACTGACCTATATCTGTTGATGTATTACTGACCTATATCTGTTGATGTATTACTGACCTATATCTGTTGATGTATTACTGACCTATATCTGTTGATGTATTACTGACCTGTATCTGTTGATGTATTACTGACCTGTATCTGTTGATGTATTACTGACCTATATCTGTGGCTGTATAACTGACCTATATCTGTGGCTGTATTACTGACCTATATCTGTGGCTGTATTACTGACCTATATCTGTTGATGTATTACTGACCTATATCTGTTGATGTATTACTGACCTATGTCTGTGGCTGTATTACTGACCTATATCTGTGGCTGTATTACTGACCTATATCTGTGGCTGTATTACTGACCTATATCTGTTGATGTATTACTGACCTATATCTGTTGATGTATTACTGACTTATATATGTGGCTGTATTACTGACCTATATCTGTTGATGTATTACTGACTTATATCTGTTGATGTATTACTGACTTATATCTGTGGCTGTATTACTGACCTATATCTGTTGATGTATTACTGACCTTTATCTGTTGATGTATTACTGACCTATATCTGTGGCTGTATAACTGACCTATATCTGTGGCTGTATAACTGACCTATATCTGTGGCTGTATTACTGACCTAAATCTGTGGCTGTATTAGTGATCTATATCTGTGGCTGTATTACTGACCTATATCTGTGGCTGTATTACTGACCTATATCTGTGGCTGTATTACTGACCTATATCTGTGGCTGTATTACTGACCTATATCTGTTGCTGTATTACTGACCTATATCTGTGGCTGTATTACTTACCTATATCTGTTGCTGTATAACTGATCTATATCTGTGGCTGTATTACTTACCTATATCTGTGGCTGTATTACTGACCTATATTTGTTGCTGTATTACTGACCTATATCTGTGGCTGTATTACTGACCTATATCTGTGGCTCTGGCGGGCATGGGTCTCCTCCACTGGGTGACAAACTTGTAGGCGTCCAGTCGTATCTCAATGATGTTGTTGAGCAGAGCCAGGAGAGGAGCCAATGGGAACGCAGCCACAAAGATGGTGGTGAAACCAAACTGGAGAACTGAAAAGAAGATGAGCAGGAGGAAGTGAGAGAAGTAAAATGTACCATTTATTTAACAATTACTTAACCAGGCAAGTAACTTGAGAACCAACTTATTCAGTTGAAGGTAACATAGCTAACATGTCTTACCCATCTCCAGGTACTCATCTACTAGTCCATGGGTGTTCATGGGCTGCAGGTTCCAATCTTTGTCCCATTGAGGAAGCTGTACTTTATTCTCCACATTCTGTCCACCTCGTGTCCTCTCTTCCCTCTCTGTTTGCTTGATCTTCCTCCGAGACCACCAGTTCTGCAGCAGACTGGAGAGAGAGAGAGAGAGAGAGAGAGAGAGAGAGAGAGAGAGAGAGAGAGAGAGAGAGAGAGAGAGAGACAGAGAGACAGAGAGAGACATGGCCCAGTGAGACACAGTGCCGGTCCACATAGATAGACACAGACAAGTCTGAGCATTTTGGGTAAAACACTGGGGTAAATCGTCTTGGAAATGCACCATTAGAGAGCTTTGCAGAGATACTTTCAACGATAGAGCTACACAGGTGGGTAATTGTCCTGCATAAGGTTATATGTGTCAAGTTCAATGATCCTGAAGAATGTATGACTTACAGTTTGGCCATAATGACCATCGTTATGTTTGGAGGAAAAAGGGGGAGGCTTGCAAGCCGAAGAACACCATCCCAACCGTGAAGCACGGGGGTGGCAGCATCATGTTGTGGGGGTGCTTTGCTGCAGGAGGGGCTGGTGCACTTCACAAAATAGATGGCATCGTGAGGAAGGAAAATTATGTGGATATATTGAAGCAACATCTCAAGACATCAGTCAGGAAGTTAAAGCTTGGTCGCAAATGGGTCTTCCAAATGGACAATGACCCCAAGCATACTTCCAAAGTTGTGGCAAAATGGCTTAAGGACAACAACGTCAAGGTATTGGAGTGGCCATCACAAAGCCCTGACCTCAATCCTATAGAACATTTGTGGGCAGAACTGAAAAAGCGTGTGTGAGCAAGGAGGCCTACAAACCATACTCAGTTACACCAGTTCTGTCAGGAGGAATGGGCCAAAATTCACTGAACTTATTGTGGGAAGCTTGTGGAAGGCTACCCGAAACGTTTGACCCAAGTTAAACATTTTAAAGGCAATGCTACCAAATACTAATTGAGTTTATGTAAACTTCTGACCCACTGGGAATGTGATGAAAGAAATAAAAGCTGAAATAAATAATTATTTCTACTATTACTCAGACATTTCACATTCTTAAAATAATTTCTTTTAAGAATTTTTACTAGGATTAAATGTCAGGAATTGTGAAAAACTGAGTTTAAATGTATTTGGCTAAGGTGTATGTAAACTTCCGACTTCAACTGTAAATATGCTGACGTGACTTGACTCAGGTCTACACTGGTGTCAGTGTAATTACAAGATTCATTATTTTAACTTTGAAACAAAGATCAGTTTTCTTTTCATCTCTGAGAGAGGGAAAGAGAGAGCGAGAAAGAGAGAGGGAGTGTGTGAGAGAGACAGAGAGAGAGAGAGCGAGAAAGAGAGAGGGGGTGTGTGAGAGAGACAGAGAGAGAGAGACAGAGAGAGAGAGAGAGAGAGAGAGAGAGAGAGAGAGAGACAATTCCATGGAACTTACGGATAACCCAGCTCCATGAAATTATTCCAGATCTGTTTTAGTACCATGATGACTCCCATTTGCAGACACAGATCGATCAGACAGCCACTCGGGTGGCACTGAAAGCAAGAAAAACAATACAAAAAACTATTAATTACAAATCGCATTGTGGAAGCACTGAATAAAATCAATCAAAATAAAACAATCAAAAACGTCTATACTCTTAACTTCCTGCTTTGTAATCACTAATAGGAAGCCTTCTAATCACTTGTGAAATGACACACCAAATGAGTGATGCCTGCTCCTCCTTCTAATCACTTGTGAAATGACATCCCAAATGAGTGATGCCTGCTACTCCTTCTAATCACTTGTGAAATGACACACCAAATGAGTGATGCCTGCTACTCCTTCTAATCACTTGTGAAATGACACCCCAAATGAGTGATGCCTGCTACTCCTTCTAATCACTTGTGAAATGACATCCCAAATGAGTGATGCATGCTACTCCTTCTAATCACTTGTGAAATGACATCCCAAATGAGTGATGCCTGCTACTCCTTCTAATCACTTGTGAAATGACATCCCAAATGAGTGATGCCTGCTACTCCTTCTAATCACTTGTGAAATGACATCCCAAATGAGTGATGCCTGCTACTCCTTCTAATCACTTGTGAAATGACATCCCAAATGAGTGATGCCTGCTACTCCTTCTAATCACTTGTGAAATGACATCCCAAATGAGTGATGCCTGCTACTCCTTCTAATCACTTGTGAAATGACACACCAAATGAGTGATGCCTGCTACTCCTTCTAATCACTTGTGAAATGACACCCCAAATGAGTGATGCCTGCTACTCCTTCTAATCACTTGTGAAATGACATCCCAAATGAGTGATGCCTGCTACTCCTTCTAATCACTTGTGAAATGACACCCCAAATGAGTGATGCCTGCTACTCCTTCTAATCACTTGTGAAATGACATCCCAAATGAGTGATGCCTGCTACTCCTTCTAATCACTTGTGAAATGACATCCCAAATGAGTGATGCCTGCTACTCCTTCTAATCACTTGTGAAATGACATCCCAAATGAGTGATGCCTGCTACTCCTTCTAATCACTTGTGAAATGACATCCCAAATGAGTGATGCCTGCTACTCCTTCTAATCACTTGTGAAATGACATCCCAAATGAGTGATGCCTGCTACTCCTTCTAATCACTTGTGAAATGACATCCCAAATGAGTGATGCCTGCTACTCCTTCTAATCACTTGTGAAATGACACCCCAAATGAGTGATGCCTGCTACTCCTTCTAATCACTTGTGAAATGACACCCCAAATGAGTGATGCCTGCTCCTCATTTCAAGCTAATTTGAGAGTTTTTAGCACCGTTACAAACCATCATTATTTTAAAATAATTGGTCAAATTAATGGTGAAATCTTACGTCAAAGGATTTTATGCAAAAGTATTCATTAAAACTAATATGACAATAAGGAAGTCAAACGGAAAGGCTATAATCATCTCTATCTAGTGTTTAAATAATGTCCTGGGCTGAGTCCCAAATGGAGCCTTATTCCCTACATAGTGCACTACTTTTGTCCTGAGCACTATATAGGGAACAGGGTGCCATTTAGGACGCAGATCTGTTTTTACTGTTGGGTTGCTTCCTGATTCCACTCACCTCTTCCAGTCTCCATCTATTAAACAGTTTATTATATTTCCCTGGTCTGCCGGCGAACCTAAACACAGTCAGAGTGAAGACATTAGCTTATAAAACTCAATTACCAGGACAGTTCAAGAACCTACTAACTCTGAGCTGGGGGGAAAGATTGAACCACAGCGTGGGGACCTTGTAGAAAAGAACGGGGGGACCTTGTAGAAAAGAACGGGGGGACCTTGTAGAAAAGAACGGGGGGACCTTGTAGAAAAGAACGGGGGGACCTTGTAGACAAGAACGGGGGGACCTTGTAGAAAAGAACGGGGGGACCTTGTAGAAAAGAACGGGGGGACCTTGTAGAAAAGAACGGGGGGACCTTGTAGAAAAGAACGGGGGGACCTTGTAGAAAAGAACAGGGGGACCTTGTAGAAAATAACGGGGGGACCGTGTAGAAAAGAACGGGGGGACCTTGTAAAACTTCTGATGTTACATTTATTGGGGGTTGCTTGCATTTAAATGTCTGTTGCAACATTTATTGAGACGTTGTAATATTTACCTTCCAAGGAAGAACGCAATGTAGAAGGTAGAGCTGTTCAAGTTAACAAACTGGAAGAGAAACATCTTGAGAGCAAAACTGTTCTCCCACTCTGACTCAGTCCGTGGGTGTTCTACACAGAGAGAGAGAGAGAGAGAAAGAGAGAGAGATAGATACAGAGAGAGAGAGGGAGAGATACACAGAGAGAGAGAGAGATACAGAGAGAGAGAGAGATACAGAGAGAGAGAGAGAGAGAGAGAGAGAGATACAGAGAGAGTGAGAGAGAGAGAGAGAGAGAGAGAGAGAGAGAGAGAGACAGAGAGAGAGAGAGAGAGACAGAGAGAGAGAGAGAGAGAGAGATACAGAGAGAGTGAGAGAGAGAGAGAGAGACAGAGAGATAGAGAGAGATGTTGACATGGACCTACAAAACACAAGATACTGAAGCAACAAAATGTAGATGTGCATCTTGAGGTGGATCTTGAAGGGGATCTTGAAGGGGTAATGCTTACCTAAATTGGTGAGCAGATAGGCCACCTTTTCATATACCTGATGAAAGAAATACGGTAACACTTGACAAATAGCCTGACTAAATACAAGCCAGTTGTTGTGTGACATGAAGATGATACGTACTAAGTAATCAGTTGTTATGTGTGACATGAAGATGATACGTACTAAGTAATCAGTTGTTATGTGTGACATGAAGATGATACGTACTAAGTAATCAGTTGTTATGTGTGACATGAAGATGATACGTACTAAGTAATCAGTTGTTATGTGTGACATGAAGATGATATGTACTAAGTAATCAGTTGTTGTGTGACATGAAGATGATACGTACTAAGTAATCAGTTGTTGTGTGACATGAAGATGATATGTACTAAGTAATCAGTTGTTATGTGTGACATGAAGATGATACGTACTAAGTAATCAGTTGTTGTGTGACATGATGTCAGGCTCTGGCCATAGAGAAGCTTTGCTTCTCTATATTTCTATGGTCAGAGTCTGGCAGATCTATCATTTCTATTTCTGTCTGGTGTGTGTGTGTGGGATCCCTAATTAGAGGCAGCTGCTATGCATTACCTCTAATTAGGGATCTTACTTATATGTCTGTGTTCCACTCCGTTGGCGTGGTTCATTGTTATGTTATGTCCCGTGTTCGTGCTACGTGTGTTTGTTATATTCATTTGTTATATTTGTATAGTTCGATAGTTCATTAAATAAAGATGTCGAACTATGGATACGCTGCGCCTTGGTCTCTCTACACACCCGAACGTGACAGAATGAACCACCACCCGACCAAGCAGCGTTATACGGGGCGCAAGGTGTTGAAGAGGAGGATTATTTGGAGAGAAATTTTGGAGACGTTTTGGAGGAGATGTGGGAGATAGCGGAGGAAGTTGAACGGGAAATGTCGGAGTGGAATAATCCGTGCCCAGTCGCCTACT
This sequence comes from Thymallus thymallus, assembly GCA_023634145.1. Lineage (NCBI taxonomy): Eukaryota > Metazoa > Chordata > Actinopteri > Salmoniformes > Salmonidae > Thymallus > Thymallus thymallus. The sequence goes on from CM042392.1 coordinate 34,063,992, forward strand.
CCACTCCCGTGAAAGAGCAGTCCGCTTTACCGGTACCCAGTCGGGGTCCGGCCGTCTGCTCTACTCCAGTGCCAGAGCAGTCCGCTCCACCGGTGCCCAGTCTGGGTCCGGCCGTCTGCTACACTCCAGTGAGCCTCTCCAGTCCGGTACGTCATGTGCCTGCTCCTCGCACTCGCCCTGAGGTGCGTGTCACCAGTCCGGCGCCATCAGTGCCGACTCCACGCACCAGGCCTCCAGTGCGCCTCTCCAGTTCGGTACGTCATGTGCCTGCTCCCCGCACTAGCCCTGAGGTGCGTGTTATTAGTCCTGTGCCACATGTGCCGACTTCACGCACCAGGCTTCCAGTGCGCCTTCCCAGTCAGGTACGTCCTGTGCCTGCTCCCCGCACTCGCCCTGAAGTGCGTGTTATTAGTCATGTGCCACCAGTGCCGACTTCACGCACCAGGCTTCCAGTGCGCCTCCCCAGTCCGGTACGTCCCGTGCCGACTCCCCGTACTCGACCTCCAGTGCGTGTGCATAGCCAGGTTCCTCCAGTTCCGGCTTCACGCACCAGGCCTCCAGTGCGCCTCCCCAGTCCGGTACGTCCCGTGCCGACTCCCCGCACTCAACCTCCAGTGCGTGTGCCCAGCCAGGTACCTCCAGTGCCAGCTCCACGCACCAGGCCTCCAGTGCGCCTCTCCAGTCTGGTACGTCCCGTGCCGACTCCCCGCACTCGACCTCCAGTGTGTGTGCCCAGCCAGGTTCCTCCAGTACCGGCTCCACGCACCAAGCCTCCAGTGCGCCTCTCCAGTCTGGTACGTCCCGTGCCGACTCCCCGCACTCGACCTCCAGTGCGTGTGCCCAGCCAGGTACCTCCAGTGCCGGCTACACGCACCAGACCGTCGGTGCGCCTCATCAGCCCGGAGACTCCCGTGATAGTCGACAGCCCGGAGACTCCTGTGATGGTCGACAACCCGGAGCCTCCCGTGATGGTCGACAACCCGGAGCCTCCCGTGATGGTCGACAACCCGGAGCCTCCCGTGATGGTCGACAGCCCGGAGCCTCCCGTGATGGTCGACAGCCCGGAGCCTCCCGTGATGGTCGACAGCCCGGAGCCTCCCGTGACGCTCGACAGCCCGGAGCCTCCCGTGACGCTCGACAGCCCGGAACCTCCCGTGACGCTCGACAGCCCGGAACCTCCCGTGATGCTCGACAGCCCGGAGCCTCCCGTGAAGCTCGACAGCCCGGAGCCTCCCGTGACGCTCGACAGCCCGGAGCCTCCCGTGACGCTCGACAGCCCGGAGCCTCCCGTGACGCTCGACAGCCCGGAACCTCCCGTGACGCTCGACAGCCCGGAACCTCCCGTGACGCTCGACAGCCCGGAACCTCCCGTGACGAGCGACAGCCCGGAACCTTCCGTGACGAGCGACAGCCCGGAACCTTCCGTGACGAGCGACAGCCCGGAACCTTCCGTGACGATCGACAGCCCGGAACCTTCCGTGACGATCGACAGCCCGGAACCTTCCGTGACGATCGACAGCCCGGAACCTTCCGTGACGATCGACAGCCCGGAACCTTCCGTGACGATCGACAGCCCGGAGCCTCCCGTGACGATTATATGGCCGGAGTCGCCTGCCACACCGGTGCTCAGTCCTGGCCCGGTTATTTGCCCCGCTCCATGGCCTGAACTTGTTCCCCCACCATTGTTATTTAAAGGACCGGTGGGTTGCCCCTTTACATGGCCGGAGTCGCCTGCCACACCGGTGCTCAGTCCTGGCCCGGTTATTTGCCCCGCTCCATGGCCTGAACCTTTTTCCCCACCATTGTTGTTTCCAGGACCGGTGGGTTGCCCCTTTACATGGCCGGAGTCGCCTGCCACACCGGTGCCCAGTCCTGGCCCGGTTATTTGCCCCTCTCCATGGCCTGAGCCTTTTGCCCCACCATGGTCATTTCCAGGACCAGTGGGTTGCCCCTTTAAATGGCCTGAGTCGCCTACCACACCAGTGCCCAGTCCGGGCCAAGTAGAAATGAAGAGGAAGACATCCACTTCGCCGGGGCCGGAACCGCCACCGGCGATGGGTTATGGTTGATGTTTTTCCCTCCCTGACCCTTCCCTCATGTTTTTGTGTTTATTTTTCTTGCGGCCGGGAGTCCGCGCCTTTGGGGGGGGGTACTGTCAGGCTCTGGCCATAGAGAAGCTTTGCTTCTCTATATTTCTATGGTCAGAGTCTGGCAGATCTATCATTTCTATTTCTGTCTGGTGTGTGTGTGTGGGATCCCTAATTAGAGGCAGCTGCTATGCATTACCTCTAATTAGGGATCTTACTTATATGTCTGTGTTCCACTCCGTTGGCGTGGTTCATTGTTATGTTATGTCCCGTGTTCGTGCTACGTGTGTTTGTTATATTCATTTGTTATATTTGTATAGTTCGATAGTTCATGAAATAAAGATGTCGAACTATGGATACGCTGCGCCTTGGTCTCTCTACACACCCGAACGTGACACATGAAGATGATATGTACTAAGTAATCAGTTGTTGTGTGACATGAAGATGATACGTACTAAGTAATCAGTTGTTATGTGTGACATGAAGATGATATGTACTAAGTAATCAGCTGTTATGTGTGACATGAAGATGATACGTACTAAGTAATCAGTTGTTATGTGTGACATGAAGATGATATGTACTAAGTAATCAGCTGTTATGTGTGACATGAAGATGATACGTACTAAGTAATCAGCCTACACATCTTATACAGTGAAAAGGTTTATGTAAATAGTAAGAAACCATGCTGGGTATTTTATAACTCTGCAAACTGCAAAATCTACGTTTATGTAACTTATAATATGACTGTGGATCATTTACGCAACACCCGTTGGACTGCCTGACTGCATATCAGATGGCTGGGATTGGTTTGGCCAGACACCCACCACATTCACAGACATGGTGATCATGAAGTTAAAATCTGATTGTGGATTATGCAACATTATCCTGTACGACTGTATATCAAGTGGGCTGGTTTGGCCATGAGGCTGAGTCCCCAATGACACCCTAACCCTATATAGTATACTACTTTTGATCAGGGCCCATAGGGAAGGTAACAGGGTGCTATTTAGGAAGCCATGGAAGTTAGAATCTAACTGTTTACCCAGATGGCTTGGGTTGGCCAGAGAACCACCACATTCAGAAACATCATCATCAAGAAGTTAGAATCTAACTGTTTACCCAGATGGCTTGGGTTGGCCAGAGAACCACCACATTCAGAAACATCATCATCAAGAAGTTAGAATCTGACTGTTTACCCAGATGGCTTGGGTTGGCCAGAGAACCACCACATTCAGAAACATCATCATCAAGAAGTTAGAATCTGACTGTTTACCCAGATGGCTTGGGTTGGCCAGAGAACCACCACATTCAGAAACATCATCATCAAGAAGTTAGAATCTAACTGTTTACCCAGATGGCTTGGGTTGGCCAGAGAACCACCACATTCAGAAACATCATCATCAAGAAGTTAGAATCTAACTGTTTACCCAGATGGCTTGGGTTGGCCAGAGAACCACCACATTCAGAAACATCATCATCAAGAAGTTAGAATCTAACTGTTTACCCAGATGGCTTGGGTTTGGCCAGAGAACCACCACATTCAGAAACATCATCATCAAGAAGTTAGAATCTAACTGTTTACCCAGATGGCTTGGGTTGGCCAGAGAACCACCACATTCAGAAACATCATCATCAAGAAGTTAAAATCTAACTGTTTACCCAGATGGCTTGGGTTGGCCAGAGAACCACCACATTCAGAAACATCATCATCAAGAAGTTAGAATCTGACTGTTTACCCAGATGGCTTGGGTTTGGCCAGAGAACCACCACATTCAGAAACATCATCATCAAGAAGTTAGAATCTAACTGTTTACCCAGATGGCTTGGGTTGGCCAGAGAACCACCACATTCAGAAACATCATCATCAAGAAGTTAAAATCTGACTGTGGATCAAATAACGTTAGAATTATTCCATTCCATTCTATCCTGTCCTACTGTTTGTATTGTATTGTACTGTACTGTATTGTAATGTATTGTAATGTATTGTAATGTATTGTAATGTATTGTAATGTATTGTAATGTATTGTAATGTATTGTAATGTATTGTAATGTATTGTAATGTATTGCATGGTTTAGTTTGGCCAGACACCACATTGAGAGACATGATGATCATGAAGTTGAGGCAGACTCTGTTGCCGGAGGGTTAGGGTTAGGGTTAGGGTTAGGGTTAGGGTTAGGGTTAGGGCCAGACACCTACCACATTGAGAGACATGATGATCATGAAGTTGATACAGACTCCGGTGCCAGAGGTGGCAAACTGCCAGTTCTTCTTGACAAACTCCCAGTCGACCGACGCAAATTTCTCCATGGCAATCAGTCGGAACACCACCACTGCAAATACTGCAGTCAGCACCAGAGAGATCTGGGGAGTGGACACACACAAATACACACACACACACACACACACACACACACACACACACACACACACACACACACACACACACACACACACACACACACACACACACACACACACACACACACAGATAGAGTGGCGTGGGATAGGCAGAGAGAGGCAGAGAGTGTGAGAGAGAGAGAGAGAGAGGGGCAGAAAGAGAGAGAGAGAGGCAGAGAGAGAGAGAGAGAGGCAGAGAGAGAGAGAGAGAGAGAGAGATACAGAGAGAGAGAGAGAGAGAGAGAGAGAGGCAGAGAGAGAGAGGCAGAGAGAGAGAGGCAGAGAGAGAGAGAGAGAGAGAGGCAGAGAGAGAGAGAGGCAGAGAGAGAGAGAGAGGCAGAGAGAGAGAGAGGCAGAGAGAGAGAGAGGCAGAGAGAGAGAGGCAGAGAGAGAGAGGCAGAGAGTTAGAAAAATAGTCATCATTGCACAATACATGATCCTCTGAGGAATTCATAGATGCATGTTATGAGGCTAGCAGTTATTGAAGCAATAAGGCCTGAGGGGATGTGGTAAATGGCCAATATACCACGGGTAAGGACTGTCCTTAGGCACGATGCAAAGCGGAGTGTCTGGATAAAGCCCTTAGCCGTGGTATATTGGCCATATAGCACAAATCCCTGAGATGCCTTATTGCTATTATAAACTGGTTACCAACATACACTACCGTTCAAAAGTTTGGGGTCACTTAGAAATGTTCTTGTTTTCCATGAAAACATACATGAAATTAGTTGCAAAATGAATAGGAAATATAGTCAAGTCAGAAGTTTACATCCACTTAGGTTGAAGTCATTAAAACTCATTTTTCAACCACTCCACAGATGTCATGTTAACAAACTATAGTTTTGGCAAGTCGGTTAGGACATCTACTTTGTGCATGACACAAGTCATTCTTCCAACAATTGTTTACAGACAGATTATTTCACTTATAATTCACTATATCACAATTCCAGTGGGTCAGAAGTTTACATACACTAAGTTGACTGTGCCTTTTAACAGCTTGGAAAATTCCAGAAAATGATGTCATGGCTTTAGAAGCTTATGATAGGCTAATTTACATAATTTGAGTCAATTGGAGGTGTACCTGTGGATGTATTTCAAGGCCTACCTTCAAACTCAGTGCCTCTTTGCTCGACATCATGGGAAAATCAAAAGAAATCAGCCAAGACCTTGTAAAAAAAAAATCCAAACGCCTGCAGTTACCACGTTCATCTGTACAAACAATAGTACGCAAGTATAAACACCATGGGACCAGGCAGCCATCATACCACTGAAGAAGGAGAAGCATTCTGTCTCCTAGAGATTAGCGTACTTTGTTGTGAAAAGTGCAAATCAATCCCAGAACAACAGCAAAGGACCTTGTGAAGATGCTGGATGCAGTAAAACGAGCCCTATATCGACATAACCTGAAAGGCCGCTCAGCAAGGAAGAATCCACTGCTCCAAAAACAAGGACATTTCTAAGTGACCCAAAACTTTTGAACGGTAGTGTAAATAGAACAGTAAACAAGTGTTTTTGCGTCATAATGTTGCGTCCAATGCTGTTTCAGCCAATCAGCATCCAGGACCCAAACGACCTGGTTTATATAATGAGTCTAGTCTTGGATTGTGTGTTTACAATGTTTACTGGTCATATTGAGTCATATTGGTAAACAATGCATCATGGTTACATGTCACAGTCTCTAGACACTTCCTATTGCTGATGAGTGATGAGGAACATTGGGAAACAATCCCCAACAGAGTCAATGTTTTCAGAGAGTCTTTTGTGTTTCTGGCTCCTATCCACCAGGGGGTGGTAGTAGGCTGCCAGAGGCTCATTACCGTATTACACATTGAAAAGGTAGTAAACAAGTAAACAACATTCCAGGATTGGGTAAACCAAAATTCAAAATTAAAATCAAAGCATTTAAGTTTACTTTCAGAATTGACTGAATTGAAATGGAATCGACCCAAACCCTGCAGTGTGTACACTGAGGATAGATCCACAGTGCAGCCTGATGACTCGCGATGACAGGGTCTTACCATGAAGAAGATGCCGGACACAGAGACCATGAGTCTGCTGAGTTTGTCAGTGAGGGGCTGGAAGGGCTCCGGTTTGCCAGAGATAGGGTTCACTCTCTCTACTCTGGAGTACTTGGCTTCGAACTGGGGCCGCAGATTCTCCTGGGACAAACACACATACACTCCAGTATATCATACCAATAACTCTGATATAATATTTCTGACTGGTCCAATCATAGATACCCCGACCCAGTCAATACTTGACCGTATCATAACTACGGTAGTACGTGTTTATGAAATATCATATGTATCAAGATATTGCTGACTGAGAAATGGCTAAATACTAGTGTACATACATGTACATGTCTCTGACATATCATATTAATATTCCAGATATTGCTGACCAACCTCTTCCTCTACCCAATCAATAGTTTCTAAATTACTTGACCGTATCATATGTAACATGATGACATTATGTATTAGTAGTATTCATGACTTATCATATCACATGATATCATATTAATAAAGCAGATTCTGGTGGATAGACCAACCTCTTCCTCCTCCCAGTCGATGAGGTCCCAGTCATAAGTCAGCTCCGCCCTCCTCCTCTTCCAGAACTCCAGGAACACCGTGGCTACAGGGACAACATTCCAACAGAACACAGAACAAGGATCAATCAACATTCTATGGAATGACTTCATTGATTTATTCCAGTACGTAGCAAATAGAAATACTGTATATTAATATAATTGCAATGCAGCTTAACAGACAGAGGGTTAGGGTCACATATTGTCTCTTGAGGGTTCCCAGCGTCGACATCTTTGACAATTGTGGGAGGGCCCACATTGATATTTAAATTCTCGAGGGGGGTATAACTATATGGCACATTCCCTAAACACAGAAACCTTGGATACACAAGAGAATATGGGGATTTCAATACCGATGCAAATAGCACAATCAATGACTTTGTGTTGTGGTGTGAGCAGAACCACCTTCAGCTCAACGTCAGCAAAACAAAGGAGATGGTGGTGGACTTCAGGAGATCCAAGGCCCAACTGACTGCAGTCCCTATACAGGGGATGGATGTGGAAATGGTTGGGTCATACAAGTTCCTGGGAGTCCATATGGACAACAGGCTGCATACCTTCTACCAGTCTGTGGTAGAAGGTATGCAGCCTTTTTGCAGTGGTGTGCTGGGGCGCCAACACAAAAGCAGGTGATGCTTCTCAGGTAAATAAGCTGATCAGAAAGGCTAGCTCTGTTCTGGGGATTAGCCTTGACACTCTAGAGGAGGTGGCGGAGAGACGGATCCTGGCCAAACTGCTGGCCATCATGGACAACGTCACCCACCCTCTGCATGCCATGGTTAGGACGCAGAGGAGCACCTTCAGTCACAGACTGAACCCACCACGGTGTGCCAGAGAGCGCTACAGGAGGTCCTTAATGCCTCACCGGAGTGCCGTGCCGTCGGCAACATAGACCTGGAACTGTTGGGGTGCTAGCCAGTCTGTATATTAAGTAAACTATTATTACCCTCACTTATATCATACGCACTTTTAGCTATTTAAGTATTTCTCTGCCATCAACCTGTATAGTATAGTTAACCATGCAAATACTCCTTATTTATCTATATCAACTTGCAATACATTTTTATATATTTTTTTCTTTTCTTTTCACTTAACAATGTATAGTGTACATATTCAGCCATCCATACATACGATGCAATGTCTTTTTATAGCTTTTCTGCACTCCAGACTTCTTGTATTTTTATACTTGTTTGTTAATTACTTGTTTGTTCCATACTGATGAACAAGACTTGGAAAGATGGCGTTACAAAACCAGACCAGAGTCATAAATATCATCTGTATATAAACTTCAGCAAACTCACCCAGACAAAACCTAATCTTGGCACTGAACGTTATTGATGGGCAATCAGACAGTCAGTTGGCTCTTTATACAGTGTATGGCTGTGGTCCAGACCTTCCCTGGACAAACTGGCTGTCTCCACAGATCACACACTCACAATAGAGGCTTCATTTACTGTACCCCAGACACACCACTCACAATAGCCAAACAAGTTTCCCCTGAACTGGGTTGATTATTCAGCAGACCAGCCTAGCTGATGGGGTGATTATTCAGCAGACCAGCCTAGCTGATGGGGTGATTATTCAGCAGACCAGCCTAGCTGATGGGGTGATTATTCAGAAGACCAGCCTAACTGATGGGGTGATTATTCAGAAGACCAGCCTAACTGATGGGGTGATTATTCAGCAGACCAGCCTAACTGATGGGGTGATTATTCAGAAGACCAGCCTAGCTGATGGGGTGATTATTCAGAAGACCAGCCTAGCTGATGGGGTGATTCAGAAGACCAGCCTAACTGATGGGGTGATTATTCAGCAGACCAGCCTAACAGATGAGGTGATTCAGAAGACCAGCCTAGCTGATGGGGTGATTCAGAAGACCAGCCTAACTGATGGGGTGATTCAGAAGACCAGCCTAACTGATGGGGTGATTCAGAAGACCAGCCTAGCTGATGGGGTGATTCAGAAGACCAGCCTAACTGATGGGGTGATTCAGAAGACCAGCCTAACTGATGGGGTGATTATTCAGCAGACCAGCCTAACTGATGGGGTGATTATTCAGAAGACCAGCCTAACTGATGGGGTGATTCAGAAGACCAGCCTAACTGATGGGGTGATTCAGAAGACCAGCCTAACTGATGGGGTGATTATTCAGAAGACCAGCCTAACTGATGGGGTGATTCAGAAGACCAGCCTAACTGATGGGGTGATTCAGAAGACCAGCCTAACTGATGGGGTGATTATTCAGAAGACCAGCCTAATTGATGGGGTGATTCAGAAGACCAGCCTAGCTGATGGGGTGATTCAGAAGACCAGCCTAACTGATGGGGTGATTATTCAGAAGACCAGCCTAGCTGATGGGGTGATTATTCAGAAGACCAGCCTAACTGATGGGGTGATTCAGAAGACCAGCCTAACTGATGGGGTGATTATTCAGAAGACCAGCCTAACTGATGGGGTGATTCAGAAGACCAGCCTAACTGATGGGGTGATTATTCAGCAGACCAGCCTAACTGATGGGGTGATTATTCAGAAGACCAGCCTAACTGATGGGGTGATTCAGAAGACCAGCCTAGCTGATGGGGTGATTCAGAAGACCAGCCTAGCTGATGGGGTGATTCAGAAGACCAGCCTAGCTGATGGGGTGATTCAGAAGACCAGCCTAACTGATGGGGTGATTCAGAAGACCAGCCTAGCTGATGGGGTGATTCAGAAGACCAGCCTAGCTGATGGGGTGATTCAGAAGACCAGCCTAGCTGATGGGGTGATTCAGAAGACCAGCCTAGCTGATGAATGGATACACCCGCAATAACATCTGCTAAACACGTGTATGCGACGAGTACAATTTCATTTGATTTGGATCTATAGTACAGTGTGTTTGGCTGCAGCAGTCTACAGTGAGTTTCTTATTGATTGTAATGGAGTCAGGGCCTCCGTCCCAAAAGGCACCCTATTCTCTATATAATGCACACTAGCACATCGATGGTCCCTGGTCACTATAAAGGGAACAGGGTGCCATTTGGGACACATCCTGTATGTTTTCTATTTACTGTCCTGGAGTGTGGACAGAGCAGAGGGAAGATTGCTTTGGATAGGTGTTAGAAAATGATGCTGGGACACAGTCCAACAGCCAGGAGTGGTGTTAGCTAACATCAGTGTGATACTGTACTGTGTGGGTTTTTCCTCTCAAAGAGCGCACACAAACACACACACACACACACACACACACACACACACACACACACACACACACACACACACACACACACACACACACACACACACACACACACACACACACACACTCCCTCCTGGGTGTTTCAATACTAATTACTATTAGACTTAATTAGTAGGGGAGACTGGGGAACAAAGTAACAGTTTTAGAGTTTTACTTACTATGAAAATAATATTTTAGGTAGATTCATAATATTTGTATACAAACAACATACATGTCTTTCCTCCATTACACAATGTAACAACGTTTCTAGGACGTACCTGTTGTTTAGTGGTGGAAGTGAAATGTCCCCCTTGTATTTCTCACAAGGTTAATTGGAACAATGTCTTTATTGGTAAAAATCATCCAATCATCCAGTTCTTACATACATATATATATATATATATATATATATATATATATATATATATATATATATATATATATATATATATATATATATATATATATATATATATACACACACTCACCAGCTGCATTAAGTACTGCAGTGCATCTCCTCCTCATGGACTGCACCAGATACTGTTCTTTCTGTGAGCACTGATGGAGGGATTGTGCGTTCCTGGTGTAACTCTGGCAGTTGTTGTTGCCATCCTGTACCAGTCCCGCAGGTGTGATGTTCGATCCTGTGCAGGTGTTGTTACACGTGGTCTGTCACTGCGAGGACGATCAGCTGTCCATCCTGTCTCCCTGTAGCGCTGTCTTAGGCGTCTCACAGTACGGCAATTTATTGCCCTGGCCACATCTGCAGTCCTCATGCCTCCTTGCAGCATGCCTAAGGCACGTTCACGCAGATGAGCAGGGACCCTGGGCATCATTCTTTTGGTGTATTTCAGAGTCAGTAGAAAGGCCTCTTTAGTGTCCTAAGTTTTCATAACTGTGACCTTAATTGCCTACCGTCTGTAAGCTGTGTTCTTCGGCTTGCAAGCCTCCCCTTTTTCCTCCAAACATGATGATGGTCATTATGGCCAAACAGTTCTATTTTTGTTTCATCAGACCAGAGGACATTTCTTCAAAAAGTACGATCTTTGTCCCCATGTGCAGTTGCAAACCGTAGTCTGGCTTTTTTTATGGCGGTTTTGGAGCAGTGGCTTCTTCCTTGCTGAGCGGCCTATAGGACTCGTTTGTTGATATAGGACTCGTTTTACTGTGGATATAGATACTTTTTTTTGTACCTGTTTCCTCCAGCATCTTCACAAGGTCCTTTGCTGTTGTTCGGGGATTGATTTTAACTTTTCGCATCAATGTACATTCATCTCTAGGAGACAGAACATGTCTCCTTCCTGAGCGGTATGACGGCTGCATGGTCCCATGGTGTTTATACTTGCATACTATTGTTTGTACAGATGAACGTGGTACCTGCAGGTGTTTGGAAATTGCTCCCATGGATGAACCAGACATGTGGAGGTCTTGGCTGATTTCTTTTGATTTTCCCATGATGTCGAGCAAAGAGGCACTGAGTTTGAAGGTAGGCCTTGAAATACATCCACAGGTACACCTCCAATTGACTCAAATGATGTCAATTAGCCTATCAGAAGCTTCTAAAGCCATGACATCATTTTCTGGAATTTCCCAAGCTGTTTAAAGGCACAGTCAACTTAGTGTATGTAAACCACGAAAATCATACTAAAACAACAATTAACGCACGAACAATGGGAGCTGCTGAACAGGCGACCAGCAGGGCGGCGCCAACTGGACTAATATGCCTTGTATCATCAGCTGTCCGTGTGGCTGATCTCAGACGATGCTGCAGGTGAAGAAGCCGGATGTGAAGGTCCTGGGCTGGCGTGTTTACACGTGGTCTGCGGTTGTGAGGCCGGTTGGACATTCTCTAAAATGAGGTTGGAGGCTTATGCTAGAGAAATTACCATTACATGGTGGATATTCCTGCAGTCAGCATGCCAACTGCAGGCTCCTTCAAAACTTGAAACATGTGGCATTGTGTTGTGTGACAAAACTGCACATTTTAGAGTGGCCTTTTATTGTGTCCAGCACAAGGTGCACCTGTGTAATGATCATGCTGTTTAATCAGCTTCTTGTTATACCACACCTGTCAGGTGGATGGATTATCTTGGCAAAAGAGAAATGCTCACTAACAGGGATGTAAAAACAATTGTCCAGAACATTTGAGAGAAATAACCTTTTTGTGAGTATGGAACATTTCTGGGATCTTTTATTTCAGCTCATGAAACATGGGACCAACACTTTACATGTTGAGTTGTTGTTCAGTGTATCATTCATTCCTACTTTTCCACAGCAGTAATAGAACAGACTGAGCAAAAGAGAGAGAGAGAGAAAGAGAGCGAGAGAAGCAGAGAAAAATAAATGAATAATCTCTTTACCTACCCCATATAGCCATAAAGATAGCAAAGAACACGGTTCCTCCATTGTCGAAGAGATGGGTCACCTGCAGAAAAACACATAGATCTAAATAATTACCTTCCAGTTCTATTCATGGTAGCTGGTTAATAATCAGTCACTCCTGGATTTTGCAATTCTGCGCTGGAAGACTTTTTTTGCTAAATCTATTCCCTGCATATTATGTGACGTCTTGCACAATATCCACAACAACAGAAAACAGTCAAATCATCACAATATTACACATAAAACTGTCTGATCATCACAATGTTACACATGAAATAGTACTATTTATTTTTTATTTTTAACCTTTATTTAACTAGGCAAGTCAGTTAAGAACAAATTCTTATTTACAATGACAGCCTACCTACAGGGACAGCCATAGTAGTACGGCGCCCCTGGAGTTGTGATACAGTTGTGATACTCAGGGACAGTAATAGTACTAGCTAACAGTTGTGTGATTGATACTCAGGGACAGTAATAGTATTAGCTAACAGTTGTGTGATTGATACTCAGAGACAGTAATAGTACTAGCTAACAGTTGTGTGATTGATACTCAGAGACAGTAATAGTATTAGCTAACAGTTGTGTGATTGATACTCAGGGACAGTAATAGTATTAGCTAACAGTTGTGTGATTGATACTCAGGGACAGTAATAGTATTAGCTAACAGTTGTGTGATTGATACTCAGGGACAGTAATAGTACTAGCTAACAGTTGTGTGATTGATACTTAGAGACAGTAATAGTACTAGCTAACAGTTGTGTGATTGATACTCAGGGACAGTAATAGTACTAGCTAACAGTTGTGTGATTGATACTCAGGGACAGTAATAGTATTAGCTAACAGTTGTGTGATTGATACTCAGAGACAGTAATAGTACTAGCTAACCGTTGTGTGATTGATACTCAGAGACAGTAATAGTATTAGCTAACTGTTGTGTGATTGATACTCAGAAACAGTAATAGTATTAGCTAACTGTTGTGTGATTGATACTCAGAGACAGTAATAGTATTAGCTAACAGTTGTGTGATTGATACTCAGAGACAGTAATAGTATTAGCTAACTGTTGTGTGATTGATACTCAGAGACAGTAATAGTATTAGCTAACAGTTGTGTGATTGATACTCAGACAGTAATAGTATTAGCTAACTGTTGTGTGATTGATACTCAGAGACAGTAATAGTATTAGCTAACAGTTGTGTGATTGATACTCAGAGACAGTAATAGTACTAGCTAACCGTTGTGTGATTGATACTCAGAGACAGTAATAGTATTAGCTAACTGTTGTGTGATTGATACTCAGAAACAGTACTAGTATTAGCTAACCGTTGTGTGATTGATACTCTGAGACAGTAATAGTATTAGCTAACCGTTGTGTGATTGATACTCAGAGACAGTAATAGTATTAGCTAACTGTTGTGTGATTGATACTCAGAGACAGTAATAGTACTAGCTAACCGTTGTGTGATTGATACTCAGAGACAGTAATAGTACTAGCTAACCGTTGTGTGATTGATACTCAGAGACAGTAATAGTACTAGCTAACTGTAATAGTAATTATGTTTACTACAGTACTTCTACACCTACAGCATAGCTTTCTATTTCTACCAAATGTTGTGTGTCTAGCTAGCACATTTATGTTAGCGATCTCAAACTGTTATGAGAGATTAGCATCTAATTGACCTTTGCATAGACACAGCTATAATATTCCACTCTGAGCTAACAGGATGGAATAGAATAGCACATAATAGAATAGAATAGAATAGAATAGAATATATCAGAATATAACAGAATAGATCAGAATAGCACATAATAGAATAGAATAGATCAGAATATAACAGAATAAAACAGAATATAATACAATAGAACAGAATAGAACAGAATAGAATAGAACAGAATAGAACAGATTAGAACAGAATATAATAGAACAGAATATAATAGAACAGAATATAATAGAACAGAATACAACAGAATAGATACAACAGAATAGAACAGAACAGAACAGAACAGAATAGAACAGAAGAGAACAGAATGGAACAGAATATAACATAATATAATACAATAGAACAGAACAGAATATAATAGAACAGAATACAATAGAACAGAATAGAACAGAATAGAACAGAATAGAACAGAACGGAACAGAATGGAACAGAATATAATAGGTTCAGGGTCTAATTACTGACCTTTGCATAGACACAGCTGTCACTGAGTTTCCAGGGGTCACAGTTCTCCTCACACATAGGACACATGATCGTAGTGTTGGCCTCACAGATCTCTTTACTGATGGGACAGACATAGGATAAGATGTACATTCAACTTCATTAACATTTGAACCAGACATAGATTTGTCAAAGTCATAGACATCAGGCATAAAGATATCTAAATTGATGAAGGTTAAGGTTATGGGTGTTAAGTTTGGGTTTAAGGTTAGGCCCAGCTGTTGTGGGGTGTCCTGACTGGCACAATACTCTCTTGTAGTGCACCACTTTTGACCAGGGCCTATAGGCTCAGTAGTGCAATATAAAAGAAACAGGGTGCCATTTGGGACACAGCCCCGGTGTCCTGACTGACCTGACTTGGCTGGTGTCCATAGTAAGGAACCCGTAGAGGAAGACGAGGAGACCCACCAGAGCTGCAGGGATCAGCATGCCAGTGTACCAACCCAGCCAGGCAAAGTACAGCCCGATCTTCTCCCCAAAGTACCGCCTGGAGAGGAAAGGGGAGGAAAGCCCAATAAACAAGATAAATTAGCAAAAGCTCCCCCAAAACGGTTGGGTCGAACTTTCAATTCAGTCCCAGTTGTATTTGCCTGGCAGTCAACAAGTACTTTGTAACCAACCAGGAAAGGAACAGGTGTGGCAGTCAACAAGTACTTTGTAACCAACCAGGAAAGGAACAGGTGTGGCAGTCAACAAGTACTTTGTAACCAACCAGGAAAGGAACAGGTGTGGCAGAGAACAAGTACTTTGTAACCAACCAGGAAAGGAACAGGTGTGGCAGAGAACAAGTCCAATAATGAGGATAGATTAGTAAAAGTCCCCGACATGGATTGATTCAGTTGGACCCATCAGACCTAGCGGCATCAGGTAGAGCGTTGGCCCAGTAACGGAAAGGTCACCGGTTCAAATACTCGAGCCAACAAGGTGAAAAATCTGTCGATGTGCCCTTGAGCAAGGCACTTAACCGTAATTTGCTAAAACAACACCATTATTTGATTGACAGGAAAGAAGTGCATGAATTGAAATAAGTATAGCCTGGGGTTCCCTGTGGAGAGGTTATTTCCTGACAAATGACATGTCTGGAGCCAGAGAGGAGAACCCGGGCTCATTATACAGACTCCACACACACAGGCACACAAACACCAGTGGTTACCTGATAAGGTCGAGAGGCTGGTACTTGTACCACATTCCCCAGCGAGCCCACCTCTCGTACAGCAGATGTCTGTGGTTCTGGGCACCATGGGTCTTAATAGGGTGTCTGCTCTTGTATCCACCCTGAAAAAAGAAGTACAGAACACAGAGAATTAACATGGAAGGCAGGCAGATAGTGACACCTAACCTAGTTCATACTGTATGGGCTATAGTCAACTAGCCTAGTTCATACTGTATGGGCTGTAGTCAACTAGCCTAGTTCATACTGTATGGGCTGTAGTCAACTAGCCTAGTTCATACTGTATGGGCTGTAGTCAACTAGCCTAGTTCATACTGTATGGTCTGTAGTCAACTAGCCTAGTTCATACTGTATGGGCTGTAGTCAACTAGCCTAGTTCATACTGTATGGGCTGTAGTCACCTAGCCTAGTTCATACTGTATGGGCTGTAGTCACCTAGCCTAGTTCATACTGTATGGGCTGTAGTCAACTAGCCTAGTTCATACTGTATGGGCTGTAGTCAACTAGCCTAGTTCATACTGTATGGGCTGTAGTCAACTAGCCTAGTTCATACTGTATGGGCTGTAGTCAACTAGCCTAGTTCATACTGTATGGGTTGTAGTCACCTAGCCTAGTTCATACTGTATGGGCTGTAGTCACCTAGCCTAGTTCATACTGTATGGGCTGTAGTCACCTAGCCTAGTTCATACTGTATGGGCTGTAGTCAACTAGCCTAGTTCATACTGTATGGGCTGTAGTCAACTATTTTATAGCCGTCCAGTGACAGAAACACAGAACGCAGAGAATTCACACGAGTGAAAGAGACAGGTAGACTTATATATTGTATATTATTGGGAGATAGGTAGACACTAGCCAAATCCCATACTCTTGTATCCGCCCTGAAACTTAAGCAAAGAGCCTTATGTAACAGGTGGAGTTGTAACAGTTACATGCCACATGTAACACTCAACAAGGGGTATGACTAGACAGGATTTATATTTTAATCATTTAGCAGACACTCTTATGGAGAAAGGCTAACAATGTTCTTACCTCGTGCAGAGGGAATGCGGCCTCATATGTCCCATTGCCCAGTAACCTATTAATACCTACAACAGAAAAAAAACAGACTTTAGCAGAAGCACTAATAGGGACTGGAAAATGAAGTTATAATTCAAAACATATTTATTTCCCTTCCCAAGACTCAGTTATTTCTAGGCCCCATCACCATTTCCCAGGGGCCCCCAGTGAGAATTCACAGTTCTAATAATGATTAATATACTGCATTATATAAGAGGGGATCTCAATGATTAGCTAGTGATGTTCGATGGCATTAGCCCCCCCGGGTGTGGGGGCTCTCAGTCTCTTGCACTACATAATTGTGTCCTCGGTTACTGTCGGCCAGAGCATAGTCTCGGAAATCACAGACCTAGGGTGTCTGGTATGCTCCTGGAACATTGTTAATGAGGGAGGCAACCCGTCTCCCTGGGGGAACTAGGTGGAGTATGGTGGGTGTCTGTAGCAGGGCTAATCACAGTAAAGCCTTGTGTACTACAAAACAAAATCAATTAGCCAGGTAACTTTGATAAACAACCAGAAATAACTTTAGATTTTCTGATTCATTAAAAAAAAGCTAAATATATATCTGTGTTTTTGATTGTTGAGTCAATTAGACCATGACCATTTCAAGCGCATATTTCTAAAAAAGTTTAAGTAATTTCAGAATATTTAGGCAAATTAGCTGGCTAACTCTTTGATCCTGCTTTGTAATATACCCCTTGGATATGCTTAGTTTCAGAGAATCCCAGGATGCAATGCTGCAGGGTTTCAGGTCAAATAGGGACTCAGTACCACAAGGCATTATCATAACATAATAATTGTCTTCCATCAGATAGCATGACGGCTCCATCTGCACTGACCTACAGTAAGACAATGAGATAGGGGTGACATTAAACACTCCTCTTCTAGAGATCACATCCACGAAGGACAGTTTGATTACTAGAAGCAGCTGATTACTATAACTGCATTCACTATAAGCGGAGTGCACTGTACACAGGCCTACAGCAGACTGCCCTAACGTTAGCCATGGAGAGACAACACATCTTACATTAGTTCTATTAGAAATGGATGGAAGGCTGAGACAATGCTGTTCATGTGGAAACCATGGAGAAAAGCAGACACATAATATCACAATGGTCAACAAGCAACACGACATGAAGGATGACAGAGTCAACAACACAATCAACATAGAACATGTCTCACTCTAAATAATAAACTGTGTAGATTATTTAAATGGAGATATACTGTATTAACGTGTGCCAATGTGCCACTGTATAATATTACAGATAGTACGGGTCTCTCTTGTATGCATAAAGAGCCTTCATTTCAATCAGACTAACCTATATACATAAAGAGACTTTATCTCAATGAGACTAACCTATATACCTAAACAGGTGTTATCTCAATCAGACTAACCTATATACATAAAGAGACTTTATCTCAATGAGACTAACCTATATACATAAAGAGACTTTATCTCAATCAGACTAACCTATATACATAAAGAGACTTTATCTCAATCAGACTAACCTATATACATAAAGAGATTTTATCTCAATCAGACTAACCTATATACATAAAGAGATTTTATCTCAATCAGACTAACCTATATACATAAAGAGATTTTATCTCAATCAGACTAACCTATATACATAAAGAGATTGTGAATGAATAATCTGAAGGTAGAAAGTGTATCCAACAGTCTGAAGGTAATTCTAGGTGTATATACTGTATATTGCTACAGGTATCCAACAGTCTGAAGGTAATTCAAGGTGTATATACTGTATATTGCTACAGGTATCCAACAGTCTGAAGGTAATTCTAAGTCTATTAGGCGACAGGGGATGTCAACAGCATTAAGTCCAGACCATGTCTACTGGCTCTCTGCCCAGGATCTCTGCTACAAAGAGTCTCAGAGTAGGGGTGCTGATCTAGGACCAGTTTAGCCTTTTAGAGCATAACAAATCAGATTGTATCAGACTATATGGAGAGGGGTTACCTGGTCCTAGATCAGCACTCCTACTCTGAAAACAAGACACATTTTGAATATGGGCCCAAATGATGCCACCACCACATCACCAACACAGATACGCACCTTCCCAGAAGCTCACAGATTGAGACATCAGTATCCGGTCATGGTGACCATAATAATTTAGCAGAGACTCACAACATAGAGGAGGAGCTGTTGAGACAATGGAGGACAGAGGACGTAAGTAGCAAAACGCTCTATACAGACAGAAACACTATAGTATATTGGTGGGGTGTTGGGGCTGTCCTATTGTGGGTTATATTTAAGCAATAAGGCACGAGGGGGTGTGGTATATGGCCAATATACCACGGCTAAGGGCTGTTCCACAACCCATTGCGGAGTGCCTGGATACAGCCATTAGCCGTGGTATATTGGCCATTTACCACAAACCCCCGAGGTGCCTTATTGCTATTATAAACTGGTTACTAAAGTAATTAGAGCAGTAAAAACAAATGTTTCGTCATACCCATGGTATACGGTCTCATATACCACGGCTGTCAGCCAATCAGCACTCAGGGCTGGAACCGCCCAGTTTATAATAAGTTATATACAGACAGACAACATAGTGGAGAAGCTAATGGAGGACACGTAACTAGAACAACGCTTTAGACAGAAACACATTCATGGGGACTGGGTTCCATTCGATTGTGGGTTTAAGGGTTAAGGTTAAGGTGACCTCTTGCAATATATAGTAGACAAACTACTCTGGAGACTGATAGCATGGATTTACTGTACAGGTTAATATACAGACCCATATTAACAAAGAGGACGGACGTGGACATGGGACAATACATGGAGGCACAGCAACCTACACTGGTCTTCCATGCAAAGTGCCTAGACTGGTCTTCCATGCAAAGTGCCTAGACTGGTCTTCCATGCAAAGTGTCTAGACTGGTCTTCCATGCAAAGTGTCTAGACTGGTCTTCCATGCAAAGTGTCTAGACTGGTCTTCCATGCAAAGTGTCTAGACTGGTCTTCCACGCAAAGTGTCTAGACTGGTCTTCCATGCAAAGTGTCTAGACTGGTCTTCCACGCAAAGTGTCTAGCCTGGTCTTCCATGCAAAGTGCCTAGACTGGTCTTCCATGCAAAGTGCCTAGACTGGTCTTCCATGCAAAGTGTCTAGACTGGTCTTCCACGCAAAGTGTCTAGACTGGTCTTCCATGGAAACTGGAAGCTTTTATAAATGCTAATATAACAATGATATATGCCACTTAGCAGACACTATTATCCAAAGTGACTTACAGTATGAGCGCATTGTTGGTATCTAGTCATAGTATCTTGAAGTAAAATATAGTAGTAATATCGAATACTAGTATCTAGTAGTAGTATCTAGTAGTAGCATCTAGTCTAGTGGTTAGAGCATTGGGCCTGTAACCAAAAAGTTGCTGGATCGAATCCCCAAACTGACAAGGTCTGTCATTCTGCCCCTGAGCAAGGCAGTTAACCTACTATTCCCCGGGCGCCATGGATGTCGATTAAAGCAGGTCACCGCACCTCTCTGATTCAGAGGGGGTTGGGTTAAATGCAGAAGACACATTCCAGTTGTATGCATTCAGTTGTACAACTGACTGGTATCCTCTCTTTCCCCTATCAAGTAGTGGGGAGCCAGAATTAGTTTTTCCTCACAAAAGGGCTTTATTACAGACAGAAATACTCCTCAGTTTCATCAGGTATCCAGATGGCTGGTCTCAGAAGATCCCGCAGGTGAAGAAGACAGATGTGGGGGTCCTGGGCTGCGGTTGTGAGGCCAGTTGGACGTACTATCAAATTCTCTAAAATGACGTTGGAGGCGGCTTATGGTAGAGAAATTAACATTCAGTTCTCTGGCAACAGCTCTGGTGGACGTTCCTGCAGTCAGCATGCCAATTGCACGCTCCCTAAAAACCTGAGACATCTGTGGCATTGTGTTGTGTGACAAATCTGCACATTTTAGAGTGGCCGTTTATTGTCCCGAGCACAAGGTGCACCTGTGTAATTATTATGCTGGTTAATCAGTTTCTTGATATGCCACACATGTCACATGGATTGATTATCTTGGCAAAAGAGAAATGCTCATTAACAGTGATATAAACTAATATCTAGTAGTATTTAGTAGTATCTAGTAGTAATTTCTAGTAGTAGTATATATTAGTAGTATCTAGTAGTAATATTTAGTAGTAGTATCTAGTATTAATATCTAGTAGTAGTATATAGTAGTAGTATATAGTAGTAGTATATTGTAGTATTATCTAGTAGTAACGTCTAGTAGTAGTATATAGTAGTAGTATCTAGTAGTATTTAGTAGTATATAGTAGTATTATCTAGTAGTAGCGTCTATTAGTAGTATATAGTAGTAGTATCTAGTAGTAATATTTAGTAGTAGTATCTAGTATTAATATCTAGTAGTAGTATATAGTAGTAGTATATAGTAGTAGTATATAGTAGTAGTATATAGTAGTAGTATATAGTAGTAGTATCTAGTAGTAGTATCTAGTAGTAGTAGTATTGGTAAAAGGAAAATGTTCTATCAAACATTGTCAAAATTGTCCTGTTGCAGCAGGACACTACTAAGCAATAATCCTTAGTTTTTCTCAATCACTTTAAACTTCGTCAAAATATATGACTAACTATATGACTAACTATATGACTAACTATATGACTAACTATATGAACATTAGGTAATTTGATCACATGACTATAGTGATTTATAATTGCTTTGGCATAAAATACATTGAGTAAGCCTGGCAGATCAAAATAGTTTGCATTCATTTGCTAATGAATGATATTACTCTCAAATGCAATTATAACATGTTCATTGTGTAAATCCCTACATGCTAAATAGAACCACCATCAATCACAATAACCTGCCACACATATATTAGATACATAATAGTTCTGTGGTATTGTTGTAATAGTTGTCAGATGGATAGACTCAGGCTAGATGGGGAACAATTACATTTCCTCACAATTTAGAGCAACCAATCACAAATGCTGTCCAATTAGCTGACAGTTGAAACTCATAACAATCAGTTGTCAAACACATAAATACTGCAAGGGTAAGACTGAATTTTACAGCTGTGGAATATGGAGCAGGCAGGAGACAGACAGGGGCATTCGAGTGCGGGGTGGTATGGTGAGGAGGAGAGGAAGAGGGAGAGGGGGGCACAGAGGACGAGGAAGAGCCAGAGAAAGGCACAGAGAAATTCCAAATGAGATACGGGCAACAATTATAGACCATGTCATCAACCATGGCCTCAGTATGACAGAGGCTGGTCGGAGAGAGCAGCCTAATGTGGGCCGGTCCACGGGTCTCAGTATGACAGAGGCTGGTCGGAGAGAGCAGCCTAATGTGGGCCGGTCCACGGGTCTCAGTATGACAGAGGCTGGTCGGAGAGAGCAGCCTAATGTGGGCCGGTCCACGGGTCTCAGTATGACAGAGGCTGGTCGGAGAGAGCAGCCTAATGTGGGCCGGTCCACGGGTCTCAGTATGACAGAGGCTGGTCGGAGAGAGCAGCCTAATGTGGGCCGGTCCACGGGTCTCAGTATGACAGAGGCTGGTCGGAGAGAGCAGCCTAATGTGGGCCGGTCCACGGGTCTCAGTATGACAGAGGCTGGTCGGAGAGAGCAGCCTAATGTGGGCCGGTCCACGGGCCTCAGTATGAAATATATTAATATTCCCTCTCTCCCTCTCTCTCTCTATCCCTCCACAGATAGCCAAGCTGGACAAGACCAGTGCAGTGTAGTCCATGTCTACCTGTTCACCGACAAGAACTTCCACGACCCCGCGAGAAACTCAACCGTCTAATGGCCGCCTCCGACCTCTTCAAACACCAAGGAGACGTCTTCCTAAGCAGTCACGGGTAGGGCTGGGAGTTCATTACAAAAACAGTCTATTCCTGTTTCCTACACAGTGTGGAATCTCATGCCATTGTTTAGATAAAGGAAAAATAAACATTTTAGTGTTCTCTGTGACAATTGACAATAAAGAATATTTTATCTTATCTTATTACAGCCCTTCCAAGACCTCCACCTGTAACTCCACTGCCACCCTCACCTCCACAACCACAACCACAACCACAACCACAACCACAACCACAACCACAACCACAACCACAACCACAACCACTCCCAGCTCCAACGGGGCCAAGCCCCAGCTACGACGCGCCCACTCTGGCTCGGGACCCAGGCCAACGGGGGGTACAAGCACCCCTCCTGGGACTCCCTCATCCACCGCCCCTATTAAGCTACCCCCGCTGCTGGACCTCCCTCCTGCAGGTCAGAGACATATATTTACATTTTATAATATAAATATATATGTTATATTTAACGTGGACCGGTCCACGGTGTCGTCAATAGTCCAGACATTCAGGAGAGAAAACAGGTGTGTAATCAAATATTGTACTGAAATATAATAATAATAATAATAATAATCTGAGAAATCAGATTGCAATGAAGCAACTCTACAAGGTACCTTTTGAGAGGACTGGTGAGAGAGTGAAGGAGCTGAGGTACCAGTATGTACAGGTAAGAATTCATCATGGTACACTACACAGTGCTGTCATCTCCTTGTCTTTCAGTATTGACACGTACAACCTGTATATGCAGAATATGTTACACAATGTGGGATATGTGTAACTGTATGATTTACAATATCTAGTGTAAAATATCTTGTATAGAGAGTGATGGAGGCTGATGAGTATGTTGATGAGGCAGGATTCAACTTGACGTGGCCGTAATATCATTGGTCACCGAGCCACTGCTGATGTGCCAGGCCAGCGTGGAGGGAACATTACAACGTGGGATGCCATATGTGGGAATGTTGTTCTCAGCGACATTCCCATCACTGGGCCCTATAACACACAACGTCTCCTCAATTTCCTGGAAACTCTTTACAGGGATCTCATTCCTGAGAATGAGAGGTAAGAAATGACTTGCCAACTTATGTTATAGTTAGGGACAACTTAAGTTTCCATCCTTGAAATACAAATCAGGGAATGGTTTGTTGGCCACTTATGTTTCTCCCACCATCCTCCCCATTCCCAAATCCCATTGAGGAGTTATTTTCTGCATGGAGATGGAAGGTCTATGATCACCGTCCTCACGACCAGTTGTCCTTACTGGGTGCAATGGATGCTGGTTGTGAGGACATCACAGCAGATTGTTGTAGGGGGTGGCTGCTTCTTGCCAAAAGATTTTTCCCTCGTTGCATTGCAAGGGAGGATATCAGGTGTGATGTAGATGAAATGTTGTGAACAGACAGAGGAGAGATTGGATGAACTTGCAGCAACTTTTATTTTTTCTTGCACATATTGTAGTTCTGTCAGGCTCTGGCCATAGAGAAGCCTATTTGCTTCTCTATGTAGCTATGGTCAGAGTCTGACAGTCTCTATTCTTTCTGTTTCTGTGTGGGTTTTGGGTTGGATCCCTAATTAGAGGCAGCTGCACCGCATTGTCTCTAAGTAGGGATCCTATATATGTTTTTATGTCCCACACTTTTGTGTGGGTCGTTATTCTTCCAGTCACGGGTAAAGTAAGTGTGTTCTCATTTGTGGTTGTATTTGTTTTGTGTAGTTCTGACAAGTAAAGTTTATGTTAATAAATAGAAATGTCGAACTATGATTGCGCCGTGCCTTGGTCTCTCAATACCCACTCGTGACAAGTTCCTGATCATTTTGCTGTTGTATATATTGTTTTCTGTACAAGCTTTCTTTATGTATTTTCGGTTGGCTGTAAAGTGTGTACATACAATGGTGAGAAATGTTTGAATAAATGATTTGTTTAAAGTCTAGTGTGTGCCATGACTTTTTGACATCAGTACTATTCAGCTGCCTACATTATGCAATGTTAGCAATTGGACAATATTACATAGTGGGTAACTATCACACTTTCAGAGTACACTGTCATTTGACAGGATGTCTTTGCATTTTGACTGCAATGATAAAGGAACCTATTGTTTTGATGACAACGATGTATTCATTGATGGATTTAATTTAACATTTGAAACATGAGTTAATTATTTTGATTGAGTAATCACCTTTTGCAGGTCAGAGTGGTGTGCTGAATGTACCACGTGATGTGAGGATTGTACTTAGAGTTTTGACAAATGTAAGTTTGTTTCAGTAAATGTGTGTGTGTGTGTGTGTGTGTGTGTGTGTGTGTGTGTGTGTGTGTGTGTGTGTGTGTGTGTACAGTTGAAGTCGGAAGTTTACATACACCTTAGCCAATACATTAACTTTTTTTCACAATTCCTGACATTTAATCCTAGTAACAATTCCCTGTCTTAGGTCAGTTAGGATCACCACTTTATTTTAAGAATGTGAAATGTCAGAATAATAGTAGAGTGATTTATTTCTGCTTTTATTTCTTTCATCACATTCCCAGTCGGTCAGAAGTTTACATACACTCAATAAGTATGTGGTAGAATTTCCTTAAAATTGTTTAACTTGGGTCAAATGTTTCCGGTAGCCTTCCACAAGCTTCCCACAATAAGTTGGGTGAATTTTGGTCAATTCCTCCTGACAGAACTGGTGTAACTGAGTCAGGTTTGTAGGCCTCCTTGCTCGCACACACTTTTTCAATTCTGCCCTCAAATGTTCTATTGAGGTCAGGGCTTTGTGATGGCCACTCCAATACCTTGACGTTGTTGTCCTTAAGCCATTTTGCCACAACTTTGGAAGTATGTTTGGGGTCATTGTCCATTTGGAAGACTCATTTGCGACCAAGCTTTAACTTCCTGACTGATGTCTTGAGATGTTGTTCAATATATCCACTTAATTTTCCTTCCTCATGATGCCATCTATTTTGTGAAGTGCACCAGTCTCTCCTACAGCAAAGCAACCCCACAACATGATGCTGCCACCCCCGTGCTTCACGGTTGGGATGTTCTTTGTCTTGCAAGCCTCCCCCTTTTTCCTCCAAACATAACAATGGCCATTATGGCCAAACAGTTCTATTGTTTCATCAGACCAGAGGACATTTCTCCAAAAAGTATGGTCTTTATCCCCATGTGCAGTTGCAAACCGTAGTCTGTCATTTTTATGGAGCAGTGGCTTCTTTCTTGCTGAGCAGCCTTTCAGGTTATGTCAATATAGGACTCGTTTTACTGTGGATATAGATACTTTTGTACCTGTTTCCTTCCTGTCATGCACAAAGTAGATGTTGGAAGTTTACATACACTTAGGTTGAACTCATTAACTCATTTTTCAACCACTCCACAGATTTCATGTTAACAAACTATAGTTTTGGCAAGTCGGTTAGGACATCTACTTTGTGCATGACACAAGTAATTCTTCCAACTGTTTACAGACAGATTATTTCACTTATATTTCACTATATCACAATTCCAGTGGGTCAGAAGTTTACATACACTAAGTTGACTGTGCCTTTTAACAGCTTGGAAAATTCCAGAAAATGATAAAGTGCCTCTTTGCTCGACATCATGGGAAAATCAAAAGAAATCAGCCAAGACCTCGAAAAAAAAAAATGTAGACCTCCACAAGTCTGGTTCATCCTTAGGCGCAATTTCCAAACGCCTGAAGGTGTCACGTTCATCTGTACAAACAATAGTACACAAGTATAAACACCATGGGACCACGCAGCCATCATACCGCTCAGGAAGGAGACACGTTCTGTCTCCTAGAGATGAACGTACTTTGGTGCGAAAAGTGCAAATCAATCCCAGAACAACAGCAAAGGACCTTGTGAAGATGCTGGAGGAAACAGGTACAAAAGTATCTATATCCACAGTAAAACTAGTCCTATATCGACATAACCTGAAAGGCCGCTCAGCAAGGAAGAAGCCACTGCTCCATAACTACCATAAAAAAGCCAGACTACGGTTTGCAACTGCACATGGGGACAAAGATTGTGTGTATGTGTGTGGATGTGTGTATGTTTGTGTATGTGTATGTATGTGTGTGATGTGTAGTTTATCCTGTTTGTGTGTGTGTGTGTGTGTGTGGATTATCCCTTGGCAGCATCAGAAGTAGGTCTCTCTGAAAGATAACGTCATCCTCTGATTTCAGTAGTAAATGTTGAGGTCACGTGCACGACCAAGGGGATTTGAAGAGGATTTGTCACTCTTTTGGCATACTCTGATCTTATTGGTTGAGGAGGGATGGAGGGGTCAGCAACAGTATTATAATATTACAGTCAAAAATCCCATAGAGCCCTTCAAGGCCAAACTTTAATCGGCAAACATGTAACAGGGCAAACAGACAAGAGGTTTGAATGAGAGGAACAAGCCTGGTCCCAGATCTGTTTGTGCGGTCTTGTTCAAGACAATAGGAGTTCGCAAGACAGCACAAACAGATCTGGGACTAAGCTAGATATGGATGGTTTGGGAGAAAGGAAGGTATCTGGATTAGCCTGGTCCCAGATCGGATTGTGCTGTATAGATAATGCTTTGCCTAAATATCATATCTTATCCAACTCTATGGCCATTGCTATGCAGCACAGACAGATCAATCTGTGGGAGACATTATATTAAACAACAGAAACCAGAATGACGAATCATGGAGTAGAGGATCAGCTAGCATTGGAAGAATACCAACTACAGCGGATCATGGAGTAGAGGATCAGCTAGCATTGGAAGAATACCAACTACAGCGGATCATGGAGTAGAGGATCAGCTAGCATTGGAAGAATACCAACTACAGCGGATCATGGAGTAGAGGATCAGCTAGCATTGGAAGAATACCAACTACAGCGGATCATGGAGTAGAGGATCAGCTAGCATTGGAAGAATACCAACTACAGCGAATCATGGAGTAGAGGATCAGCTAGCATTGGAAGAATACCAACTACAGCGGATCATGGAGTAGAGGATCAGCTAGCATTGGAAGAACCAATATATCCCAGAGGCATTAATAACTAACTATATCCCAGAGGCATTAATAACTAACTATATCCCAGAGGTATTAATAACTAACTATATCCCAGAGGTATTAATAACTAACTATATCCCAGAGGTATTAATAACTAACTATATCCCAGAGGCATTAATAACTAACCAACGCCACCATTAATAACTAACCAACGCCACCATTAATAACTAACCAACGCCACCATTAATAACTAACCAACTCCACCATAAATAACTGACATTACTATTTATACATGTCCAAATGGTATTCAACAGAATGTCCCCAAAGGATTTGAAACAGCGAGCCACGTGACAATGGACACACAGATAAATGACAAGACCACTGTGATCAGCAGGACAGAGGAAAACAGAAAGAAGACAGACAATTCATATGTTGCACTGTATTAGCTAATGCTTTCCCCTTTCTGAAATGGTATTAAACATCTGGACCTTTGAAAATGGATATAGAGTACTGGATATATAGTACTGGATATAGAGTACTGGATATATAGTACTGGATATAGAGTACTGGATATAGAGTACTGGATATAGAGTACTGGATATAGGGTACTGGATATAGAGTACTGGATATATAGGACTGGATATATAGTACTGGATATATAGTACTGGATATATAGTACTGGATATATAGTACTGGATATAGAGTACTGGATATAGAGTACTGGATATAGGGTACTGGATATAGAGTACTGGATATAGAGTACTGGATATAGAGTACTGGATATATAGTACTGGATATAGAGTACTGGATATAGAGTACTGGATATAGGGTACTGGATATAGAGTACTGGATATAGAGTTCTGGATATATAATACTGGATATATAGTACTGGATATGGAGTACTGGATATAGAGTACTGGATATAGAGTACTGGATATAGAGTACTGGATATAGAGTACTGGATATATAGTACTAGATATATAGTACTGGATATATAGGACTGGATATAGAGTACTGGATATAGAGTACTGGATATATAATACTGGATATATAGTACTGGATATATAGTACTAGATATATAGTACTGGATATATAGGACTGGATATAGAGTACTGGATATAGAGTACTGGATATATAATACTGGATATATAGTACTGGATATAGAGTACTGGATATAGAGTACTGGATATAGAGTACTGGATATAGAGTACTGGATATAGAGTACTGGATATATAATACTGGATATATAGTACTGGATATAGAGTACTGGATATATAGTACTGGATATAGAGTACTGGATATATAGGACTGGATATACAGTATTACTATAATACTATAGATACAGTAGATAGATGGCAGATAGATAGACAGATAATTTAGCTACGTACCCATCTTAGACTTCCCATCCTCATACTTTGTGCGTTGGAGAACATGGTGGACTATTCTGCTTCTGGTCGAGTTGGAGAAGAACGTCTGTCTGTTGTTGATGGTAAAACTGAGTGAAACAAACAGACAGCATTATAGCAAACGGAGGAGGCGGGAACAGAACCCTGGTCACTGGCGTAAAAAGCAGTCCCACTATGCATCGCTCCAATACGGTTAACCCACTTGGTGGGAATTGTAACGTGGCTCATTAGCAAGGATTGCTACAGAATTACGATGCAGTATATCATCTATTCTAGACAGCAGGGTTGGATAGGTTACATTCTTAATGTAATCAGTTACAGTTACTAGTTATCTGTCCGAAATTGTAATCAGTAATGTAATTTTGGGATTACCCAAACTCAGTAACGTAGTGGTCTCTGGCTTGTGGTCAGACTCGCTCAGGTGAAACTTTTTTCTCGCAAACATCCGTTCTGAATTGAAAAGTAATCATCTAGCCTATACAAACACATATCATATAATACAGCCTATACAAACACATATCATATAATACAGCCTATACAAACACATATCATATAATACAGCCTATACAAACACACACCATATAATACAGCCTATACAAACACACATCATATACAGCCTATACAAACACACACCATATAATACAGCCAATACAAACACATATCATATAATACAGCCTATACAAACTCACACCCCATATAATACAGCCTATACAAACACACATCGTATAATACAGCCTATACAAACTCACACCCCATATAATACAGCCTATATAAACTCACACCCCATATAATACAGCCTATACAAACACACACCATATAATACAGCCTATACAAACACACATCATATAATACAGCCTCATATAACACACATTATATAATACAGATAACCCAGTCTATCTATTATATCCTGATTGCCAAGCATTTAGAGCTGTGTAGCTGTGTGTGTGTGTGTAACATACTGGTGCATGCGTGCCCTGCTGAAGGGGGCTGTGTAGCAGTCTGTCTCCTCTAGGTCAGGTAAGGCCTCTTTGTCCAGCTTCATGGGGTTTCTGGGTAACCAACTCTTTATCTGCCGACACCTCAGACGGAACCGGCTGCAGGGAGGATTAATTAATGAATTACGAGGATTCTCCTAGAGATTGTTGTGTTTGATCTATGATAAAAATCAGTAGCTAGCCTGGTCAAACCAGACTAAACTCACTCACATTACTGTTGATACATTCTACACATACAGTATGTTACTGTCTTATAATTACAACGGTCTTTACTTTTTTCAGGGTGACTTATTGGGCTTAAAAGAGCTTAAATCACACATTCTTACACACAACAGAACAGGTTTAAATAGCAGGATAAACTAATCCTGAACTAATGAATAAAATCCTGAATTAAGTCCTCTGGGGTAGAGCTACATGACCCATTCATCCTCTGATCAAATGACAAATAACCTCTTCCATGGCGGCTGCATCTTAAAATAACAGTTATATCATCTAACTCCCTGATGAGCGATGACGGCTGCATCTTACAGTTATATCATCTAACTCCCTGATGAGCGATGATGGCTGCATCTTAAAATAACAGTTATATCATCTAACTCCCTGATGAGCGATGACGGCTGCATCTTACAGTTATATCATCTAACTCCCTGATGAGCGATGACGGCTGCATCTTACAGTTATATCATCTAACTCCCTGATGAGCGATGACGGCTGCATCTTACAGTTATATAATCTAACTCCCTGATGGCTGATGATGGCTGCATCATAAAATAACAGCAAGAGCTCTCATCTTGAGACAACAGAGTCACTCCAGCTGAGCTGAAGGCTCCTGATGGTGTATTTCATTAGAAGTGCTCTGCAGTGCTCAGCACCCTGTGCCTAAACTTTACCATTATACTGAAAATCCACTTACCTGCCCATGGCTTTGCTCTTCCAATCCGTAAAGTAACTTTTTTTTCTGAAAAATATATAACAATAAATTCGATATTGTGAGATGGGTCGAAGAATCTAATGGATCAAACCATACAAATACTCATAATGCTTTATTGAACGTGCTGTTGTTATAGTTGTTTATGCCGTGCATTATAATGCATTATGTACAGCTCATAAGGTGTTATAAATGTGTTTTAATGCCTTATGTACAGCTCATAAGGTGTTATAAATGTGTATTAATGCATTATGTACAGCTCATAAGGTGTTATAAATGTGTTTTAATGCCTTATGTACAGCTTATAAGGTGTTATAAATGTGTTTTAATGCCTTATGTACAGCTCATAAGGTGTTATAAATGTGTTATAATGCATTATGTACAGCTCATAAGGTGTTATAAATGTGTTATAATGCATTATGTACAGCTCATAAGGTGTTATAAATGTGTTTTAATGCCTTATGTACAGCTCATAAGGTGTTATAAATGTGTTTTAATGCCTTATGTACAGCTCATAAGGTGTTATAAATGTGTATTAATGCATTATGTACAGCTCATAAGGTGTTATAAATGTGTTTTAATGCATTATGTACAGCTCATAAGGTGTTATAATTGTGTTTTAATGCTTTATGTACAGCTCATAAGGTGTTATAAATGTGTATTAATGCATTATGTACAGCTCATAAGGTGTTATAAATGTGTTTTAATGCATTATGTACAGCTCATAAGGTGTTATAAATGTGTTTTAATGCATTATGTACAGCTCATAAGGTGTTATAAATGTGTTTTAATGCATTATGAAGAAGGTATTCATATGAAGTGTTACCTGAATGGCATTCTGATGTTCATCTGTTCAGCGTATTTACAAAGTGTGTCCCAAGGAGCATGGATCTTCACAAACATGATGTCGGTGTTGGTCAGAGACGGCTTTTAAGGGCACAAAACTAGAGATTAGCTTTTGACAAAAACTCAAATCTGACAATCTGATGACAGTATTTGAGAATATACTTGCGAGTGCCACATCATTTACCAAATAGTTCAATAAAAGTTGTTAAAACTAATTCAAGGCATTGTCTAAAAATGGGCTTCACACTGGTTTCTGTAACCAGATACAAAGACAAAGAGAAACTCTGCCATTAATAAAGAGCTGAAGGGAGAATATGGGAAAGAGTATGTACTATATTAATATAGTTGTATTATACAGTAGTAATGTACTATATTAATATAGTTGTAGTATACAGTAGTAATGTACTATATTAATGTAGTTGTATTATACAGTAGTAATGTACTATATTAATATAGTTGTATTATACAGTAGTAATGTACTATATTAATATAGTTGTATTATACAGTAGTAATGTACTATATTAATATAGTTGTAGTATACAGTAGTAATGTACTATATTAATGTAGTTGTATTATACAGTAGTAATGTACTATATTAATATAGTTGTATTATACAGTAGTAATGTACTATATTAATGTAGTTGTAGTATACAGTAGTAATGTACTATATTAATATAGTTGTATTATACAGTAGTAATGTACTATATTAATATAGTTGTATTATACAGTAGTAATGTACTATATTAATATAGTTGTATTATACAGTAGTAATGTACTATATTAATGTAGTTGTATTATACAGTAGTAATGTACTATATTAATATAGTTGTATTATACAGTAGTAATGTACTATATTAATGTAGTTGTAGTATACAGTAGTAATGTACTATATTAATATAGTTGTATTATACAGTAGTAATGTACTATATTAATATAGTTGTATTATACAGTAGTAATGTACTATATTAATATAGTTGTAGTATACAGTAGTAATGTACTATATTAATATAGTTGTATTATACAGTAGTAATGTACTATATTAATATAGTTGTATTATACAGTAGTAATGTACTATATTAATATAGTTGTAGTATACAGTAGTAATGTACTATATTAATATAGTTGTATTATACAGTAGTAATGTACTATATTAATATAGTTGTATTATACAGTAGTAATGTACTATATTAATGTAGTTGTAGTATACAGTAGTAATGTACTATATTAATGTAGTTGTATTATACAGTAGTAATGTACTATATTAATATAGTTGTATTATACAGTAGTAATGTACTATATTAATATAGTTGTATTATACAGTAGTAATGTACTATATTAATATAGTTGTATTATACAGTAGTAATGTACTATATTAATATAGTTGTATTATACAGTAGTAATGTACTATATTAATATAGTTGTATTATACAGTAGTAATGTACTATATTAATGTAGTTGTATTATACAGTAGTAATGTACTATATTAATATAGTTGTATTATACAGTAGTAATGTACTATATTAATATAGTTGTATTATACAGTAGTAATGTACTATATTAATATAGTTGTATTATACAGTAGTAATGTACTATATTAATATAGTTGTATTATACAGTAGTAATGTACTATATTAATATAGTTGTATTATACAGTAGTAATGTACTATATTAATGTAGTTGTATTATACAGTAGTAATGTACTATATTAATATAGTTGTATTATACAGTAGTAATGTACTATATTAATATAGTTGTATTATACAGTAGTAATGTACTATATTAATGTAGTTGTATTATACAGTAGTAATGTACTATATTAATATAGTTGTATTATACAGTAGTAATGTACTATATTAATATAGTTGTATTATACAGTAGTAATGTACTATATTAATGTAGTTGTATTATACAGTAGTAATGTACTATATTAATATAGTTGTATTATACAGTAGTAATGTACTATATTAATATAGTTGTATTATACAGTAGTAATGTACTATATTAATATAGTTGTATTATACAGTAGTAATGTACTATATTAATGTAGTTGTAGTATACAGTAGTAATGTACTATATTAATATAGTTGTATTATACAGTAGTAATGTACTATATTAATGTAGTTGTATTATACAGTAGTAATGTACTATATTAATGTAGTTGTTTACAGTAGTATGCACTATCTTAATGTAGTTGTAGTATACAGTAGTAATGTACTATATTAATGTAGTTGTATTATACAGTAGTAATGTACTATATTAATATAGTTGTATTATACAGTAGTAATGTACTATATTAATGTAGTTGTATTATACAGTAGTAATGTACTATATTAATGTAGTTGTTTACAGTAGTATGCACTATATTAATGTAGTTGTATTTTACAGTAGTAATGTACTATATTAATGTAGTTGTATTATACAGTAGTAATGTACTATATTAATGTACTTGTTTACAGTAGTATGTACTATATTAATGTAGTTGTATTATACAGTAGTAATGTACTATATTAATGTAGTTGTATTATACAGTAGTAATGTACTATATTAATGTAGTTGTAGTATACAGTAGTAATGTACTATATTAATGTAGTTGTATTATACAGTAGTAATGTACTATATTAATGTAGTTGTATTATACAGTAGTAATGTACTATATTAATGTAGTTGTAGTATACAGTAGTAATGTACTATATTAATATAGTTGTATTATACAGTAGTAATGTACTATATTAATGTAGTTGTATTATACAGTAGTAATGTACTATATTAATGTAGTTGTTTACAGTAGTAATGTACTATATTAATGTAGTTGTATTATACAGTAGTAATGTACTATATTAATGTAGTTGTAGTATACAGTAGTAATGTACTATATTAATGTAGTTGTAGTTTACAGTAGTAATGTACTATATTAATGTAGTTGTAGTTTACAGTGGTAGAGTGTATTCTATATTAATGTAGTTGTAGTTTACAGCAGTAGAGTTTATACTATATTAATGTAATTGTAGTATACAGTAGTAGAGTATGTAATATATTAATGTAGTTGTAGTTTACAGTAGTAATGTACTATATTAATGTAGTTGTAGTTTACAGTGGTAGAGTATATACTATATTAATGTAGTTGTAGTTTACAGCAGTAGAGTTTATACTATATTAATGTAATTGTAGTATACAGTAGTAGAGTATGTAATATATTAATGTAGTTGTAGTATGCAGTAGTAAAGTATGTCTGAAACCGAGTACAAATATATCCGACACCGAGACAAGACGGAGATACTCCATATGTGGTCTGGAGACCGGACTAGAGAAGTACTACAACACTGGTATTTACTGTATACTATAGTATATTAGAGTATGTAGGTATACTATAGTATATTAGAGTATGTAGGTATACTATAGTATATTAGAGTATGTAGGTATACTATAGTATATTAGAGTATGTAGGTATACTATAGTATATTAGAGTATGTAGGTATACTATAGTATATTAGAGTATGTAGGTATACTATAGTATATTAGAGTATGTAGGCATAATATAGTATATTAGAGTGTGTATGCATACTATAGTATATTAGAGTATGTAGGTATACTATAGTATATTAGACTATGTAGGTATACTATAGTATATTAGAGTATGTAGGTATACTATAGTATATTAGAGTATGTAGGTATACTATAGTATATTAGAGTATGTAGGCCTACCCTACCTCTTTCTCCAGCATCAGCCCCTCAGCTCTCAGGTTCCTCTCGAAGGTGACTCTCTTCTCCACCAGAGGACTGGACTTCTTATAGACTAGGATGTAATCGATACGCTTCTTCCCATCTCTGAACAGCAGACCGGACGGCTGCCCTGGGTTGGTTCCCTATGGAAATATGTGTTTATCAGTAATACTTTTTTTGAAGGGTACCTACATAAGGCATTCATAACACATTGGTGAGCTGTGTAACTGTGAGACATTGGAAAAGATTGGTGCAATGTCATTCTGGTTATTGGGTGAGGGTGTGTGGGTGTCTGTGTGTGGGTGTGTCTATGTGTGTGTATGTGTGTCTGTGTGTGTGAGTGTGTCTGTGTGTGTATGTGTGTCTGTGTGTGGGTGTGTCTGTGTGTGGGTGCACGTGCATAAGGTACCTGAAGTGAATCTCCGCGTGCCTCTAATTTGGCTCGGGTGGCAGGTTTCTGAATGAGAAACGACTCGTCTGTCCTTCCTGCCTCGTACGCACTAGCTTCTGCCTCCTCCGCATAGTGGTCCTTGACACCTTCTGCCAGACCTAGACAGACAGAACAGAAGAGCAGTGGTCAGGACATGTAGTTACTGTAAGTATTTGTGTTCTTCTGATTTGAACCAATGTAACGCTAAGGTATCACATGAACAATGCTGTTCCTTCTATACATAGCGGTACTTCACAGCTAAAGACAGACAGACACAGTACACGAGGCGGTCAGTCCGCATTGTGGTGAAATGGACAGGACAGGGAGAACTGTAGCAGACTATGCCAGATAGCAGACCCTTTTATCCCCCAAAACACTTAACATGCCCACCAGTAGCGGCTTGTCAATAGAGGGCCCTGGGGCGCCGCCCCTTTCAAAATTCCAGAAATTTACATGTATACAAAAATGATATAAAAATGAAATAAAAATAAAATATAAAATATATTACTCATACGATGTGCCGGCTGGTAGTAAGAGCCTCAGCATTTAATAAAAACTGTCTTTAATCGGTTAACTATTTAGTATTTTATATGTTTTTCAATATGTTTCATGCGGTTTATTGGGTGAGGGACGCCGGACAAATGGATGTCTGTCTGAGTCCATAAATCTTCGGGCAGCATGTGACCTGAAGCTGGTCTCTAATTGGTTTCTTAAAGATCCTCCCCCGGGCGCAGGTCGCTGCGTCCCTGGCGAATCAGAATTGAATACCTGTCATTTTATCCAATCTGATTGGTTCTCGTCACCTGTCATTCAACTTTACACTCTCTTGGCCACTACTGCGAGTGCGCGGGCGACACCGACACACCGTCACTCCGAGTCGCCAGAACCTTGCTAGGCTGATCACTTTCGTAGAGATAAATGGCAGCAGTTAAACCAAAGTGTCGGCACTGACGTTTTGTGGACAACAACGGGGGTAAGAGACCTCAAACATCTATCTGAACAATGCAAACGTCATGACAGTAGCCGCAGCAATCTTGATAATAGCATGAAACTAACATTTTTGGGCAGAGTTAGCATTGCTGAACAACTAGATGAAGGCTACAGGATTGGCATTAGAAGGCACAACGAAGAGGTGACTAAAAGTTCTCATTACCACCCAGGACCACAGCTGAAGATGAGAGGTGCTTCTCAACCTTGAAAAGAATCCAAACTTTTCTCTAGAAACACCATGACCCAGGAGAGGCTGAATGCACTGGCATTGCTGTCCATGGAAAAGAGACTTGTTACTGAGATGACTGACTTTAATCAGAGAGTCATTGAGAAATTTGCTGACCAGAAAGAAAGGAGAGCAACATGTATTTTCAAGTAGTCAACATGCTACTCTGTTGTTGCTGTTTGTTTTTCCTCATTCAGTTCTATGTGGGAAAGGAATGTGTAAAAATATAAAAGTGCAGACACTGTTTTCTCTTTAATACTTGAATTTATACTTTTATTTGTCTGTATAATAAACATTTGTTATAAAAAAAAAATAAAAAAAAAGTAGTCAACATGCTTTTTGGTACTGCATGCGCCCCCCCAAAGATAATTATCACCAGCCGCCACTGATGCCTCCACTATGTGATGCTGCAGGAAGTGCAGCCACAACCTTGGCATTGTTTACGCTACACTCTTACCAACTGGTAATGTAGTTACCTGTATTTGTTTGGCTTCAATCAATGTATGGAGAAAGGTCCGTGTTAATTCTGTTTCTACTGTAGGGCAGTGTCCCAAATGGCACCTTATTACCTATGTGGTGCAATACTTTTCACCAGGGTCCATAGGGCTGCACTATATAGGAAATAGGGTGCCATTTGGGACACAACCTAGCCCCTAATAGAAGCACCAGTCTGAAAGGGTGAGTGGGAGTTCAAAGCTAAATCATGTCAGTCCTTCTGCCTCGCAGTCTGAAAGAAGCCTGGGAGGTTTATCAGTTTTCTTTAATCCAAAGAGGATTTCAGACAGAGCTCAGCTTCTTTTATCCTCTCTGTCTTCTGGGATGACCCAAACATGACTCATTTAACTAGGCAAGTCAGTTAAGAACAAATTCTTATTTACAATGACGGCCTACACCGGCCAAACTCGGACGATGCTGGGCCAATTGTGTGCCGCCCTGTGGGACTCCCAATCACGGAACCAGGTTGTCTGTAGTGACGCCTCTAGCACTGAGATGCAGTGTCTTAGACCACGCTATTACCTACATAGTGCACTACTTTTGACCAGAGCCCTAGGTGCAAAGCACACTATGTGGGGAATAGGGTGCATTTTGGGATACATCCAGAGACTTCTGAGTCGTGTTAACTGCTCATTTGAATGTGAATGGTCTTGAATTTCATTATTAAAGGAAAATGGTTTTCTCCCTACTGCAGTGACATTTAACCACTCTACTGCAGTGACATTTAACCACTCTACTGCAGTGACATTTAACCACTCTACTGCAGTGACATTTAACCCCTCTACTGCAGTGACATTTAACCACTCTACTGCAGTGACATTTAACCACTACTGCAGTGACATTTAACCCCTCTACTGCAGTGACATTTAACCCCTCTACTGCAGTGACATTTAACCACTCTACTGCAGTGACATTTAACCACTCTACTGCAGTGACATTTAACCACTCTACTGCAGTGACATTTAACCACTCTACTGCAGTGACATTTAACCACTCTACTGCAGTGACATTTAACCACTCTACTGCAGTGACATTTAACCACTCTACTGCAGTGACATTTAAACACTCTACTGCAGTGACATTTAACCACTCTACTGCAGTGACATTTAACCACTCT
The DNA here is from genome assembly GCA_023634145.1 of Thymallus thymallus. Taxonomy (NCBI): domain Eukaryota; kingdom Metazoa; phylum Chordata; class Actinopteri; order Salmoniformes; family Salmonidae; genus Thymallus; species Thymallus thymallus. The sequence goes on from CM042392.1 coordinate 34,103,069, forward strand.
ACTGCAGTGACATTTAACCACTCTACTGCAGGGACATTTAACCACTCTACTGCAGTGACATTTAACCACTCTACTGCAGTGACATTTAACCACTCTACTGCAGTGACATTTAACCACTCTACTGCAGTGACATTTAACCACTCTACTGCAGTGACATTTAACCACTCTACTGCAGTGACATTTAACCACTCTACTGCAGTGACATTTAACCACTCTACTGCAGTGACATTTAACTACTCTACTGCAGTGACATTTAACCACTCTACTGCAGGGACATTTAACCACTCTACTGCAGTGACATTTAACCACTCTACTGCAGTGACATTTAACCACTCTACTGCAGTGACATTTAACCACTCTACTGCAGTGACATTTAACCACTCTACTGCAGTGACATTTAACCACTCTACTGCAGTGACCTCTACTGCAGTGACATTTAACCACTCTACTGCAGTGACATTTAACCACTCTACTGCAGTGACATTTAACCACTCTACTGCAGTGACATTTAACCACTCTACTGCAGTGACATTTAACCACTCTACTGCAGTGACATTTAACCACTCTACTGCAGTGACATTTAACCTCTACATACACACACTGGGGGCCAAAGGTTTGGAATATTACTCATTCAAGGGTTTTTATTTATTTGCACTATTTTTTACATTGTAGAATAAAAGTGAAGATATCAGAAATATGTCATAACACATATGGAATCATGTAGTAACCAAACAAAGTGTTAAACAAATCAAAATATATTTTATATTTGAGATTCTTCAAAGTAGCCACCCTTTGCCTTGATGACACCTTTGCACACTCATGGCATTCTCTCAACCAGCTGTGTATAAACAGAGGTGTATAACCCTAGATGAGACAGGGGGCGCTGTATTGAAGCCAGTGCGCAGCCATCTTGGTAATCGTCCTCAGTTGTATTTTTTTTGGGGGGGGGAAGCTATAGCTATAGAAATGCATTTAATAATGTCTAGTCTACATACATTTATTCTATTACAGACACTTTAATGCATACTTTTTAATTAGATTATGTTAGATTAACATAAGAATAAAAAATTAAAACACGTATAAAAACATTTTCTTTAAAGTATACTTTTCAGAGAGTACTAATGTTACTGTCCGCACTACAACAACAAAAATACTTAAATACATGTAGTTTTGCTTCAAAGCCTCTCAATGGACAATACATAGCGTCAGCAAACCAGGGTTTATATACGTCATTGATTGGACTCAACATCCTTATTGTTATTATTAATTATTATTTCAAATTATTATTCATTATTATTCACTCAAATGTTTTAATTTTGTTGGTTTCTATTAAAAGTACACTACATGGCCAACAGTATGTGGACACCTGCTCGTCAAACATCTCACTCCAAAATCATGATTAGGCCTGGCTCGCAGTCGGCGTTCCAATTCATCCCAAAGGTGTTCGATGGGGTTGAGGTCAGGGCCAGTCAAGTTCTTCACAGATCTCAACAAACCATTTCTGTATGGACCTCGCTTTGTGCATGGGGGCATTGTCATGCTGAAACAGGAAAGGGCTATCCCCAAACTGTTGCCACAAAGTTGGAAGCACAGAATCATCTAGAATGTAATTGTATGCTTACTGGAACTAAGGAGCCCGAACCATGAAAAACAGCCACAGACCATTATTCAACCTCCACCAAACTTTACATTTGGCACTATGCATTGGGGCAGGTAGTGTTCTCCTGTCATCCACCAAACCCAGATTCATCTGTCAGACTGCCAGATGGTGAAGCGTGATTCATCACTCCAGAGAATGCGTTTCCACTGCTCCGGAGTCCAATGGCGGCGAGCTTTACACCACTCCAGCCGTTGCTTGGCATTGCACATGGTGATCATAGGCTTGTGTGCGGCTGGTCAGCCATGGAAACCCATTTCATGAAGCTCCCAACGAACAGTTAATGTGCTGACGTTGCTTCCAAAGGCAGTTTGGAACTAGTAGCGAGTGTTGCACGTGCTACGTGCTTCAGCACTCGGCGGTCCCGTTCTGTGATCTTGTGTGGCCTACCACTTCGCTGCTGAGCTGTTGTTACGACTAGATGTTTCCACTTCACAATAACAGCACTTACAGTTGACCGGGGCAGCTCTAGCAGGGCAGAGATTTGACAAACCGACTTGTTGCAAAGGTCCTATGACGGTGCCACGTTGAAAGTCACTGAGCTCTTCAGAACTGGCTATTCTACTGCCAATGTTTGTCTATAGAGATTGTATGGCTGTGTGCTCGATTTTATACACCTGTCAGCAACGGGTGTGGCTGAAATATACTTTGTCCATGTAGTGGACAAAGAAGCCCCTCCCTCTGCTTAGAGAGACACAGCTGCATGTGAGCTCTCGCATCTTTCAACATGTTTTTTACAAAAAGATAGTTTTGGAGTTAGATACATTTTTCGGCAGGGACATATACAGGATGTTACCCTCCACAACATAACCTTCACTCAAGGTCAAACCTTCAAACCTACAACCTAATTTTTGGACAATATTTACCTGGAAAGAATAATTCTATCAAGGATTTCCTTTTCCCAAGCTATACAGGGGCTGCTCTGGCAAACAAAGATCTGAGATCCTGGAACTGAGACAGACCTGATACAACTTCAATTAGCACTGTGGTGTGAAGTGTGAAGAAAGGTGTTGAAGCCTTTGAAGCTGTTTAGAGACCATCCACTGCCATTCTCCACCAGAAATCATCTCCAGAAATAAAATCTTCTCCCAAGTGGGTGTGACACCTACTCCCGTTGCCTGGTGCACTGCTACTTGGATTCTACCTGGTGATCTGGTCACCGTCTGCCCTGGCTTGTCTCTCCCTCTCTGGTACAGGGTTTTCTGCACGTTAACACTAGAGGCTTATTACCTTAAATGGATCAATTGAAAGTGTGGGCTCACAGCTCCAGATATGTTGGTCATTAATGAGACGTGGTTAAGGAAGAGTGTTTTGAATACTGATGTTAACCTTTCTGGTTATAACCTTTTTCGACAATACAGATCACCTTCAGTGCTCGGTTGTCTCCACCAAGTCTGTCCCCAAACAATTTGATTTGCTGGTTTTAAGCATTAAACTTTCAAATAGCTCTTCGTTGACTGTTGCTGGGTGCTATCGTCCACCATCAGCACCGGCCTTTACCCTACCTGCCCTAAGCTCTCTCCTGGCCCCTTACACTAAGTCTGAATTTGTCCTGCTAGGCCACCTAATCTGGGACATGCTTAAACCACCTGACCAAGTCCTAAAGCAATGGGACTCCCTAAATCTTTCTCAGATTATTACCAATCCCACAAGGTATGACTCCAGAAAAGGCTACTCTCCTCGATATTATCCTCACAGATAATCCTAAGCGGTATCAGTCTGGTGTTTTCTGTAATGACCTTAGTGATCACTGTTTTATAGCCTGTGTTCGTAATGGCTGCTCAGTGAAACGACCTGTCCTGATTTGTCATAGACGCTTGCTAAAAAACTTTAATGAGCAAGCCTTCCTTCGTGACCTGGCCTCTGTAAAGTGGTATAGAATCAGCTTGATCCCCTCTGTCAAAGACGCTTGGACCTTCTTTTTTAATATTTTCAGTGGTATTGTTAACAAACACTCCCCCATAAAGAAATTGAGAATTAAAAACAGGTTCAGCCCCTGGTTTGACGCGTACTCAGCCTGACTGGCTCTCGTTCAGGCAAATGAGAAATAAGTGCACTCAGGCTATCCGGAAGGCCAAAGTTAGTTACTTTAAGGAGCAGTTCTCTCTCTGTGGGTCTAACCCAAATAAGTTCTGGAAAACGGTTAAAGACCTGGAGAATAAACCCTCCTCCTCACAGCTGCCCATGTCCCTTAAAGTTGATGATGTGGTTGTTACTGACAAAAACACATGGCTGAGCTCTTTAATCACCACTTCATTAAGTCAGGATTCCTATTTGACTCAGCCACGCCTCCTTGCCCGTCCAACATTTCCTCATCTGCCACCCCTTCTAATGCAACTATCCTGATGCTTCTCTCTTTTTCCCCTGGAGGCAGTTACTGAGTCCGAGGTACTAAAGGACCTCCTGAAACTTGACCCCAAAAAAACATCTGGGTCAGATGGTTTAGATCCTTCTTCTTCTTTAAGGTTGCTGCCCCTATCATCACCAAGCCTGTCTCCGACCTTTTTAACCTGTCTCTCCTCTCTGGGGAGGTTCCCATTGCTTGGAAGGCAGCCACGGTTAGTCCTTTATTTAAAGGGGGAGATCAAGCTGATCCTAACTGTTAGAGGCCTATTTCTATTTTGCCTTGTTTATCAAAAGTGTTGGAAAAAATGGTCAATAATCAACTGACTGGCTTTCTTGATGTCTATAGTATTCTCTCTGGTATGCAATCTGGTTTCCGCTCAGGTTATGGATGTGCCACTGCAACCTTAAAGGTCCTCAATGATGTCACCACTGCCCTTGATTCTAAGCAATGTTGTGCTGCTATTTTTATTGACTTGGCCAAAGCTTTTGATACGGTAGACCATTCCATTCTTGTGGGCCGTCTAAGGAGTATTGGTGTCTCTGAGGGGTCTTTGGCTTAGTTTACTAACTACCTCTCACAAAGAGTGCAGTGTATAAAGTCAGAACATCTGCTGTCTCAGCCACTGCCAGTCACCAAGGGTGTACCACAAGGCTAGATCCTAGGCCCCACGCTCTTCTCAATTTACATCAACAACATAGTTCAGGCAGTAGGAAGCTCTCTTATCCATTCATATGCAGATGATACAGTCTTATACTCAGCTGGCCCCTCCCTGGATTTTGTGTTAAACGCTCTACAACAAAGCTTTCTTAGTGTCCAACCAGCTTTCTCTGCCCTTAACCTTGTTCTGAACACCTGCAAAACAAAGGTCATGTGGTTTGGTAAGAACAATGCCCCTCTCCCCACAGGTGTGATTACTACCTCTGATGGTTTAGAGCTTAGAGCTCCCCCTGCATCAACCCACCACAACCTCATTAGACGATTATGGTCTCCCTCTGCAGTAGTATTGTGTTGTCCTGAATCACAGTAAAACTGCCTGCACTGCAGTAACAGCACTGCAAATTACTACTGCAGTAGTATTGTGTTGTCCTGAATCACAGTAACACTGCCTGCAGTAACGACACTGCAAGTGACTACTGCAGGGCGGCAGGTAGCCTAGTGGTCAGAGCATTGAATCCCCCAGCCGACAAGGTGAAAACCTGTCAATGTTTCCTTGAGCAAGACACTTAACCCTAATTTGCTCCAGGGGCGCCGTACTACTATGGCTGTCCCTGTAGGTAGACCGTCATTGTAAATAAGAATTTGTTCTTCACTGACTTGCCTAGTTAAATTAAGGTAAAAAACAAAAATAGTATTGTGTTGTCCTGAATCACAGTAAAACTGCCTGCAGTAACGGCACTGCAAGTCTCTGTGGATAAAAGCATCAGCTGCTTTTATTTATGGTGTTTGTACATGTATAGTCCTGGGAAGACAGAGACGGACGGACAGACAGATCGACCAACTGACTGACCGACCGACTGATTGAACAACTGACCGACCGACCAACCGCCCGCCCATCCGACCGACCAACTGAACGACCAACTGACCTGTCTTGGAGGAGATGAGGGTGCAGGAAGTGCTGTGACTGCGCGTCAGAGGCTGGGTGTGTTGGGCCTGGAGCTGGGCCTGGTGCTGGAGCTGAGGCTCTGACTGCAGATGGTCCTAAGGGTAGAGGTGGAAGAAATCATGTATTTAGTTGAGAATTATTTGTCTCTTAATCTGTGTTAGAAAAATAACTGAATGAGGAGATGAAGCAGGACTGTAGCTCCACCCCTCTCTTTGCATGTTATGGGCAAGTCTATGGGCCAAATGCCCCCTCCCTATTCGAAATGAGAAAGATGCAAACACCTGCAAAATCTAACTTTGGAATTTTTGACCCCAACCCTGATCGTAATTATTGAGATAGAATCCCTGCCTGTGGGTGTGTCTGGGGCTTGTCGTCGGGGGTGAGGGGCATGGACAGGAAGTGGTTGATGTTCTGTGGGTGGGTTTGGCTCTGGGCCAGGCAGGGTAGGCTGCGACGGGACGGCTTCAGGGTCTTCTCCTTCAGGATCTCACTAATGCTTGTGTGCATGCCTAGAGAGAGAGAGATAAAGAGAGAGAGAGACAGAGAGAGAGAGAGATTAATTTAATCCAATGTGAATCGAAAATGTCAGCTTTTGCTGTTGTTTTGTGTTGGCTGGGTGCAGCACAGGGTCTACTACTAGCAATTACTACTACAATACTACTACCCTCCCATCAAATCACATACCAACACAATACTACTACCCTCCCATCAAATCACATACCAACACAATAGTACAACAGTGGAGCAGAACAGCATCTAGGAACACACAACTTGACGATCCTTGGGCTATAGCAGCAGACGACCTCACTGGGTTCCACTCCTATCAGCTAGAGACAAGAAGAAGCAGCTCTAGTGGGAAAAACATTGCCTGGTCCGACGAATCCTGGTTCCTGTTACGTCATGCCGATGGCAGAGTCGTAAGCAGCCGCAGTCCGTGGTCCCATCCTGCCTGGTGTCAACGGTACAGGCTGGTGGTGGTGTTGTACTGGTGTGGGGAGTTTTCCTGCCACACGTTAGGTCCCGTGATACCCAATGCATTGCAATCTAGTGAGAATGTTCACCTAATTATAACAGTATCGAATCAGGGCCTCATAGTAGGAGTGCTGATATAGGATACATTTGACCTTAATTTAGATTAATTATAATGAACATGAATATGTTGCGGTCAGCGGTCAGCGGTCAGCGGTCAGCGGTCAGCGGTCAGTGGTCAGTGGTCAGCGGTCAGCGGTCAGCGGTCAGTGGTCAGCGGTCAGCGGTCAGCGGTCAGTGGTCAGTGGTCAGTGGTCAGTGGTCAGCGGTCAGCGGTCAGCGGTCAGTGGTCAGTGGTCAGTGGTCAGTGGTCAGCGGTCAGCTGCAAGGTTATTCCCTATATAGTCCATTACTTTGACCGGAGCCCTATGGACCCTGATCACAGGTAGTGCACTATATAGGCAATAGGGTGCAATATGGGACACAAACAATGACCCTCAGTGACTGTTATCTAATACCCTCAGACCAGACACAGTGATACTGGCTGACTCTACCCTTCTACCAGACACAGTGATACTGGCTGACTCTACCCTCCTACCAGACACAGTGATACTGGCTGACTCTACCCTTCTACCAGACACAGTGATACTGGCTGACTCTACCCTTCTACCAGACACAGTGATACTGGCTGACTCTACCCTTCTACCAGACACAGTGATACTGGCTGACTCTACCCTCCTACCAGACACAGTGATACTGGCTGACTCTACCCTTCTACCAGACACAGTGATACTGGCTGACTCTACCCTTCTACCAGACACAGTGATACTGGCTGACTCTGCCCTCCTACCAGACACAGTGATACTGGCTGACTCTACCCTCAGACCAGACACAGTGATACTGGCTGACTCTACCCTCAGACCAGACACAGTGATACTGGCTGACTCTACCCTCAGACCAGACAGTGATACTGGCTGACTCTACCCTCCTACCAGAGTCGCTCAATAGCTAATAGACGTTAAAAATGAGCAGCGATGAAACCACTTCCCTTCTTCCATCCTCCACTCTATTCATAATAACCAGCCCCCTTTCTGACACGTTTATTCATTATATACATTTGGCAGCGTCCCAAATGGAACTCTTCTATATTTAGGGGATAGGGTAAGATTTGGGACGCAGACTTTCTGAAGCTCTCTATTACACCAGAACACCAGGAGGAGGTGACTCCCTCATCACCTCCAGCGTCACCAGGAATTCTCTCTGCGACCTACTGCAATGCTCAGCTACGTAGCTGCATTGGTAATTATCTCTCTTTCTCGTTCTCTATCTCCTTCTCTCTGGGTCTCTTTCTCCCTCCCTCATCTTTCCTCGGGGCCTGTGTGCCACTGCTGTAAGAAGAGTAGCAATAACTCATTTCTGTCTCACCACATTGATTTCACCGGGGTTTCCCTCTCCTGTTGGATCCATTTAAAGATGTAAGGCATCAGGCCCAGGGGATCCACCAATCACACTGCAGTGCTTTTTTTTTCTGCAGCCTCACAGACAAATGAAGGAAGCTCTAGTAAAGGTAGCTCTAACAGTCCCTAACGGCTTGGCTACATCATGAATACTGAATAAAGAAGGCATGCATTGTCGTGACTCGTGGGCACATGTCATAAAATCCAAATGTGAGATCTAAATTGCGATTTACTTAATTTTGTTCCTGAGAGAAATAGAACGTTTTATACATATTTTTAAACGAGAGTACAAGTTGATAAGATAACCTTGACAATGACAAACGGTGCTGTTTTCATTAGGCCTAATTGTAATTTAAAACAAATCTTTATCCTAATTACAGCAATGGGATCTAAAGAGACAGGGAACTGGGGGCAACCAGGGAACTGAGGGCAACCAGGGAACTGAGGGCAACGTGACGTATATAGAGATGAAGAGACAGGGAACTGAGGGCAACCAGGGAACTGAGGGCAACGTGACGTATATAGAGATGAAGAGACAGGGAACTGAGGGCAACCAGGGAACTGAGGGCAACGTGACGTATATAGAGATGAAGAGACAGGGAACTGAGGGCAACCAGGGAACTGAGGGCAACGTGACGTATATAGAGATGAAGAGACAGGGAACTGAGGGCAACCAGGGAACTGAGGGCAACGTGACGTATATAGAGATTAAGTGACATGGATATGTGACCTCACATCACTGCCAGGCTTAAAAAACATTTTGTTTGAATATTTCATGTCTGAACTCTTGTCCCGGAACCAGACCAGCAGTGTGTTTATAAGTATCTCTCTGTATGTCTGTCTCACATACACACACACACACACTGTATAAGTCTATAATATAAATATATAAAGGGTTCATCTACTGTGCAATCCAGCTGTTAATCTGGCTGTTCTGTGGGCTGATGGATAAAACTGGTTTATCAAGAGCGAGTTAATCGTGTGTGTGTGTGTGTCTGAGCGTGTGTGTGTGAGTGTGTATGTATGTATGTGTGTGTGAGCGTGTGTGTGTGTGTGTGTCTGAGTGCGTGTATGTATGTGTGTGTGAGCGTGTGTGTGTGTGTGTGTGTGTGTGTGTATGTATGTGTGTGTGAGCGTGTGTGTGTGTGTGTCTGAGCGCGTGTATGTATGTGTGTGTGAGCGCGTGTGTGTGTGTGTATGTATGTGTGTGTGAGCGTGTGTGTGTGTGTGTGTGTGTATGTGTGTGTGTGTGAGCGCGTGTGTGTGTGTGTGTATATGTGTGTGAGCACGTGTGTGTGTTTTGATATTTTCCTGGGCAGGCTGCCCATGAGGGTCTTGTGATGTGAGATTAAAATGATGTGATTAACAGGATTTGGGTTTTTTTGTATGCCAGAAGGTCACTCCGTCCTCCTGCTGTGTCCTCCTGCTGTGTCCTCCTGCTTGTCCTCCTGCTGTGTCCTCCTGCTGTGTCCTCCTGCTGTGTCATTGGAATCTATAATGACATGTCTTTCATTTGTTTCCATTGAATGGACATGAAGCACTGATTGCTTTTCAAATGCTCACGATTCAGGACTGAAGTGTGTTCACAGTATCTCAAGGTAGGAGTGCTGATCTAGGATCAGATTGGCCTTTTAGATAATAATGAATGGGCTTACATGGACAGAGGGGACCTGATCCTAGATCAGCACTACTCTGAGTATTTCCAGAACAGATGATGTATGAAAGCTAAGTCACAGCCAGATGAGAGGCAGACATGTTAGCCAGACAAGTCAGATCAAACCCTATGTTGTCTCACGCCTGTTAAAGGCTAGACTGGTCCCAGATCTGTCCCGCCAAATAATGATGATAGGACTTGGCAAGACGGCACAAACCGATCTGGGACCAGGTCAGATCAGGATCCATTGGGAATTGTTCACCTTGGGGAATCTATTGGAATTAGGAACTTCTGTTCTCCTTGCTCTAGCAATACAAATCTAACGAGGCGTTCAGGTCATTGGGTTTCTCTCCTCTCTCTCTCCTGTGATGATTCCATCATCCATGTTCCCTCATAAAGACTCCCATACATTCAATAATTCATTGCCTGCACAATCTCCGCCCGATTGCTCTCAGCCTCGCTCAGCTCTGACAGAGGAGAAACCCTATGAGCCCTGAGAGGAACACTCCCCATTAGACCCTCAGTGCTGAGAGGAACACTCCCCATTAGACCCTCAGTGCTGAGAGGAACACTCCCCATTAGACCCTCAGTGCTGAGAGGAACACTCCCCATTAGGCCCTCAGTGCTGAGAGGAACACTCCCCATTAGACCCTCAGTGCTGAGAGGAACACTCGCCATTAGACCCTCAGTGCTGAGAGGAACACTCCCCATTAGACCCTCAGTGCTGAGAGGAACACTCCCCATTAGGCCCTCAGTGCTGAGAGGAACACTCCCCATTAGGCCCTCAGTGCTGAGAGGAACACTCCCCATTAGGCCCTCAGTGCTGAGAGGAACACTCCCCATTAGACCCTCAGTGCTGAGAGGAACACTCCCCATTAGACCCTCAGTGCTGAGAGGAACACTCCCCATTAGACCCTCAGTGCTGAGAGGAACACTCCCCATTAGACCCTCAGTGCTGAGAGGAACACTCCCCAAGGCCCTAAGAGAAACATCAGATGATGTTTGTACCATGTAAACTTTTTTAGATTGAATAATTTTGACTATTATATAATGAAGTCTTAGTCACATTTGTGTCTTTTGAATAATGATTTAGTCAGCAGAACCCGAGACAGAGATGACAAAATGTAAAAAATATAAAATAATTAGAGTGTAATTTCCCCAAATTTGGTTTCAAAGACGTCTCTGATGAGGAGAGTCTACCAGTCCTGTTGGGGAGGAACAGAGAGCTGTGGGTCTACCAGTCCTGTTGGGGGAGGAACAGAGAGCTGTGGGTCTACCAGTCCTGTTGGGGGAGGAACAGAGAGCTGTGGGTCTACCAGTCCTGTTGGGGGAGGAACAGAGAGCTGTGGGTCTACCCGTCCTGTTGGGGGAGGAACAGAGAGCTGTGGGTCTACCAGTCCTGTTGGGGGAGGAACAGAGAGCTGTGGGTCTACCCATCCTTTTGGGGGAGGTACAGAGAGCTGTGGGTCTACCCGTCCTGTTGGGGGAGGAACAGAGAGCTGTGGGTCTACCCATCCTGTTGGGGGAGGAACAGAGAGCTGTGGGTCTACCAGTCCTGTTGGGGGAGGTACAGAGAGCTGTGGGTCTACCAGTCCTGTTGGGGGAGGAAAAGAGAGCTGTGGGTCTACCCATCCTGTTGGGGGAGGAACAGAGAGCTGTGGGTCTACCAGTCCTGTTGGGGGAGGAACAGAGAGCTGTGGGTCTACCAGTCCTGTTGGGGGAGGAACAGAGAGCTGTGGGTCTACCAGTCCTGTTGGGGGAGGAACAGAGAGCTGTGGGTCTACCCGTCCTGTTGGGGGAGGAACAGAGAGCTGTGGGTCTACCAGTCCTGTTGGGGGAGGAACAGAGAGCTGTGGGTCTACCCATCCTTTTGGGGGAGGTACAGAGAGCTGTGGGTCTACCCGTCCTGTTGGGGGAGGAACAGAGAGCTGTGGGTCTACCAGTCCTGTTGGGGGAGGAACAGAGAGCTGTGGGTCTACCCGTCCTGTTGGGGGAGGAACAGAGAGCTGTGGGTCTACCAGTCCTGTTGGGGGAGGGACAGAGAGCTGTGGGTCTACCAGTCCTGTTGGGGGAGGAACAGAGAGCTGTGGGTCTACCAGTCCTGTTGGGGGAGGAACAGAGAGCTGTGGGTCTACCCATCCTGTTGGGGGAGGAACAGAGAGCTGTGGGTCTACCAGTCCTGTTGGGGGAGGAACAGAGAGCTGTGGGTCTACCAGTCCTGTTGGGGGAGGAACAGAGAGCTGTGGGTCTACCCGTCCTGTTGGGGGAGGAACAGAGAGCTGTGGGTCTACCAGTCCTGTTGGGGGAGGAACAGAGAGCTGTGGGTCTACCCATCCTTTTGGGGGAGGTACAGAGAGCTGTGGGTCTACCTGTCCTGTTGGGGGAGGAACAGAGAGCTGTGGGTCTACCCATCCTGTTGGGGGAGGAACAGAGAGCTGTGGGTCTACCAGTCCTGTTGGGGGAGGAACAGAGAGCTGTGGGTCTACCAGTCCTGTTGGGGGAGGAAAAGAGAGCTGTGGGTCTACCCATCCTGTTGGGGGAGGAACAGAGAGCTGTGGGTCTACCAGTCCTGTTGGGGGAGGAACAGAGAGCTGTGGGTCTACCAGTCCTGTTGGGGGAGGAACAGAGAGCTGTGGGTCTACCAGTCCTGTTGGGGGAGGAACAGAGAGCTGTGGGTCTACCCGTCCTGTTGGGGGAGGAACAGAGAGCTGTGGGTCTACCAGTCCTGTTGGGGGAGGAACAGAGAGCTGTGGGTCTACCCATCCTTTTGGGGGAGGTACAGAGAGCTGTGGGTCTACCCGTCCTGTTGGGGGAGGAACAGAGAGCTGTGGGTCTACCCATCCTGTTGGGGGAGGAACAGAGAGCTGTGGGTCTACCCGTCCTGTTGGGGGAGGAACAGAGAGCTGTGGGTCTACCCATCCTGTTGGGGGAGGAACAGAGAGCTGTGGGTCTACCAGTCCTGTTGGGGGAGGAACAGAGAGCTGTGGGTCTACCAGTCCTGTTGGGGGAGGAACAGAGAGCTGTGGGTCTACCAGTCCTGTTGGGGGAGGGACAGAGAGCTGTGGGTCTACCAGTCCTGTTGGGGGAGGAACAGAGAGCTGTGGGTCTACCCGTCCTGTTGGGGGAGGAACAGAGAGCTGTGGGTCTACCCGTCCTGTTGGGGGAGGAACAGAGAGCTGTGGGTCTACCAGTCCTGTTGGGGGAGGGACAGAGAGCTGTGGGTCTACCAGTCCTGTTGGGGGAGGAACAGAGAGCTGTGGGTCTACCCGTCCTGTTGGGGGAGGAACAGAGAGCTGTGGGTCTACCCGTCCTGTTGGGGGAGGAACAGAGAGCTGTGGGTCTACCCGTCCTGTTGGGGGAGGAACAGAGAGCTGTGGGTCTACCCGTCCTGTTGGGGGAGGAACAGAGAGCTGTGGGTCTACCCGTCCTGTTGGGGGAGGAACAGAGAGCTGTGGGTCTACCCATCCTGTTGGGGGAGGAACAGAGAGCTGTGGGTCTACCAGTCCTGTTGGGGGAGGTACAGAGAGCTGTGGGTCTACCCATCCTTTTGGGGGAGGAACAGAGAGCTGTGGTTCTACCAGTCCTGTTGGGGGAGGTACAGAGAGCTGTGGGTCTACCAGTCCTGTTGGGGGAGGTACAGAGAGCTGTGGGTCTACCAGTCCTGTTGGGGGAGGTACAGAGAGCTGTGGGTCTACCAGTCCTGTTGGGGGAGGAACAGAGAGCTGTGGGTCTACCCGTCCTGTTGGGGGAGGAACAGAGAGCTGTGGGTCTACCCGTCCTGTTGGGGGAGGAACAGAGAGCTGTGGGTCTACCCATCCTGTTGGGGGAGGAACAGAGAGCTGTGGGTCTACCAGTCCTGTTGGGGGAGGTACAGAGAGCTGTGGGTCTACCCATCCTTTTGGGGGAGGAACAGAGAGCTGTGGTTCTACCAGTCCTGTTGGGGGAGGTACAGAGAGCTGTGGGTCTACCAGTCCTGTTGGGGGAGGAACAGAGAGCTGTGGGTCTACCAGTCCTGTTGGGGGAGGGACAGAGAGCTGTGGGTCTACCCGTCCTGTTGGGGGAGGAACAGAGAGCTGTGGGTCTACCCGTCCTGTTGGGGGAGGAACAGAGAGCTGTGGGTCTACCAGTCCTGTTGGGGGAGGAACAGAGAGCTGTGGGTCTACCCGTCCTGTTGGGGGAGGAACAGAGAGCTGTGGGTCTACCCGTCCTGTTGGGGGAGGAACAGAGAGCTGTGGGTCTACCAGTCCTGTTGGGGGAGGGACAGAGAGCTGTGGGTCTACCAGTCCTGTTGGGGGAGGAACAGAGAGCTGTGGGTCTACCAGTCCTGTTGGGGGAGGGACAGAGAGCTGTGGGTCTACCAGTCCTGTTGGGGGAGGAACAGAGAGCTGTGGGTCTACCAGTCCTGTTGGGGGAGGAACAGAGAGCTGTGGGTCTACCAGTCCTGTTGGGGGAGGAACAGAGAGCTGTGGGTCTACCAGTCCTGTTGGGGGAGGAACAGAGAGCTGTGGGTTGGCAGACCACTACACTGCTGCCTGCCATAAGATGAGGGACAGACTCTGACAGACCAGCCTGCACATGTCCTCTATGCTTATTGTTATTGTTATTGTTCAATGTATGATTATTTTAAACCTTGGTTATTGTTGTTACTGTTGTCCTGTTGACAATATTCATTATTATTATTAATTATGAGAGAGAGAGAGTCTGGTCCCCACAAGTATAGTTAAACACATCCACAGACACACACACACACACACACACACACACACACACACACACGACTCAGAGCAGATGGCAGAGACCAGGTTGTACCATGGTTAGCAGGGTTTATCAGGTTCAGTGTCTATCTATTACCCTGCGTCTCTGAACTGCCACAGAACCTCCACATTGTACCATTGCAGCCAAGGGATTATTATTATTATTATTATTATTATTATTATTATTATTTAAACTCCTTATATCTCCTCTCTACCTCACCCTCTCACTCCCGCTCTCTTTCTTTATCTCGCTCTGCCCCCTTCTTTCTCTCTCTTTCTCTCTCCCCCTCTCTCCCCTCTCTCTTTCTCTCTCCCCCTCTCTCTTCCTCTCTCCCCTCTCTCTTTCTCTCTTTCGCTCTCTCTCTCCCCCTCTCACTTTCTCTCTCCCCCTCTCTCTTTCTCTCTCCCCCTCCCCCTCTCTCTTTCTCTCTGCCACTCTCTCCCCCTCTCTTTCTCCCTCTTTCTCTCTACCCCTCTCTCTTTATTTCTCCCCCTCTCTCTCTCTCCCCTCTCTCTGTCTCTCTCCCCCTCTCTCCGTCTCTCTCCCCCTCTCTCTTTCTCTCACTTGCTCTTCCTTCTCTCTTTCTCTCCCACTCTCTCCCTCTCTCTTTCTCTCCCCCTCTCCCCCTCTCTCTTTCTCTCCCCCTCTCCCCCTCTCTCTTTCTCTCACTTGCTCTTCCTTCTCTCTTTCTCTCTCTCTCTCCACCGCTCTCTTTCTATGAATGATAGTGACAGGGAGGGGGAATAAGTCATTATCTATGAATGATAGTGACAGGGAGGAGAATAAGTCATTATCTATGAATGATAGTGACAGGGAGGGGGAATAAGTCATTATCTATGAATGATAGTGACAGCGAGGAGAATAAGTCATTATCTATGAATGATAGTGACGGGGAGGAGAATAAGTCATTATCTATGAATGATAGTGACAGGTAGGTGAATAAGTCATTATCTATGAATGATAGTGACAGGGAGTAGAATAAGTCATTATCTATGAATGATAGTGACAGGGAGGAGAATAAGTCATTATCTATGAATGATAGTGACAGGGAGAGGGAATAAGTCATTATCTATGAATGATAGTGACAGGGAGGGGGAATAAGTCATTATCTATTAATGATAGTGACTGCGAGGAGAATAAGTCATTATCTATTAATGATAGTGACGGGGAGGAGAATAAGTCATTATCTATGAATGATAGTGACAGGTAGGGGAATAAGTCATTATCTATGAATGATAGTGACAGGGAGTAGAATAAGTCATTATCTATGAATGATAGTGACAGGGAGTAGAATAAGTCATTATCTATGAATGATAGTGGCAGGGAGGAGAATAAGTCATTATCTATGAATGATAGTGACAGGGAGGGGGAATAAGTCATTATCTATGAATGATAGTGACAGGGAGGGGGAATAAGTCATTATCTATGAATGATAGTGACAGGGAGGGGGAATAAGTCATTATCTATGAATGATAGTGACAGTGAGGAGAATAAGTCATTATCTATGAATGATAGTGACAGGGAGGAGAATAAGTCATTATCTATGAATGATAGTGACAGGTAGGAGAATAAGTCATTATTTATGAATGATAGTGACAGCGAGGAGAATAAGTCATTATCTATGAATGATAGTGACAGGTAGGAGAATAAGTCATTATCTATGAATGATAGTGACAGGGAGGGGGAATAAGTCATTATCTATGAATGATAGTGACAGGGAGGGGGAATAAGTCATTATCTATGAATGATAGTGACAGCGAGGAGAATAAGTCATTATCTATGAATGATAGTGACAGGGAGGAGAATAAGTCATTATCTATGAATGATAGTGACAGGTAGGAGAATAAGTCATTATTTATGAATGATAGTGACAGCGAGGAGAATAAGTCATTATCTATGAATGATAGTGACAGGTAGGAGAATAAGTCATTATCTATGAATGATAGTGACAGCGAGGAGAATAAGTCATTATCTATGAATGATAGTGACAGGTAGGAGAATAAGTCATTATCTATGAATGATAGTGACAGGGAGGAGAATAAGTCATTATCTATGAATGATAGTGACAGGGAGAGGGAATAAGTCATTATCTATGAATGATAGTGACAGCGAGGAGAATAAGTCATTATCTATGAATGATAGTGACGGGGAGGAGAATAAGTCATTATCTATGAATGATAGTGACAGCGAGGAGAATAAGTCATTATTTATGAATGATAGTGACAGCGAGGAGAATAAGTCATTATCTATGAATGATAGTGACAGGTAGGAGAATAAGTCATTATTTATGAATGATAGTGACAGCGAGGAGAATAAGTCATTATCTATGAATGATAGTGACAGGTAGGAGAATAAGTCATTATCTATGAATGATAGTGACAGGGAGGAGAATAAGTCATTATCTATGAATGATAGTGACAGGTAGGAGAATAAGTCATTATCTATGAATGATAGTGACAGGTAGGAGAATAAGTCATTATCTATGAATGATAGTGACAGGGAGGAGAATAAGTCATTATCTATGAATGATAGTGACAGGTAGGAGAATAAGTCATTATCTATGAATGATAGTGACAGGTAGGAGAATAAGTCATTATCTATGAATGATAGTGACAGGTAGGAGAATAAGTCATTATCTATGAATGATAGTGACAGGGAGGAGAATAAGTCATTATCTATGAATGATAGTGACAGGTAGGAGAATAAGTCATTATCTATGAATGATAGTGACAGGTAGGAGAATAAGTCATTATCTATGAATGATAGTGACGGGGAGGAGAATAAGTCATTATCTATGAATGATAGTGACAGCGAGGAGAATAAGTCATTATTTATGAATGATAGTGACAGCGAGGAGAATAAGTCATTATTTATGAATGATAGTGACAGGTAGGAGAATAAGTCATTATCTATGAATGATAGTGACGGGGAGGAGAATAAGTCATTATCTATGAATGATAGTGACAGCGAGGAGAATAAGTCATTATTTATGAATGATAGTGACAGCGAGGAGAATAAGTCATTATTTATGAATGATAGTGACAGGTAGGAGAATAAGTCATTATCTATGAATGATAGTGACAGGTAGGAGAATAAGTCATTATTTATGAATGATAGTGACAGGTAGGAGAATAAGTCATTATCTATGAATGATAGTGACGGGGAGGAGAATAAGTCATTATCTATGAATGATAGTGACAGGTAGGAGAATAAGTCATTATCTATGAATGATAGTGACGGGGAGGAGAATAAGTCATTATCTATGAATGATAGTGACAGGTAGGAGAATAAGTCATTATCTATGAATGATAGTGACAGGTAGGAGAATAAGTCATTATCTATGAATGATAGTGACAGGTAGGAGAATAAGTCATTATCTATGAATGATAGTGACAGGTAGGAGAATAAGTCATTATCTATGAATGATAGTATCAAATCATTAGGGAACAATGGACTAACGTTTCACATTTTATGTTCATGTATCATAAAAATCATATGTACTGCAAAACGTGAGTTAATTATCATGTAAATAACCATTGAATCATGCAATTACTGAGTAAAGTACAGACTGTTAAGTAAAGCGTAAGCCAGAAAAAGACCTAAAAGAACACTAGTCATACTGTATATATTTGTTCAGTGTAAAAATACAGACAGCATAACTACACCAACTGCTACCATTGGTGTGCTTCAGTATTTCCCCAAATCTGCCTCCCAGTTGATGTCTATATCTATCAAACCATCTGTCTAGTTTTGGTTACATAACAGCACCTGCTGGGCCGGTCAGGCAGCAGCATTTCACCAAACACACATACACACAAACAAGACAACAAGACAACAAGACAACAAGACAACAACACAAACAAGACAACACAACAACACAACAACACAAACAAGACAACAACACAACAAAGCATTTTCCCTTCTTTCAGTAATATTATCTTTTACGTTTTCGCCTCTTGGGCAAATTAGACTTTTCCTTTAACTGTCCTTTCTGAAAAAATAACAAAATGAACATTTCCTTGTGATTTGAGTTTGCTATTCAATGTTTCCAGCTATGTGAGAATGTACGTGAGCAGATTGCACACAACCTATACAGTTCCCTCCTACTGCAATGGCTTGGGACTGTGTGTGTGTGTGTGTTTGCTTGCATGTGTGTGACTGGTGAGCTTATCCCTTCATCCGTCAACACTACAGCAAACCTATTGACTACATAACAAACACCACCTGGGGCCTATACCAAACCTAACAACCGCAATCCCGCATAAGCGGTGTCACGACGGTGGTTATCAATTTGTTAAATCAACCCAGGTTTTTCCCAATCTAGCGAAGAGCGCGTTCACATTAAAAGCGTCATGTTTGCACCGTATGACCAATCACAAACATGTCTACCAGAGCCGCATATTTCACTCAAGAGGAGCAAACGATCATTTTAGAGAAATATGAAGAATATCAAAAAATATAATCCAGGCTAAAAGCAGGAAGGAAAGCTGGCAAAAAAAATTGCCAACTGTGTAAATGTGTAAGCTACAAGGCTTATCAATATCGCTGCCCCATCATTAAGGCACAACTAGATCTGACTATAATTAGAATTGTGTATTCCGTTACATTAATGTGTTGTTTAGAGGAATTCTAATGGCGTGTGAGACCATCTATGGCACCGATCCCTCTGGGGAACAACAGTACACAACATAGGGTCTACATTATTTATTGATGAAGTAGTCAACGTAAGTTATTGTCTACCTGCTATTTCATAAAAGCCCTCTTTAATAGACTGCGTGGGCAAGTGGCCTGGAAACACAACAAATGTATCAAGTAGCTCTGTTAGAGCAAGAACCACCCTGCGAAGTGTGCGGGCTGACCGTGTTTTTGCTTAGGTTCTCTGCTTCACCCACAGCATACATACATACAGTCATACAAAAACATGCAACGCTATGCATACAGTCTGTGGAACTGTAAGCGCACAACTTCAATGTGTCGCCCTGGCAACATACGGATGAAGAAGCTGACAAAGATACGTAATTCCCTCCGCTGAGAATCTATAGCTTTCATAAAGATACTGATCAGAGAAAGCCAACGGGTTTTGTCGGTCTCTAAATATCCATGCTTTTCTAAGAGACCCTCTCACTATCCGCGCACCGAGCTCCACGGGATCTTCTAAGAATGGTGACGCCATTTTCAATCGAGAATTGATTGGTCAGTAGGCGGTGCTTTTATACGTGTTGATCTGCTATCTCGAATAACCTGCTCCGGAGCAGGTTAGGTGTGCAGCATAAGTTGCCATGGCGATGTAACCCAGGGTTCAACCTGAAGTTAGCTCGCTAACCCCAAATCCTGCTTCGTAGTATAGGCCTCTAGTGTGAGTGAGGAACTCAGGACTGCTGTGTGTATTTCATAAGATGCATCAATCATCTGCCAATGTGTCAGCAGAGATGGACAGCAAGATGGACAGCAAGATGGACAGCAAGATGGACAGCAAGAAAGTGAGATCCACAAATGGAGGGTGGGGGTGGTTTGACAGCCTTCAATGTCCTGCCTCAACTATCATGATAACAACATAACATGGTGCAGGACTACTGGGGATGACCATAACAACATAACATGGTGCAGGACTACTGGGGATCACCATAACATGGTGCAGGACTACTGGGAATCACCATAACAACATAACATGGTGCAGGACTACTGGGAATCACGATAACAACATAACATGGTGCAGGACTACTGGGGATCACCATAACATGGTGCAGGACTACTGGGGATCACCATAACAACATAACATGGTGCAGGACTACTGGGGATCACGATAACAACATAACATGGTGCAGGACTACTGGGGATCACCATAACAACATAACATGGTGCAGGACTACTGGGAATCACCATAACAACATAACATGGTGCAGGACTACTGGGAATCACCATAACAACATAACATGGTGCAGGACTACTGGGAATCACCATAACAACATAACATGGTGCAGGACTACTGGGAATCACCATAACAACATAACATGGTGCAGGACTACTGGGAATCACCATAACAACATAACATGGTGCAGGACTACTGGGAATCACCATAACAACATAACATGGTGCAGGACTACTGGGAATCACCATAACAACATAACATGGTGCAGGACTACTGGGGATCACCATAACAACATAACATGGTGCAGGACTACTGGGGATCACCATAACAACATAACATGGTGCAGGACTACTGGGAATCACCATAACATGGTGCAGGACTACTGGGGATCACCATAACAACATAACATGGTGCAGGACTACTGGGGATCACCATAACAACATAACATGGTGCAGGACTACTGGGAATCACCATAACAACATAACATGGTGCAGGACTACTGGGAATCACCATAACAACATAACATGGTGCACTATATCTATGTATTATGGTCTATTGTTTTTGTGTATTTGTATTCTGACTTCACAAAATGAATTTCCATGTAAATGGGCAATAAAGTACATTGTATACCGTGCTTTTGGCAATTCCTTTCTTTATCAACTACCAAAAGAACATTCTATACCTGGTACCATTACAGTATAAGATACTATCACTGCATTTGTGTATTTTTATTTATTTTTATTTAACTAGGCAAGTCAGTTAAGAATAAATTCTTATTTACAATGACGACCTACCCCGGTCTCCCCTAACCCGGATGACGCTGGGCCAATTGTGCGCCGCCCTATGGGACTCCCGATCACGGCCGGTTGTGATACAGCCCGGGATCAAACCAGGGTCTGTAGTGACACCTCTAACACTGAGTTGCAGTGTCTTAGACCGCTGCACCACTCGGGAGCCCTAAACAAATAAAACATGTATGTTCAAATACTGTATTCATGTGATTATTACAAGAGGAATACTACTGATGCAGTAACATTATCTTGCTACAACAGAACTGATACAGTGTCTACTACCAATTGGAATGCTACTAGATGCAGCAGTATACATTTCAACGATTATGCTACTAGATGCAGCAGTATACATTACAAGATAATGCTACTAGATGCAGCAGTATATATTACAAGATAATGCTACTATGGTTGCAAAGGTTCGGAAACCTTCCGGTAAATTTCCAGCATTTTTTCAAACATTTTCCAAAGGGAAGTTAAGCCCCGGGAATTTTGGGAATTTTGCTTAGAAAGTTAAGCTTATAACAGTGAACCTTTTTTGTGGGATACACATAAGGCAATTCTAGGTCTTGTGGCATATTTTGGTTAAACTGTCCCCAATTCAATGGTATTGCAACCCTCTGCATGCACAGTGCATTCTTCCATCACATGTGCAGTGCATTCTTCCATCACATGTACAGCTGATTATCAAGATCTTGCACACTAATGAGATGCTATTGAGCCCCACACTACTATACTGTCTGAGCCAAGGACTACATGCTTTCTGGTAAGTGTTGAATACTGGGTGGGGTGAATATATTTTATATGACATACATTATCTTTTGTTAACTAGTAAATAGTAGCCTATAGCAAAGTGTGTTTAAATAATTTCTAACTTGTTAACAATTTCTGCTAGTTAGTTTTTGCTACCATGTGGGTTTTAGCTTGCTTGAGCCTGCTAACTGAGGAGTGTTAATTCACCTGTTTCCATACATGTTTAATTATAAAACTATCTTACAAAGGAGTTGTTCAATCTAACTGCTTAACTATTTATCTGTACATGGAATTGGAATTTTATTTTTTTCTAATCTTTACAGGAAAAAGCCACGGGCACTATCTGATGTGTGGAGACATTTCACTGCAGTCAATGTAGAAGGAAAAGTTGTGTACATTTGCAAATACTGTGCCAAATCATATGTGAAGAATGCAACAAAGATGCAGAATCATCTGGCCAAGTGCATAAAGTTCCCTCAGCGCTCACAACAAGCAACCTCTGACAAAAGTCCCTCTACTTCTATTCAAGGTGAAAATGATGAATCAGACACTTTATTGATAGCAACAGCTCATGTTACCGCCTGGAATCAGACGTTTTTTTGACTCAATGGAAGAACGTAGTCAGAGAAATGCTGATGAATGTCTTGCTCGAGCTGTGTATGCAACTGGTTCACCTCTGATGCTCACAGGCAATGTGTATTGGAAGAGATTTCTGAATGTTCTTCGCCCAGCATACATGATTGCAATACAGTCTGCTTTCTCTATGATTTGCTTGACCTTCACTTGAACTCTGCATCCAGCAAATGAGTAGATAAAGCATTTCTGGTCTCTCCAAGAAATGGCCATATCACAGTCTGCCGATATGGACAGCCCCATCAAGAGGATCCTCCTGGATGATGTATTTTGGGAGAGAGTGGTAAGCAGCCTGAAACTCCTGAAACCTATAGCAGTAGCCATTGCACAGATTGAGGGAGACAATGCCATCCTGTCTGATGTTCAGACTCTGCTTGCAGATGTAAGAGAAGAAACCGTACCGCCCTGCCCACTTCACTGTTGCTCCAAGCAGAGGAAACAGCAGTTCTGAAATACATCAAAAAGCGTGAAGACTTCTGCCTGAAGCCCATACACGCCGCAGCGTACATGTTGGACCCCAAGTATGCTGGCAAGAGCATCCTGTCTGGTGCAGAGATCAGCAAGGCCTATGGTGTCATCACGACCGTGTCTCGCCACCTTGGCCTGGATGAGGGCAAGGTTCTTGGCAGTCTGGCGAAGTACACTTCCAAGCAAGGGCTTTGGAATGGAGATGCACTATGGCAGTCGTGCCAACATAACTCATCAGCCACCTGGTGGAAGGGACTTTGTGGATCCGAGGCTCTTTCCCCTGTTGCCTCCATCATCCTCCAAATCCCACCAACAACTGGTCCTTGTTTGGGAACACACACACCAAAGCACGCCAATACAAGGGTTGAAAAATTGGTGGCCAAACCCGGGCAAATTTGAGGCTTTTGTACCAGACAACGAGCCATCATCAACAAGGTTGGAAAGTGACAGTGAAGATGAGGCCTCAGAGTCTGATGTTCAAGAGGTGGACATTGAGGAGGTCCAGGGAGAAGACATGGAAGCCTGAGAGGAAGACAACCAAAGCTTTAGTTTCTAGACTATCATTTTACAGATGCATGTTGAAAACGTTTTTGGGAGATGCGATGGATCATTGGGGATCATTCAATATTCCCTTTATTTTGTTGTTCAGTGAAATCATCCCATGTGAAGTCAACTCATTTAATTAAAGTTCAATTCGTAACTACATTTTACATTTATTTTTTCTATTGGAAGGATTTAATAATTTGCAATTATGTCTACTTATGATAAGGTAAAAGGTTTATGTTTCTGTCTCCATATGATATGGTAAATATATCCAATGCAAAAAACATCTACATTTAAATGGTATTAATATTATTTTGCTAATATTTCCATTAATTCCCATATATTCCCGTTAATTCCCACAGAAGGTTTCCCCATCTGAATATTCCCCAAAATGTGCAACAATAATACACTTCTTTTTCTTAAAACTGCATTGTTGGTTAAGGGCTTCTAAGTATTTTTAGTTTATTTGATTTTTTTTCTCCTCTTGCGGCTTCCCACATACCAAGCCCCGCCCCGTCACTCAAGCAGCTCAGTCCCTCCTCCTCTCTGTAAGTCACTATTAGTTGGCTGTTCTGTTAGGCCAAACAAGAACGATGCTGCTTTCCACTTCTCAATATAAATCATACTATTTCTATGATTCCAACATTTCACCAACATTTTTTGATCTACACTGAACCAAATTATAAACACAACATGCAACAAGTTACAGTTCATATGAAGAAATCAGTCAATTGAAATAAATTCATTAGGCTCAAAATCTATGGATTTCACATGACTGGGAATCCAGATATGCATCTGTTGGTCACATATATCTTTAAAAAAAAAAGGTAGGGTCATGGATCCGAAAACCAGTCAGTATCTGGTGTGACCACCATTTGCCTCATGCATCTCCTTCGCATAGAGTTGATCAGGCTGTTGATTTTGGCCTGTGGAATGTTGTCTCACTCCTCTTCAATGTATGTGCGAAGTTGCTGGATATTGGCGGGAACTGGAGCACGCTGTCATACACGTCGATCCAGAGCATCCCAAAGAGGCTCAATGGGTGGCATGTCTGGTGAGTATGCAGGCCATGGAAGAACTGGGACATTTTAATCTACAGATGCGACATGAGGGGTGGCGGCGGATTAATGTTACAACAATGGGCCTCAGGATCTCGTCACGGTTTCTCTCTGCTTTCAAATTGCAATTTGTTGTTAGCTAGCAATTGTGTTTTTTTGTCAGGAGCTTATGCCTGCCCATACCATAACCCCACAGCCACCATGGTGCAATCTGTTCACAACATTGACATCAGCAAACTGCTCACCCACACGACGCCATACACGACGCCATACATGCTATCTGCCCAGTAAAGTTGAAACCGATATTCATCCGTGAAGAGCACACTTCTCCAGCGTACCAGTGGCCATCGAAGGTGAGCATTTGCCCACTGAAGTCGGTTACGATGCCGAACTACAGTTCTCTCTCTCTCTGTCTCTTTCTCTGTCTCTCTCTCTCTTTTTCTCTCTTTCTCTGTCTATCTCTCTCTCTCTTTTTCTCTCTTTCTCTGTCTATCTCTCTCTCTCTTTGTCTCTCTCTCAGGGACTGGTGCACTTCACAAAATAGATGGCATCATGAGGAAGGAAAATTATGTGGATATATTGAAGCAACATCTCAAGACATCAGTCAGGAAGTTAAAGCTTGGTTGCAAATGAGTCTTCCAAATGGACAATGACCCCTAGCATACTTCCAAAGTTGTGGCAAAATGGCTTAAGGACAACAAAGTCAAGGTATTGGAGTGGCCATCACAAAGCCACTGAGGGCTTCTTGCTGGGTCACAGAGGCTGTTGAGGCCTGCTTTTCTCAATCATATCCCTCCTTTACGTTTTCCTCTGAGATGAGATGAGTTCAGCTTCTACTTTCAGGGCAGAAAAACACATACAAATCATTGCCTTATATCAATACCGTTCCATTATTGTATAAGTTCACTGTTTGATATGTGTTGCTCTGGTCAGCTTCTTCAAAAATGCTGATCTGACAGCCTTGGCTGATGCCTCTCTTTTTTGAGAAAGAGAAATGGTCGCAAATAACCCTTTTCCATATGTGCCCTCGTTTG